>OY829915.1:210121892-210323165 GCA_963691935.1 Nephrotoma guestfalica
AATGCCGATTGGGATTAATTAACATTAAAAAATATTTAAGGGTTTACTGGCCAATTCTCGATTTTTTTTGATAGGCAAACGTAAATCTCAAATACACCTTGAGTACTTATAAGGTTAATCGCGAAACGAAGCCGTACAATGTGGTTGATATAAAAGGTCGACGAAGCAAAAGGAATTCGTGTATATGTAAATCGAAACCTTTT
Organism: Nephrotoma guestfalica; assembly: GCA_963691935.1. Taxonomy (NCBI): domain Eukaryota; kingdom Metazoa; phylum Arthropoda; class Insecta; order Diptera; family Tipulidae; genus Nephrotoma; species Nephrotoma guestfalica. Next base: position 210,122,096 of record OY829915.1, read on the forward strand.
TTACACGTTTTGAAAAACAAACAAAATGTAGGCCGTTTAGGCCTATTTTTCATGTACTCATTGTCTCTTTGCACAGTTTTCTTACACGGTTTCAAGTGGTTTTTTACGTTGGTTTTTTTACACGGTTGAAACGTATATCACCGTGTAAAAAAGTTTTGGGTGTACATATGAACCACCTGCAACAGAAAAATAGATTCACAATTATTTTGGTCAAGCAGATTACCACAAAGAATTGAAAGAACGGACACATCCTTTTCGTACAATTTTATTTATTGAGCATTTGAACAATTTCCCCACACGCTAGACTATACTGACTTTAATTTTATTATTAATAAAAAAGTATACAACTATTAGAGTTGCCACCTAAAACTATTTGAGTCCGATTAGCTCAAGATGCTATAAAAAAATTAAGTTAATTAGCTGCTATAAAGAAATTATTTTACTTTGGTGCTGCGCTGAATAATAATTTTGCTTATATAAATTAAAGTAAAAACTTTAAGTTGGTCGGCATGTTGCAACTTGCCGAATTACAGCTCTGGGCTAAGTTTTCTAACTATTTTCGAGAAATAAATAAGCTTTTCTTTCCGTGTGCCGAAACTAAAATTCTCTCGGATTGAGGCTTTTCAGATTTAGAATAGGCATGCAAGCAGCTTATTTAAGTAAAAATTTCAAAAGGGTCGGTATGTTGCAACTTGCCGAATTATGGCTCTGCGGGCTAAGTATTTCTAAGCATTTTCGAGAAATAAATTAGTTTTCCTTCCCGTGTGCAAAAATTAAAACTCTCTCGGATTGAGGCTGTACAGATTTAAAATGGGCATGCAAACAGCTTATTTGAGTAAAAATTTCAAGGTGATCGGTATGTTACAACTTGCCGAATTATAGCTCTGGGCTAAGTTTTCTAACTATTTTCGAGAAATAAATAAGTTTTTCTTCCCGTGTACCGAAACTAAAATTCTCTCGAATTGTGGCTTTTCAGATTTAGAATAGGCATGCAAGCAGCTTATTTAAGGAAAAATTTCAAAAGGGTCGGTATGTTGCAACTTGTCGAATTATAGCTCTGCGCTAAGTATTCCTAACTATTTTCGAGAAATAAATAAGTTTTTCTTCCCGTGTGCCGAAATTAAAATTCTCTCGGATTGAGGCTTTTCAGATTTAGAATAGGCATGCAAGCAGCTTATTTAAGTAAAAATTTCAAAAGGGTCGGTATGTTGCAACTTACCGAATTATAGCTCTGCGCTAAGTATTCCTAACTATTTTCGAGAAATAAATAAATTTTTCTTCCCGTGTACCGAAACTAAAATTCTCTCGGATTGAGGCTTTTCAGATTTAGAATAGGCATGCAAGCAGCTTATTTAAGGAAAAATTTCAAAAGGGTCGGTATGTTGCAACTTGTCGAATTATGGCTCTGGGCTAAGTATTTCTAAGCATTTTCGAGAAATAAATTAGTTTTTCTTCCCGTGTGCCAAAATTAAAACTCTCTCGGATTGAGGCTGTACAGATTTAAAATGAGCATGCAAACAGCTTATTTGAGTAAAAGTTTCAAGGTGATCGGTATGTTGCAACTTGCCGAATTATAGCTCTGGGCTAAGTATTCCTAACTATTTTCGAGAAATAAATAAGTCTTTCTTCCCGTCTGACGAAACTAAAATTCTCTCGGATTGAGGCTTTTCAGATTTAGAATAGGCATGCAAGTAGCTTATTTAAGTAAAAATTTCAAAAGGGTCGGTATGTTGCAACTTGTCGAATTATGGCTCTGGCTAAGTATTTCTAAGCATTTTCGAGTAATAAATTAGTTTTTCTTCCCGTGTGCCAAAATTAAAACTCTCTCGGATTGAGGCTGTACAGATTAAAATGGGCATGCAAACAGCTTATTTGAGTAAAAGTTTCAAGGTAATCGGTATGTTGCAACTTGCCGAATTATAGCTCTGCGCTAAGTATTCCTAACCATTTTCGAGAAATAAATCAGTTTTTCTTCCCGTGTACCGAAACTAAAATTCTATCGGATTGAGGCTTTTCAGATTTAGAATAGGCATGCAAGCAGCTTATTTAAGTAAAAATTTCAAAAGGGTCGGTATGTTGCAACTTGTCGAATTATGGCTCTGGGCTAAGTATTTCTAAGCATTTTCGAGAAATAAATTAGTTTTTCTTCCCGTGTGCCAAAATTAAAACTCTCTCGGATTGAGGCTGCACAAATTTAAAATGGGCATGCAAACAGCTTATTTGAGTAAAAGTTTCAAGGTGATCGGTATGTTGCAACTTACCGAATTATAGCTCTGCGCTAAGTATTCCTAACTATTTTCGAGAAATAAATAAATTTTTCTTCCCGTGTACCGAAACTAAAATTCTCTCGGATTGAGGCTTTTCAGATTTAGAATAGGCATGCAAGCAGCTTATCTAAGTAAAAATTTCAAAAGGGTCGGTATCTTGCAACTTGTCGAATTATGGCTCTGGGTTAAGTATTTCTAAGCATTTTCGAGAAATAAATCAGTTTTTCTTCCCGTGTGCCGAAAATAAAATTCTCTCGGATTAAGGCTATACAGATTTAGAATAAGCATGCAAACAGCTTATTTGACTAAAAATTTCAAGATGATCGGAATGTTACAACTTGCCGAATTATGACTCTGGGCTAAGTTTTACTTTAGTTCATATATGTAAATTAAAGTAGAATGTATAAATTTTAAAGTGGAATATACTAATCACGCCTTTCATTACTCTGAATAGTAATTTTGGGCGCACAGGGGCTTCGGCTGTAACTGTGTGCCACCCCGGCAATTCCTGATAGGCGCGTCCACGTCGCAGGGGATGAGCACTGCTTGCAGTGGTTAAGTTCTGCCAGGGACCTAGTGTTGGGAGGTATAACCTGACCAATAAAGCACCAAATGGTTGGTACACCAAATACCCAGTTGGTTAATCTACTCTCTAACGAGGCTGGCTCAATGGATTCTGGGGTGAGCCAATCATTGCTATACCTCCATTCATAAGTAGCTCAAAGTTGTCAAGATCGTCAACTAGACAAAATAACTTAGCAAATCAACTGAAAAATTAAAACGCTAAACTCTGCCTGAAACTAAGTGCAGGTCAAACACTTATAACTTCACTAAGTAGCGAAGCTTACAAACTAAAAAAGGAAAATGAAAAACTAAAGAAGGCCAAAGAAATGAAAATGGAGATTTCTGAAAATTCCCTAACCAGTTATAACGATGCAAGTATACGTACTCCAGTTATAATACCGAGTTCTTTACTGATGAAGAGGAACTCGCGAGGAAACAGACTGTTGGAGAACAATCGCATGCTTCTGTAACTGGTATTACTAATAATAGTCCAGCACAACAGCAACAAAAACAATAACAAGGAAATCAAGAACAAGAGGTTGCACAGTGATCACTAAGGAGTACAGAGTAGTGTCACTAAACAATAATGTTTGGAAAATCAATACACCAGATTGCGATTCATAGAGAGCACTAGCCACAAAGCTCAATGAGGAAGTTAAAGAATGATTCACATAGGAAGGTAAGAACAACCGTGCAATTAAGGTTATAGACAGAGGCCTTCATCCAACGTGTAAGAAGGAGGATATAATAGAGGGCCTAAAGGCAAAAGATTTGCAGATAGAATATCTTAAAACGAGAGAGATGTGAGAACCATGAAGTAAAGAAAAGAGGGCTCCCACTATTTATGGTTACTTTTAATAAAAAGGAGAAAGTGGAAAAAAAATTTAACATTAAAGCAATTCTAAACATGATGTTAAAACAGAACCCCTATACAGAAAAAGACGAGGCTAATACCTCAATGGAAAAATGCCATGGTTTCAACCACATGCAAAAATATTGCGGTCGGGAGCCGCAAATGCGTAACATGTGCTGGACAACAAAACGCGAAACAGTGTAAGGAAAGTAGAAAGAACTCTGCAAAATGCATCATCTGTAATGGGCAACATCTTACGAATTGCAGAAAATGTGAAGTAGCCCATGAACTACAAAAGCTAAGAAACAAAACATATCAGTTTCCTCAAAACTCTAAGGTTACCAGAGAGAAATTAAGTAAAACCCAAGCGGAGCCAAATCCACCAGTTATAGGTACAGGACGGAAAATCTACTCACAAATTGTACAACAATCATCTAATGTTATTACTGAAGACCCTCTTGAAAGGATATGTAGAAGCATATAGAAGCCGCATAAATGCTAGACTAGCAAAGCAAAAACGTGGTCTAGAAGCGCTATATAATCGTCTAGAGAAGCAAGAAACCACGGAAAGGGCAACGGCCCTCTTATATTAAAATCAGCAGAATATTAAGAATTGTCACCTGGAACGCGAACGGACTAGCGCAGCATATTCCAGAGTTAGAAATTTTTCTAAACTTAGAACAAATAGGTATATGTCTTATATCAGAAAGCCATTTGACAGAAACATCATTTATTAAAATACGTGATTATGAATGTTAACATGCTGTTCAAGAATGTTAAACACTATGAAGAACCTGGTATCGAAGAAGAAAGTATGCAAGTAAAAACCATAAAAGTTGAAACTTTAGATCACTAGAATCCAACTTTATTATTGGTGGTGACTTTATTGCAAAAACACCTATTGAGGATCAAGTCTTATAACCCGTATAGGAAAATACCTTTTCGAAGTCGATCGGGTAAACAGCTGTGAGTTCTATTTTGGAGGTAAACCAACATATTGGCTTGCTGATATAAATAAAATACCAGATCTCATTGATTTGTATGTAACGAAATGCATCTTCGTAGACTACATGTGTCTCGAAAATGGCGAGGGAATATATTCTGACCATTCACCTTAATAATGATAACTTGCCTAAGCTAACAAATAATAAATCTGAAATATATCTAATTGAACAGCAAATAAACCTTCAAGTGCCAACTAAAACATCGGTACAATTAGCAGGTGAACTGGAGGTACTTAACAGTACAATTCAATACGCAGCATGGGAAAGTTAACCAACTAATTATACCGAATCCTGTAGGAATAAAAATTATCCTCTTGAAGTCAGGGAAGAACTGGAAGACATGAAAGACCTGCCAAAGTACACGCGCCCCGGAATACACAAAAACTTTAAAAGAAATTAAGAACCAAGCTATTAACAACTACTAAGTGTCTCATCGAACATAAAAACATTGATTACTCTCTTTGGAAAGCAACAAAAAGACTGAAAAGGACCAAAATCCATGTGCCGCCTAGTAAAAATGAAGAAGGAAACTGGGTTCAAAGTGACAAGCAAAAAGCTACTTTATTTACGGCTTACTTGGAAGAAACCTTTGAACCGTTACCTCGGCAAAGTGCAGATGAAAATATAACAACAATTAGCAAAATTGATTACCTACCATAATATACGATCTGTAACATTACAGGAAATGAAAGATGAGATCAAGCACAATTTAAATGCGAAAAAAGCTCCATGATTTAATTATTGGCCAATTCGTAAAAGTCATTCCCGAGAAGAGATTACAAAAATTTGTTCAAACAATCAATGCTGCCTTCAGTCTTAAATATGTCCCACGACAATGTTGCTGAAGTAATTATGATTCCTGTCATTTCAAAATTATTTGAAAAATTACTGGTCAAGAGACTCAAGCCAATAATAGAAGAACGAAATTTAATTCCACCACACCAATTTGGATTTAGGGAAAATCACTCTACGATAGGACAAGTTCACAGAATAACCGACATATAATAGAAGACGCACTTGAGAAAGGACTTGAATTTAAATTGCATGGAGATTTAGGTAGATCTCATCAGTTCTATCAAATTCTTAAATCCTACATTGCAGGTCGACATTTCCGTAAAAAATATAACGGATAGTACTCTGAACTAAATAAAATAGCAGCAGGCATACCACAAGGTGGCGTACTGTGCACCAGAGATATGCCAATTACAGAAGGTGCTACCATAGCAACATTTGCAGACTATACAGCTATTATGTCAACTGGAAAGTCAGGATTATGTTATTACAAAAGCAACGATAAAACTTCAACAAGCAACCAACTCATTGAGTAGCTGGACAAAGAAATGGCGCATTAGCCTAAACGAAGCCAAATCGGTTCACGTAAACTTCACAAACCAGAAAAGTAACAGGATTCCAGTGAAACTTAATTCAACGCAGGTTCCAAATGCAAATACAGCCAACTACCTTGGCATGACTCTCGATTGCAATCGTAGATGGAAAGAGTTGAAAAAAAATTGACAGCATAGTTTTGTGTTCAGATTAATTAATTACAAAACAATATTTCTATAATTATAACGAGCTAAATACGAGTAGTTTAAGTTAAGTATACATTATCCAGTTTAATCTTCTGCGATTAAGTAATTTTCATTTTCAGAAAAATCATTTTGGCGTAGACATCCCACCAGCCTTGGATCAGCCCGATTCACTTAGATGGAAAAAGACATATTTTTTGTATTGGCCTTTTTGAGTAACCAAATTTGGTTTTAACGGAGTCTCTTTAATCTTACCAATTAGCCTCCAGTGCGTTGGCGGTAAATTTTCATATTTTAGCAGTACGATGTCTACTTTCATCTCAGATAAATTGTTGTGTCATTTTCATTGGACGGTAACTGCGTTAAAGTATGACCATCTCTACGTAGGTAAGTATATTCTGTCCAAAGACGCTTATAGATGGAATTTAGTAGACTTTATCGCAAATTCCCATATTCTACAAAAGTGTGGGAGGACTGGGAAGGTTTAAGTGCCATTTTATCGATAATTTTAGAAGATAATCAAAAATAGCGAAATAATTATTGATTATAAATTCTAAGAGCTGCCTTAGTAGTAGTACATACGTAGCTTTTAATTGACTTCTGTCCACGAGCTCTTCTCATGTATATATCTAATGGCGCTACGTAATCGACAGTAACTTTTAAAAACGGCCTTCCTTGCTGAACTGTAACAGATTGTAAGTCACTCATCAGCTGCTCCTGAAGTGTTGTTTTATTTCTAACACATTTTGTACACATATGAACTACCTTTGTAACTAAATTACGGCAGCTCAAAATTCAGTATTTTTATCGAATTGTACTAATTAGAAATGACTGGCCAGCATGATGGTAGCGAATATGCAAATCTTGCACTATGATGTAGAAACATAACGACTGGGCAATATAACTGGATGCTTGTGCTGAAAAGAGGTAAACGAGTGTTTTAGTCTACCACCAACTCTAATTAGGCTAATTAGTCTAATTATATTCTAATTAAATTCGAATGTTTACTTGGGTTGTTCCTTCTTTTTTCACCCGATTGTCTCATATGAAACGCGCATAATTATGGTAAGTATCCTTAGAAATTTGTACCAACTTGGATACCTAGTTCCCAGTTCTTAGTAAAAGGTAGGTAGATACGTAGAGGTTTTTATTTAACCAACCACCTTGGTCCAATCCACTACATTGAGAAGTTACCTAATTCATATGATGACGTCACTCTCGAAGCACAATCAGCGGGATTTTCTTGTGAAGAAACGAGATATCACTAATCTCTGTTTATTATTCTAAGAATTTTTGCAGTCCTGTCTGCCACAAAGGTAGGCCAGCGTGACGGGTGGGACGAAAGCCAGTCCAAAATAAATTGCTTTGATCAGTCGCGTTATTAAAACTGCGGTACCACAACTTTAAACGCGGGTTTGTGGTTTTACTTGCTTTATTAGAAGTAGCATACCCGCAATGCACTGCTGCAACGTATGCCTTCTCGGATGCGTCTGCGAAACCATGGAGCTCAATTGTTTTTCTTGGCTGGTGGACAGCCAGCGTTGAATTTTAACCTTCTGTAAGTCAGGCAGCTCGCTGCAAACTAACATCCAATTCTTAAAATCACCCTCTAAATTCATTTTAAAATAAAAGCTGTAATCGAGTTTATTCCACTGAAGACCCATCATTTCAATAATACATTTTATTATTTTCCTCGATGCATTTGGGAACTAATTCTTTCTGAACTTCAGGCAATTCTTCGAGCAGTACAGGATGGTTGGAATTTCGTTTACGTAATGGAAGCCCAGATTCCAATAAAACTTCCGCAATTTTGGACGTCAAAATTCTCGGCTCCTCAACAGAGTCCGCACCTGTCATGAGATCGTCTACATAAATGTTTGGATTCGCTTAACTGCTTCAGGAAACTCAACTTAATTATCTTCTGCCATTTGTTGAAGTTCTCTGGTTGCTAAAAATAACGCTGGACCCATTCCAAAGGTTATGGGTTTCAATTTACATGATTTGACTGGAGCAGATGCGTTATATCTCCAAAATAGCATCTGTTATTTGTGATCTTTTGCCGCGACAAACGCCTGCCTATTTTTTTCGATTCATGTTTCGGTGCGTGATTTACACGGGTGGTCTGTTCACCTCATTATCTTTTATTTAAATTAAGTGCTCAAAATGATGGGCTTCGACTTCAATGCACTATTAATCTGCATTCCAAATGATTGTTCATAACTGAGAAGCGTATCTGCTTGAATTTCAGTACAAGCATTTTTGATTCGCTCAATCATATTCTCACGTGGTTTTGGTATTTGTTGGCAAACTTTGTCTTCGAGATAATCCCACAAAAAGAAATTTGGCGAAGTAAGATCTGGTGATCGTATAGCAAAATCGTATGCATATAGGTACCCAGTAAGAAATGAATCGAAAAAAATGTTTTAAACAAATCCTGCCGTAGATTCGAATCTGCAATAAAAAATAGGGGTTCCTATTTTAATTTCAAAGGTAACCCTGCCCCAGCGACAAGAAGGGGAGGAGCGGTACTAATTTTAGCACTATTGTATGCCTCCCCTCCAGTTACAGATTTAGTCACTTCATCGAGCTTATATACACTATACTATAAAAATATGCAAATACTGAAGTAGTAGATTCCAGCTTTAACTTCCCGGTATAATTTTGACTTCAAATAATTAGAAGCAACCCGCGGGGCTACAAAATTTCGAGCCTCAATACCATTTATTATCAATTTATTAGGTTCCATAAACAACCAAAGAATTTGCCTTAAGTTTGCCTCAGTTCAGGGAAATAATAAAATCCAAAATTTTCGAGTAAATACAGCAACCTAGGAAAATATTGTTTAGTTTTCACTCATCAAAAAGCAACAGTAATGAAAACCCCACCATCAATCAAAACAACGTCATATGGGGAAATGTAAAAATTAACTCTAAAACCACAACTTATATTTCATTTAACTTTTGGTCAATAAATTGTTTAATAAATTAACAAAACTATCATGGAGGTGACACAATTAGATGAAAATATTTTGTTCAGTGAGAATATAAAAACTGACAGCGTCGTCGACAAAGATCGTTCAGCTCATAATATCATCGAACCAATAACAGCAGATGCAGAAATTGACAAATTAAGCGATGACTGTTTGCTGTACCTATTTTCATTTTTAAATCTGTTTGATTTATTTAGCATGTATCGAGTGTCGTTACGATTTAAAAAGCTCGCTGCAATCCATTTAAAATCACCCAAGACGATGGCCAGAATCTTGTAGATGAAGTAGATCATGTTAGAATGAAAATGCTTAATCAAAATTTCAACAAATAAAATTTATTTTGAACCTGCAAATTTTATGTTTGATATTAATCCACCAAAATATGGATCTATATGGTGAACAATGGCGGCGAGTCGATTTATTTTTATCATTAGCTTTATGATCTTTGAAACGGGTACTGTGCAAACAGATCCTGATTCAATCTAATAGAAAATTGAACTCACGGCATAGACTGTTACTTAATGTGGTCGCGTGGCACTAACAATGGGTGCTCTTTAGATGTAGCTAGTTCGAGTTACCAATATTATTAACTCGTTGCCATAAGAGGTTGCTAATTTTTCATGACATCGAAATGAAATCACAAAGATGTAAAAATTTCTGTTGGTTGATCTATAGTTCTAAAAGAACTGAGAAGGCTTGCTTTCGAAAAAGCTGCGAAATCATCAAAAGACGAGATTCTCTGTAAAAAAGCTTATTAAATAATATTTAGTACAAACAACGAGTTTGGTCAAAAAAGCTCCTTAAGTTAGATGAAATGATAGTGATCACTTCCTACAGTCGCAACTTGCAGAAAAGTGGAAGACTTCTAATAATTTATTTTTCAAAAAATAAATTTTTATTTTCGCAGAACCAAATGCTTTGAGCAAACAATGACCATACTCGACCAATCCCCTTCCCCCCCCCCCCTCGTGGGGGAAATCTAATCATAGTCGGAGATACTTGAGCGGCTGTAAAATCAAACTTTGGTAGTTTGTCCTAAAACGGCACAATAATAAAATATGTGTAGTTGTGTTTGTAAAATATTTCGATAGAACGAGTTTTAGAATTTTGGGAAAAAGTTCGTGGCCTTTTTTTGTGACATTGAAACAAAGAATTTTCTTATTTCGAATGAATTGTATTAAACCAAATATGTGCCATTTCGATCGATGATCTTTTGCAATTTTTCTGGTAGAGCCATCCCATCACTGTAGACCTTCTGTAGTTTAGAGGCGAAAAATCGAGACAACTCATTTTCGCAGGCCTCTTTTGAATTTAATGTAAAACCATTAAGATGGTTCTGCATCAAAACTTCCCAGCCAAGCTCTCTCAGTTTCTGCCGGGTAATCAATGATGTGTGTGGTCTAGCGTTATCATGATGGAACACAACGCCCTTTCTGCTGATCAGTTCAGGCCGTTTTAACTAAATTGCTTGCCTTAAACGCGTTATTTGCATTGTTGACAGTATAGATTCCCACCAAACACACAGCATTACCTTTCTTGGCATAAATGCTGGCTTTGATCCCGTTTAGAAAGTTTCACCTCGTTCCTTCTATGATCATTTTTACACAACGTTGTCGTACGTTATCCAATTTGCATCACCAGTAATCATTCGCTTTAAAAATGGCTCGATTTAGTTCCATTTCAGCAGCCAGATAGAAATCCGGCCCAATAAATTGTTAACTGTTAATTCATGTGGTACCCAAACGTGAAGTTTTTTTTTGTATCCAGCAATTTTGAAATGGTTTAAAACAGTTTTGTGATCAATATTTAGTTCTTTACCAATTGCATGTCTGCCTATATGCCGGACTTTTTCAATTTCTGCATGATTTCATCGAGTTTTACAGTGGTTGGTCGACCAGAGCGGGATGCATCTTTGACATCCTTATTTCCAGAACGAAAGAGCTGGAACCATTTCTTTGCTTCTGATTTTGATAAAATACCTTCTCCATAAACAGCACAAATATTTTTGCAAGTCTGAGCCGCGTATATATCCAATTTTTTCATTATTTATCTCCATGCTTAAAATATTGTAACTTAAAATTTCTCGGATTATACTGTTTTGTATGTCAAAGTACAAGTTAAAGTGTCTCATTTCAAACACACATTGAATTGCCCGATACGATCATCTACCGGAAAAAAGCCACCACGATCTCTTCCCTTACCTATTAGTTATACGAAAATATTTTCTAACAAAAACGTTAATTTATATGAATATTTCTGTGATTTTGTACTTCAGGACGCCAAGCCTAATATAAAAACACGTTGATTTTGTCCAAGTTGGTAGTTTAAGGTGGCTCGGAAAGCCAACTTTGCCTTGGAGTCTACAAATCGAACGGTTAATTTTCTGAGTTTTCCCGGGAATACGATAAACAAGCATGCTGTATATACGTGAGCTGCTCCAAGGTTCGATCTAATAGAAAAACATATTTAAGACACCATGCAAAGTAGAGAATACTAAATTCCACACTCGGCACTCATTGTTCCAATGATTTTATGAATTATGAAAGAATTTTGTGAATTTGGCCCAAAAGACACTTCCACGTGTAGCGTTATATCGCCAACCACAACAATGTCTTGAAATTTCTTGTACAAATTTTGTGATACTATATCAAGTTAAGTACACTAAATCCTACACTCAGCACTCATTGTTCCGAAGATTTTTTGAATTTTGAAAGAATAAATCGAATTGGCCCTAAACGCACCTCCATGCGTAGCACCATATTACCAATAACAACAAGCAAATTGCCTTGAAATTTTATGTACAAATTTTAGACACCATGCCAAGTAGAGAACACTAAATTCCACACTCGGAACTCATTCTACACTTTTTGAGTCGACACTTTTCGTTAAATGTGTAATTACATTTTTTATTAACGTTAAGTACTTCACACTGGTCAAAAGTCATAATTTTATTGTTGTGAGGTTCAAACATAAAATAAAACAAACGAAAAGTGCAGCGTTAGTGCTCTTTATTTTGTTAAATATTTTTTTTGTGAAAGGTTTTACAATTAAATACACACGGTGCAAAAAACTAATATAAAATTGTAAATTAATAAGTGATAATGTTTACATGAGGGGCCTTTTTGCGCCAAAAAAAACTTCTTCGAACATCGAACGCCGAACACAATTAACAACAAACTTGAACCAGTTTCATGTAGAAAATATAAATATTGTAAGTGCAAGTGCAACCTAAGTGGGTAAAGTTCAACTCAGCCCAAAGAACACATCTATATGCCAGTGAATAAAAGTGCTTCTTGGACAGAATTAATTATACCACTGTTTACAAATAAAAATCAAAACAGCAAAGAAAAAATTAATTCATCAGCAAATTTAGCAATGCTAAACGAAAACAATAGTGCGACGAACACTAGTGACCGTGGTCAGTGTAAAAATAAACTAGTGCAAACGGGATTGGATATAGGTATATATCACTGTTCAATCTAAAAGAAAACGTAGCACGAGATCTGCCCAGTTTGCTGGCAGGAACAAAGTGAAACGGACTGAACTAGGTGTTAACCAAATACTTCTTGACAACCGAACCTTTAGATTAGAGGTCGCTGACCTTGATAAGCATCTAATAATGAACTGGTTAATAAAATTTCAACATTAACAGATTTTAAATTTTATATTGCCCCGCTCAAAAGAGGTGATATAAACGAAACAAAGATTCAACACTAGATGTTAGCGACATATAAGCGGCACTTGCTGCAGAAGGTTTCTATGTCAAATCTATTAGTAATATAGTAAAAAGTGAGAAGCTACTACAGCCAATGTTCCGTTTGGAATTAGAGTCGGAGGAACAAAAGTCAAAAGGAGTTCACAAGATTCACAACCTAAAATATTTGCTACACCACAAAATAGTAGTTGAAGTACCTAAGAAGCGGTCTGGATCAGATCAATGCATAAAGTGCCAATAACACGTTTGATAATTTGTGTTATTTGTGGTGAACTTCACGACTCCAAACAGTGTAACAAATCTCACAATGACCCATCTGTGAAACGCTGTAGTTACTGAGGTGAAAATCATACTGCAAATTACAGGGGATGCGCATTGTATCTGGACTTAACCGAAAAATAAACCCTAAAATGAGAGCTGAACAACGAATGCTCAATATACAATCAGAGAACCGTGTTACCAAAAAACACAACAGTCACCAAGCCAACGAGTGCAAACACACAAAATGATATCTTCGAGTCGTTTGCCAGCAGTTTTTCACAGCCAAGTGTTTCTTATGCAAATATCCTAAAATATATCAAACCAAAACCCAAAGTTCATTTTAATGAAGAGGACGTAAACATTCATACCACTGAAAATAAATTAACCAAGACCATCCAAAGTTTCATGATGATGGTGGAAATGAGCATGATGATGCAAAACATGAATACGCTTATGCAAATTATAGTCAAAAATCAAAAATGACAGTTCTAAAAATAGCTATTTGGAATGTGTGCGGGATTTTGCAACATAAAGCTGAGGTACAAATCTTTCTTACCAAACAAAATGTAGACATCATGTTAAAACCCGAAACACACTTCACACAACAATTTTTTTTAATATCGCCGGCTATTCCGTTTATAACACCAAACATCCGGATGGAAAAGCACACGGCAGCACTGCAGCTTTAATAAACAGAAATTTGTAGTATCGGGTGTTTACTGTCCGCGCAATTAAAAAACAGCAATTAATCGATTACTTTAATCAGTTGGGAATCAAATTTTTAGCCGGGGGTGATTACAACTCTAAACATGTGCAATAGGGTTCGAGGTTGACGTCACCCAAGGGCAAGCAACTCTATACGAAGCAATAAACAAGAAAAACCTGGATTATTTATCATTTGGACATCCTACATATTGGCCCACAGGTAGAAAGGAAATTTTAAAGAATTTGTTTCTTTAGAAACATAGTAGATGTAAATTGCCATCTGGACGTCCCACTGCGCACTCCAGAAGACATTCGCGACGCCGCGATAGAAAACTTATTGAATAATTATTGATAAAGAAGCGGGCAATTCGGCTGCTATGGCAGCTTCACCAATCTCCTCTGCATAAGTGAAAATTAAATATTAAGAAAAAGGAAAAGAGTTGCTAAAGCTCTGAGAGAAGCAGTACGGGAAGAAGAATACAGAATTACTTGTGTGAGCTCACACCAACATAAAAAAACTGATTACTCACTGTGAAAGGAAACAATAAATTTAAAAGGGCCAGAGCTATCGAACCCACCGACAAGGAATACAGATGGCCACTGGGGCAGAAGTGATTTAGAAAAGGCTATCACTTTCTCTAGCCATCGACAAAAAGTGTTCACCTCAAACGGACAAAATAATGACTGCGTACTACCACAGTTTACGACGGACGAGTCGAACCCAAATCCAGTAAAATTTAAATGAAAATGCGTCAAATCGTTATCAAAACCAATATAAATCCTAAGAAAGTGCCAGGAAAATGATCAAAGAATTGCCAGATAGATGCATAAAATATATAACACATTTTTTTAACGCAATTATGAGATGTGGATACTTTCCCCAAAAATGGAAAATGTCCCAAATCATCATAATTCCTATAAGCCAGGTAAAGACGAAACCCACGCCTCGTCGTACATGCCAATAACTCTAGTTCCGATAATTTCAAATCTTTTTGAAAAGAAGCTACTACAAGAACTAATAACTACATTATCTGAAGCCCGCATTATACCAGATCACCAATTTGGATTTAGAGAACAGCTTTAGTTTCCTTGGATATTGCGCAAGCTTTCGACAAAGTATGGCATGAAGGATTATACAAAATTAAAACTCTTCTGCCTAGATAACTGATTTAACCGAGATAAAGGCAAGGGTCCCGCAAGGTAGCGTATTTCAACTTTTGCTGATGACACAGCTGTATTATTTTCACACAAAATATTACAAGAACATCTGCACAAAATAAAAGATTGGTTAAAAACTTGGCGGATAAGGACGATCGAATCAACTGAACGAACACTAAATAAACGTTCATGACCGGTAGTAAAATTAAACAATATCACAATTCTTCAATAAACAAACGTCAAATATCTCGGTTTTCATCTCGATAGAAGATTGACATGGAAAAAGCAAATTGAAATAAAACAAAATCAATTATAAATAAAATTTTCTAAAGTGTACTGGTCGATCGGAAGAAAATCGAAACTCTCTCTAGACTGTAAGGTTCTACTATACAAAGCGATCCTAATCCCCATATGGACATATGTTATCCAACTATGGGGCTCAAGCAAAGATACTTCGTAGCATTGCTAATGTCCCATGGTGTATTCGATACAGCAACATCCATAGAGACATCTAGGAATCAAAACCGTTAAACAGACAATAAAACTATGTAGTCTAAAATACCAATTGAAACTGGAATCCCACCCTAACGAATTAACTAGAGAACTACTAAGGCAACCGAAATACAAACGTGTTCGCAGAACAGATACAATTTAAAAAACACAGAAGAATGCGACCGCATGCCCGCAACATTACCATCAAAATGTTCGAAAAAGTGGTGAAAAATTGAACATCTCGCATGAACTACTTAATGCGCAGTCGTGGTACACATTTTAGACACCATGCCAAGTTGGGAACACTAAATTCCAAACTCGGCACTCATTCTTCCGATGATTTTTTGAATTATGAAAGAATTAATTGAATTGGCCCTGAAAGCACTTCCACGCGTACCGCCATATCGCCAATCACAACATGCAAATTGTCTTGCATTTTCTAGTACAAGTTTTAGACACCATGCCAAGTTGAGAACACTAGATTCCACACTCGGCACACATTGTTCCGTAGAATTTCCGAATTAAAATCTTTAAAATTATTTCTTTTATAAATATGGTATATACACTTATTATTGTAGTACTGTGATTCTCAATATTTCTTGTTTACTTTTAAGAAATTTAATTAAACCACGTATTTCGAATTCCAATTTTTTTTCTTTGGCAGCAACACTTTTTAGTAATTTGTGTATCTACACTTTTTGAGTCTACACTTTTTCATTAAAATGTGTAGCTACACTTTTTATTAACGTAATTACTTCACACCGGTACTTTTGGATGGATTTATTTAATGCTGTATGTATGGAATGACCCGCAATTATAGCTGACTAAACATTAGTGCGTATAGTAGTAATAATGTTACCGCAATCTTTTACTTAGGCAGGTTAGTTTTCAAAACTGAAATATTAAAATTCTAATCAAGTATATATTTGCATATTCGTCATAATTATATTTCATAAAAATTCAATTGAATTCCGGATAATCATTTTCTAGGTTATTGTCATTCACAAGCGACAAAAATATAAAATCAATTACACAAATATTTTACACCTGCGGCTCTATTTTTATGGCACACCACTAACACAAAAAAAAAATACAACAAATTTCTGCCATCACGCCGAAACCAACTTGTAAAAAAATCCAATTAAAAATAACCGAAATCGACTTTTTTTTTGTGTCGTTAGAATACCCATCAATTTTTATCAGTCATAAAACTTTTATTCATAAAAAAGCTCTGGCTAAGCCTTTTTGCCGATTTTTTTTTGTAATTTTAAAATGTTGTTTCCAATCAATTATTAAAGCTATATACGGTAAAAAAAAAGTTTGCTCCACATTTTTTTGCATTATGCGGAATGAACATGATTTTATGAGGGAAGACAATACAACAAAGTCATTTATTGGTATTAGTTAGTGAAAAGCTTCAAAAGTTTGTGTCATTAAAATTTAGCATTGTTATGTGTTATCACTTATGAGTCAGTTCATACCTATGTTAATAAAAATTAATTATTAATTATTTATGCGCACATAAACATTTGATTGATGGAAGTTGATTTTCATTAACCGAAATAAATTAATTTGAAAAGGTTTGGTAATAGAAGATTATATTACAAAGAACCCACGCAACATCAACATTCGCAACTCTTAATTAGACGAATTTTTACTTTGTCGTACAAAACGATTTTTGTAATATAAAATGCCGGAGGCGCTTCTATACCAAATTTTATAATTAAATATATTTTGAGTGCTTCTCCAAATAGTACAGCACCTGTAACAACTTTATTGGATTAAAAAATGAACTAAAACTATCGTTTTGTGTCAGACTTAATCAATATAAAGCTTCTATACCCTACACAGTAGATGTAATAATTGTATTTGCAAAGTTGATTAAAAACCTGCTCCATGGAGCGATATCTAAACTCTTTCAAATATTTACCTTACAATTCAGTGTGTTTTTCTATGTTTGTTGTGCTTTTGTAGAATAGAAGAACGTAAATTAAAAGTAAAACTATAAGGGACGTAAATTACATAAATATCTCATGTGTTTCTGGAAACAACTATGAAAATTTTAGAATAGCTACGAATGAACATTTATCTCAGTAAAAAATATTTGCACCAGTTTTTGATTTTGTTAAGTGTTTATTTTATTAGCTGAAACACTGATTCGGTGCCACAATGGTTCTTGCCAATTTAAACTGACAGTGTTCCTTTTCCAATATTTGGGTAACATTCATAGCGGGAAGCAATTCTTGTGAACTTTCAATTGTGATTGGTTTAATTTATGACTTTATCTTTTCTTGGGGCACAAGCGCTTTACAATGTAAATTTTTCCCGAGAGTAGAACTTGTTTATCAATTTGTGATTCCTGCTCTAATTACGCAGCTTGGACTAAAATTGTATTACACTTATTTCACAACAACCCAGTTAACAAAAATTAACAAAATTACTAAGCTGTAAAACCAATATCTACCCAGCCATAATTTAAATTTGTAAAATTGCGGCATCTACATTAAAGCGCAATTGAGTTGAGAATAATTCGCAAAGATTCAATTACAATGAGTGTTGGATTTGTTAAAATTCGTTCAGAAGGTCGTCCGTTGGGGCCTAGTCCACCTTTTTATTTTTTTTCGGCTCACATGATTTTATAAAAATTTCTGGAAGAGCATTTTCGATTACGAAAAAACCGATTGTTATCAGTTCGATTGGTTCCAATTTCGGTAAAATTCGTTTAGGGGTCTCCGGTGTGGCCCGGAATTCTTTATTAAATTTTCTACTCGATCGATGTTGATGAAAATTACGGTAAATAAGTTTTAATTTTGAGAAAATTTGTTTATATCCTTTGGTGGGACCGCGTCCAATTTAAAAAAACCTGGTTTGAACGATTTTGATAAATATTGGTAAGGTAGTTTTCGAGTGCCGTGAATAGATTACAAGGAGTTTTGATTTCTGGATAACACGCTGAATTCATTTAGGTGTTCTCTGGATGGGTTCTCGTGTTGCACAATATTGTACCTTGTTGCATGATGTCATACCATGTTGCTCCATGTTGTGTGATGTTGCGCGATGTTACATTATATCTCACCATGTTGTGGGATGTAGCAATATATTATAGGATGTTATGCTACTTCATATTGCGTCATACTGCACCATGGTGTGTGATTTTTTATGATATTGCATAATATATACATGTTGTGTAATGTTTCACTATGTTGTGTCGTGTGGGCTGCAGCCATCTTTTCATTTCTGAATAATTGATTTAGAAGTCCTCGAAATGCGTCTCGTGTTTCTCAAAATTGCGCCTTATAGCAGGGTTACGTACCATGTTGCGCCATGATGTGTGATGTTGTACGATGTAGGAGTCCTTCGGATGGGTTCTCGTGTTGTACAATGTTGCACCTTGTTGTATGATGTGGTCCGACATGTTGCGTCATGGTATGTGATGTTGCAAGATATTGCGTTATGTTGCACGATTCTGTGGGATGTTGCTCTATGGTGTGGGAAGTTGTGTTGCTTCATGTTGCGTCATATTGCACCATGCAGTTTCATTTTTATTGATATTGCATCTTGTTGCGAGATGTTGTGTAATGTTCTATAGGGTTTTCCAATAAGAGGTTTCATTTTAGATAGCCTGCTATTTGGGCAGCTATCAATTTTGAAGCTGTCGTCTTTTGACATTTTACGAGTAAAAACTACGCCATTACTAAAAATGGTACGATACACGCTTCAACAACGCATTGAAATTGTTAAAATTCACTACAAAAATGGTGCAGATTTTGCAGTTACAGTTCAAAAATCTAAAGCACTTTTTCGTCGTCGTGACGCACCTTCTCGACCGGCAATAGTGAAACTGGTGGAAAATTTTGAGCATTTAGGACAAGATAGTTATGTGAGGAAACCGCGTGTATCGCTCAAGAACAACTGAGAATATTGCTCTTGTAGCCCGTAGTGTTGACGAAAACCAAGGTTTGTCGATTCCTCTTCGATCTTTGGAACTAGACATTCCACAAACGCCGTTACACCTTATTTTGCATAAATACTTAGGTCTTAAGAAAGACTTTTAAAGTTCAGTTAACACAAGAACTCAAGCCGGCCGATCACCATAAACATCGTATCTTTGCTGATTGGGTCCTTCAAATGCATCAAAATGATCCGGATTTTCATCGACTAATCATCTTCAGTGATGAGACCCATTTTCACCTCGGAGGCTACGTTAATAAGCAGAATTGTTGCATTTGGGGCTCAGAAAATCCCAGAATGGTTATTGAAAAACCTCTCCATCCTCAACGTGTCACTGTTTGGTGCGGTTTTTGGACTGGCGGTATGATTGGACTTTACATATTCGAAAATGAGGCTGGTGCAACTGTTACGGAGAATGGGTTGCGCTACCGAGCTATGATTAATGATTTTTTATGGCTGGAATTGGGAGATATTGATGTGGACGACGTTTATTTTCAGCAAGACGGCGCTACGTGTCACACAAGCAACGAAACAATCACAATTTTGCAAGAAAAGTTTCCTGACCGTTTTTCCTGAGATCTTGTAATTTAACATCTTTAGACTTTTTTTAGAGTCACATGACAGATAAGGTCTATGTCAATGCTCCACAATCGATTCAGAACCTCAAAGATTGAATTCGTGAAGTTATCGAGGACATACAGCCGCAAATGTGCGAATTGGCCATGGAAAATTTCATGAAAAAGATATGATGCTGCAAGCGTAGCTGTGGCGGCCATTTGGCTGATATCGTTCTCAAATGTTAATTGCATACCTTCCTCTTTACAATGAAATAAACATTCATTGATTTCTCTTAAAAATACTCGTTTTTTTAATATCAAAATGAAACTTCTTATTGGAAAATCCTTTACTATGTTGCGTCCTGTTCTTTTACAATTGTATTTGGCTTGAACGATTTTGATACAATTTGGCCGGACAGTATCTTCGAATGAAAGGAAACGATTGCAACGAGTTCTGATTTCTGAATAATTGATTTGACTCCTATATCAGATGGGTTGTACTGTTGCACCATATTAATGTTGCGCCATGTTGCGCCAAGTTGCACGAAGTTGCACAATGTTGTATTATGTTGCATGATTTTGCACCATGTTTCATGATGTTATATCTTGGTTAGAAATGTTGTGCCACGTTGCACTATGTATACCTTGTTGCCCGATTTTGTATCATGTTGTTTCGTGTTGGTTTTATTTAATTAAATATTTTGCATTATGTTTCATCGTATTTTGGAATGTTGTATTGGTTGCGTTGAAAATGTTGGTTGTTGTGAGTAATATTATTGGTTTGTAGCGTTAGACAGAGTAATGTTTTACCATGGTCTCCTTACATATTTTCTTCTGTCTCAAACGATTTTGACGTCGCCTGGTAGGGCCCTGATTTTCTTTAATTAGTTTTGTTCGACTCCCACGATTTTTATAAAAATTTACTGAAAAGCGAGTTTTCGAGTACCAGAAATCGATTGTGAGGGCTCCTTATTTCGGGAAAATTTATTTAGATGGTCACCCCCTGGAGCTTGGTTTTCCACTAATTAAATTTTTTCGGTTTACACAATTTTCCTGTTTTTTATTTTTGTATTTATGACTCGCCCGAAAAGTTGCTGTCCCCTACACGTCTTGCTTTCTGATAAAATCGTTTCGCCTCTCCGTTCTCTTTTGTTAATTTTTCTTTTGCTCAAACGATTATTATAAAAATGAAAGAGCGACTGCCAGGAGTCGATTGCGATGGTTGCTTATTTCAACAAATTTATTCGATGCGACCGGTAGAAGCCGTTTCCATTATTTATTTTTTTGCCACGCATGATTTTCATAAATATTAGAAAATCAACTCCAATGGGTTCCAATTCCGGGAAAGTTCAGTTAGGAGGTCCTTTGGAGGGGTCTGGGACTTGTTATTATTTTTCTAATGGCAGAAATGGATTGCAATAAGTATTTCGGGAAAATCCATTTAATAGGTTTTTCGGTGAGGCTAGGGTCCCATTTTCTTGAATAAATAATTTAGCTCTAACGATTTTTATAAATATTAGTGAGAAAGGTTTACGAATGTCAGGAATGGATTCAGATAGGTCATTATTTATGAAGGTTCTTGGTGGGGCTTGGGCCTTCTTTTAACATTTTATTTGGCTTAGACGATTTACCAAAGGGGTTCTGATTCCTGCATAATTCATTTAACTCCTAATGTACTGCCATGTTGCATGGTCTTGCATCAGGTTTTGTGATGTTGCATAATGTTTCGTTATATTGCACCGTACTGTTAAGGGATGTTGCACCACTTTACGTCATATTGCACCATGTTGCGTGATATTTCACCATGTTGTTTGATGTTGCATTTTGTTGTGGAAGGTTGTGTTATGTTTCACCATTTGTGAGATGTTGCTAGATGTTGCACCAAGTTGCAGAATGTTGCTTCGAGTTGGGAAACTCGAAGTTCTAAATCCGAGAAAATTTGTGTAGGGGTTCTAAAATAGGATCCGGGTCTCTGTTTAAAAAAAATATCGGCTCGAACGATTTTGATAAAACAATTAAGTAATGATATATTTGATCATAATTTTGGCGAATTTATTGAGATGAACTCAAATTAATGATGAACATAGGAATGCAATATAAATAAGATTTTCCAATTATAAATATCTGAACCGATTTGGATACAATTCTCTTTGTATATATTAAACATATGATAGGATTCCAAAATCAGTTCTGGGTGCGATTTCGAACAATGACTAAATTGAATGGAGCGAAAACCTTTCTCAAACGAATAGTATAGAAATCGGTTGGTACAAAGTAAGTATGCAGTTTGAATAAAACAAAATCACTTGTCCCGGCTTAACCCAGTGTAAACGTAAGTATAATAATCATGAAAAATGTCGTCCTCGAGACTTTTAGCAGATTTACCATTCTCTATATTGACGAAGTCCGAAAAAGTTGTTTTCGATGTGGTTTGTCTGTCCGTCTATGTCCTCTCTACAGCTCAAATGGATTAACTGATTTAAACGAAACGATTCCTAAACTTTTTTGGAAAACTGAGAGAACTCTTCCACAGGAGCTCATTCGATTTTAAAATTTCTTTGCAAATATTTAAAAAAACATAACATCTGCGAAAAAAGATTAAGAACAAATCGAATCCAAATTTAATTTTTAACAAAACTGTTATAAATAATTGTTTCCAAATAATTTAAGTGGAAATAACGATTTTTGATTGTAAACTGTTGTTTCACTATAATTCACTATAATTAAACAGTTTAATTTTGTAACAACGATGTGGGAAATTGTATTTAATGATGTTCAGTTGAAATTGAATGAGTTTTAAATATTAAAAACACTTAAAATAATGCATTTAGAATACTGTACCAAACGTTTTATATTATTGTGTGGTGGAAGACATTTGTGCTATGTATATTGTTGCTGCATTTAACTTTTCTTCTGAACATTTAATTACTTAATTCCCATAACTAGAAAG
The DNA here is from genome assembly GCA_963691935.1 of Nephrotoma guestfalica. NCBI lineage: Eukaryota > Metazoa > Arthropoda > Insecta > Diptera > Tipulidae > Nephrotoma > Nephrotoma guestfalica. Next base: position 210,145,091 of record OY829915.1, read on the forward strand.
TTTAAGCTTCTACTTTTGGTTTCTTATTTATTTTCTGTTATTTAAGTTTCTAAACCCCTAAGATATATGTACAGTAACATTTTATAGAAAACCACAAAACACGTGACATTTACAAGACATTTAGTTTCGAGAATTTTTTTTTCGAAAATTGGAATCATGAAAAATAAATAAAAAATTAATTAAATGAATCTTGTGTGTATTTCCATAAATACCATTATTCTTGTAAATTGGCTAAAAGAGCAACGATTTAGTTCAGAGTCAACAGTCTTTTGAAACATATTGATCTGAATTTACAGATTATGTAGTAGATGACTGGCAACCAGCATCAATTTTAAAAAGCATTCATTATTATTAAATTAACTTATTACACATTATTACATAACGCTTCTATTTTTAGTCATAAAATTCATTGCTTCCGGGAAGCATAAAACAATCATTGACAAGTTTATGAATGACCCCTCCTAAGAAACCGGATAATGGAAAGCGAAAAAACTGCCATCAGAACAACACACATCAAGATTAGGAATAATGCATGAACGACCGCATGTAGAAAACCATTGCAATCACCATTACATCGTGCCATGCTACCCGAAGCAAGTTCCAATCTCTACTACAAGCAGGGCTGCTGACGGCTACCTGCTTGAAGAGTTGTCCTTAAAACCTACATTAATATTCTGATATCATTGTAAGACCTGCAGGCGATCACCAAAATCACAAAACACACAATACACTCTCGATTACGTAGGCATACTGGTGCAAATGGAGATACGGCCAATCATTGCTTCACAGGTCAACACCATTCCCGTCCAAATGCCAGAGATGTCCGAGACAGAACGGAACTTTTACTCCTTAAATTTATATAAATTTACAAAAATGACAAGAATTAAATGTTTGTCGTTTTTTGTAAATGCTAAACTTTTCAACAACAATGCAAACATTTAAAGAATTCCATCAAATTTCGCAAAGACCCCCAAATTAATGGAAAATGAGTATGATGTTTCATTCGAAATCTGTCTGGACTGTAGAGATGTGGAATTTTGTTGACAGATTTGTTTTTTTTATCAAAATTCGTCATTTCCGTTAAAATTAAGGAATGATCCGAATTTAATTTAAAATCTGTGTGTTTTTACTAGTTTTTTTTTTGTAAATGCTACAAACTTTCCAAAATATTTGACAAAAAAATGTAAAAGCTCCTATGCAAGCTTTCACGGTCGGTGAGTCGATTTTGACAAAATATCGTTGGGACTTCCCAATCAATCAACCCATCTGGGCTATACAGGGGCCGAATGTCTGTTGAAAAATATTTGTTTCACATAAACCGTTTCTTTCCGCTTAAGTTTTGTAATACTGGTTGGACAATAATGCCGCAAAATTATTTTGCAACCTTTTAATTCATAGTACTCTCCCTAGAAAATGATTGTGAAAAATTCGTGAAATCAAAAATTCAACATATGGGTCATGTTTTAATTTTGGGATTTTTATATTTTAAATGTATAGTACTGGGTAAAAAAAATATTGTAGAACTCGATCTTTTGTTGTTGTTGTTGTTGTTGCATAAGATACTGTCGGTCAAAAATTTAAGAATTTGTTGAAAATGGTGATGTATTTATACAAATATAAAAAAAAAAGTATTTATCTGAAAAATATAAGTTAGGGCTCATTTCAAAGGTAAAGGAATAAAGATTAAGAAACTATTTCAAAAATAGTATCATCTCTTAGCTTTTCATTTTCAAAATGGCCCCCAAACTCGTTTTTCTCAATTTTCTGAAAAACTTTTTTTTTATGTTTTTTTTGTTCGCCATTTAATTCTATAAAACATACCAAAAAAAATTGGGTGATATTTTCTGTTTTCTTGCAAAACACGTATTAATATCATGACCATATTTCTCCATATAAAATTATCGGTATACCTATTCTGTTCTTAATTTATACCTAAAATAATCTTTTCTTTTCAACTGTTGCTTCAATTTTTCAAAATAAAGGTAAAAATTACTTCTAATGGTTAATAAAACAAATAATTTTTAATGCCCGGCCCCGTATATTTACCACACAAAATGTTTTGATCCTCCTTTTAAAAGGCGTTTTTCAGGTACATTTTTCAGGTATACATTACTAGTTTCAAATTTTTGGTATAAATAAGAGTGAAAATCAATACTTAGGTAGTTCAAATTTTAAAGTGTAAAAGTAAATAACATTAACTTAAACAAAATTCAAATTTTAGTTTATCATATAGTGAATTTGTATTACTTGAATTAAATAATGAGTGAAATTAAAAAGTGTTGTAAGCCGTTTGTTGGCTCGAAGTGTTCTAAAAATTTACGAAAAGTGTATAAACATAATATGGATTTGTTGCCGCCTTCGATTGAAAGAAATGAAAATTTAGTCATTTGTACAACTTGCTATGTGAACATTTTTTTTAAACGTCGAAAAATTGAAACAGATACATCAGCCTCTTCACCATAAAGTTCCGCAGATACGTCAAAATCGTCAGGAGTGATAGTGAAAAACGCTAAATACAAAAAGCAACCGTTCTTCAAAAAACCAATGAGATTTTACTAGATATTGGAATGTCGCCCATATACGCCTGTAAACTAGGAGCTAGGCAACAGCATCAAAAACAAAAATTAACCAATTTAGCTGCAATAGTCTCTTGTGAATCAATCAATGGACAACGCAATGAAGGCTAATTTATATGACGAATTCATGGATCAACTGAAAAATAAATTCAAACAGTTGGAGAAAAATTGTGATAAGATACAGCTGTTGACTACACTGCCGAAATCACTAACCTTACAACAAATTCAACAGGAGTTCAACACAACGCAATACCTGGTGCATAAAGCTAAATATATTCAGAAAACGAACGGCTCACTTGGTCTTCCTGTACCTAAAACTGGGAAACGAATAAGCGATGAACTAAAGCATTTCATCTATTTTATGTCCAGATCCTAAGCCAACATGTTATCTTCTAAAATGCAAGAATTGTCCAGGATTAACTTTATTTCGAGAATATTTGAAAAACGCTTTTCTGGAAAAGGACTACACAGTAAAAAAAATGCATTGAATTTTACGTGAATTTTCATGTGGGCAAAGTTGCCGAACCTTTTCACGTAAAATTACATGAAAAATTGAAAAATAAATTTTAATTGAAAATTAAATGGTTTATACAGTAAATTTACTAGTAAAGTTATGTAATAAATTGTAGGTAAATTTTATAATTTTACGTGTTTCAGTGTTTGATTAAAATTATAAAAAAATATATCGTAAGAATTGATTAAAATATCCAAAGGCTCGAAAGTATCAATTCGGTACAAAATATCAATTCGATGCAAGTAACATTTGATTAAAAACGTAACATTATCATTTGAGTATCTGCGCATTAAATATTATTTCTCTCAAATTGAAAGAGGAAACTAAAATTGGTTGAATTAGTTTGTAATTATAAGATACATTTCATGTAATTTTAAATTCCAGTTGAAAAATACAGAAATCTTCAAAAGAGAAAGAAAAATCACGTAATAATCATAGTATTGGGCGATATTACAGTTAAAACTTAAATTTGTGAGACAAAGTAGGTAAAAGGTACGTTGAAAATTCAATTTTTTTTTTACTGTGTACGAGGAAGCTGATTTATCATTCAGTCGGTGGATCTCAACTGGCAGATGCAATTTGGAAAAGTATTCAAAACCGTTCGAAGAATTTTTGGATTACTTCATAAAGAAGCTGGAAAATCTGATTCCTCATTACTTCATTTAACTTCAACAATCTAGCTTCGTAAAAAATAAAAAATTTGCTTAGGAGCCTACAGAAGCACTTGATTCATGTGACTTTGCAGAAAATAATTCATTTATAATGCAGAACGCAGCGCAGGGTTTTCATTGGAATAATAAGCAAGCGACTATTCATCCATTAGTAATCCACATAAATATAGATGGGAAATTACAGCACTACAGCGAGAAAATGATCCAGTTCTTGAAAACTAAAATGACGAGTTTAACCAAAATTTATTATGTTACTGATGGTGATTTAACACATTATAAAATTCATAGTTAGTAATTCTATGAACATAAATTTCATTTTCATGCCACAGCATATGGAAAGGGACCATGCGATGGAGTAGGAGGTACTATCAAGAGAATGACGCCCAGAGCCCGTTTCACTAATGAATTTGACGGAATCAGTACGAATGCAGCAGACTTTTTCAAATGGGCTAAAACTTTAAAGACTGATATGGTATTTGAGTTTTGTTCTGACATTGAATATAACTCGAAAAAAATTCAACTTGCCAGTAGGTTCGAAAAATTGGAATCTGCAAAAGAAACTTGCGATTTTTATGCATACTCGTATAATCCTTTAGGAGAAGGTTACATTAATTTTAAGAAATATTCAAATAGTGAAGATTATATTAGATTTAAAATGTAATTAATTACTAAATTAATTTTTAATAAAAAAAAATTTACCAATAAATTTTGTTTTAAATTTAAATTTATCTATATATAAAGAGTTGGTGGTCTTATTTTGTTGTATTTTGCAATAAAATGGTATGTTGGAGTGAAAATAAAGTAAAACTTAAAAAAGTTAAAAATTTTTAATGCAGAAATAGTGTAGGTCATGGTATTAAAACGCCTTTGCAAGAAAACAAAAAATATCACTCAATTTTTTTGGTATGTTTTATAGAATTAAATGGTGAACAAAAAAAAATAAAAAAAAATTTTTTCAGGAGAAAAACCAGTTTGGGGGCCATTTTGAAAATGAAAAGCTAAGAGATGATACTATTTTTGTAATAGTTTCTTAATCTTTATTCCTTTACCTTTAAAATGAGCCCTAATTTATATTTTTCAGATAAATACTTTTTTTTTATATTTGTATAAATACATCACCATTTGCAACAAATTCTTAAATTTTTGACCGACTGTATCTTATGCAACAACAAAAACCAAAAATCGGGTTCTACAATATTTTTTTTGCCCAGCTCTACACATTCAAAACATAAAAATCCCAAAATTAAAACATGACTTCCGGTCCCTTATGTTGAATTTTTGATTTCGCGAATTTTTGACTATATTTGCTATTTAAAATATTTGCATAAAACAAAAAAGCTCCTATGGAGGCTGCCGCTTCTAGTAAACCGACTTCAGCCAATATTTAGTGGAATCTCCTAATTTAAGAGATAAGCTTTAATAAGAAGCTTCATCCCGTTCAGTCAGTCCATCTGGACTGTAGAGGACCAACAGATATTTAAAGAGTAAGGAACTATTTAGGCAAACACATACAAACACACACACACACACACACACGCACACACACACACACACACACACGAACACACACACACACACACACACACACACACAGATTTTTTTAAAACTACCTTTTAAATTTAAAATAGCGATAGTGCGAATCAAGTATATAGTTTTGATTGCTGTACTCGATTATACTACTTAAAAGACGGTAAAATATCTGATCACGTTTCTCCGTCTAATAGATAGTCAATGCTCGGACATATCATAATGAAAATTCCTTTATATTACTCTCAACTACAATTGTTTTGCGATGGTTGATATTTATCGATCGCCAAATATTTGCCTCTCGATAAACTTGCTTGGCTTGGTACTGTCCCGGTACTCAGATCTCTAATTAAGTGAACAAATGGACAAATATAAGAAACAATTTTCATAATCTGTCCAAAAAATGGCTAGATTACGTAATCTTTCCAGATTTAACCATTTTTTATTTGGATTTTAGTTTAAATTTATATTTTCCATCATTTACAAAACGATTTAGTAGGTTTAAAAGTAAATTTACAAGTTACGAGCCTCATATTGAATACGGAGGAAATAATATTTGTTGAAGTTTCCTATAAGAACGTAAACATAAAAAAAAACTTTTTATGGTGATTAACTTCTCAGGCGCCAATGTTTGTCAGTTATCTGTCAAAGGACACACCAAATAAAACATTTCCGCCGTCTGAAATAAACCACACAAAAGGAACTGGTGAACGTTAATATATTAAGGGTACATGAACACATACACAATTTTATACTCGTATCATCATAAAGCCCTTGCATCTATCTAGACCAATGGGAAATTAATTTTGTTTGATAATTTTATTATTAACCGCATACACAAATTTTTTACAAAATTATACCTTTACCACCTCAACGTTCAATGTATAAATACAGTGTACCGTTGTTATCGCAGAATACAAAAAACGTGTACCCAAAAATATTTAAATTTTGCCTAGATTTCAAGAAAATCTAATTATATTACTTGTCGTTGCTGCTCTTAAAATTACTAATTGATCAAACAGGTTTCTTTAATTAATTGATTGTAATTCAATTTACTTAATTTTCATTTATATTTTGATACCGTTATCAATTACACTTTTTAGAATCATTAAATCACGTAGATTTTTTTCGGGGAGACTTTTATTCATTAGCGGCAAATAAGGGTATATTTAAATTTTTTATTTGGCGTTGTTTTAGGTCTACAAAAAAATGTGGGTAGTGAACAATTGTAATTTAAATTCTTTGATTATTTTGCTAAAATGGTTCTCCTTTAATCGGAATAAAACATTTGCAATTGTTTCACAAACAAAGCAACCAACAAACTGAGGAAAAAAAATTGCATATACATTTAAGGTAAGTTAAATATGAATTGAATATGAATTGAAAATGAATTGAATATGAATTGAATATGAATTGAATATGAATTGAATATGAATTGAATATGAATTGAATTTGAACTGAATATGAATTGAATATGAATTGAATATGAATTGAATATGAATTGAATATGAATTGACTATGAATTGAATATGAATTGAATATGAATTGAATATGAATTGAATATGAATTGAATATGAATTGAAAATGAATTGAATATGAATTGAATATGAATTGAATATGAATTGAATATGAATTGAATATGAATTGAATTTGAATTGAGTATGAATTGAATATGAATTGAATATGAATTGAATATGAATTGAATATGAATTGAATATGAATTGAATATGAATTGAATATGAATTGAATATGAATTGAATATGAATTGAATATGAATTGAATATGAATTGAATATGAATTGAATATGATTCGAAAATGAATTGAATATGAATTGAATATGAATTGAAAATGAATTGAATATGAATTGAATATGAATTGAATATGAATTGAATATGAATTGAATATGAATTGAATATGAATTGAATACGAATTGAATATGAATTGAATATGAATTGAATATGAATTGAATATGAATTGAATATGAATTGAATATGAATTGAGTATGAATTGAATATGAATTGAATATGAATTGAATATGAATTGAATATGAATTGAGTATGAATTGAATATGAATTGAATATGAATTGAATTTGAATTGAATATGAATTGAATATGAATTGAATATGAATTGAATATGAATTGAATATGAATTGAATATGAATTGAATATGAATTGAATATGAATTGACTATGAATTGAATATGAATTGAATATTAATTGAATATGAATTGAATATGAATTGAATATGAATTGAATTTGAATTGAATATGAATTGAATATGAATTGAATATGAATTGAATATGATTCGAACATGAATTGAATATGAATTGAATATGAATTGAAAATGAATTGAATATGAATTGCATATGAATTGAATATGAATTGAATATGAATTGCATATGAATTGAATATTAATTGAATAAGAATTGAATATGAATTGAATATGAATTGAATATGAATTGAATATTAATTGAATATGAATTGAATATGAATTGAATATGATTCGAAAATGAATTGAATATGAATTGAATATGAATTGAAAATGAATTGAATATGAATTGAATATGAATTGAATATGAATTGAATATGAATTGAATATGAATTGAATATGAATTGAATACGAATTGAATATGAATTGAATATGAATTGAATATGAATTGAATATGAATTGAATATGAATTGAATATGAATTGAGTATGAATTGAATATGAATTGAATATGAATTGAATATGAATTGAATATGAATTGAATATGAATTGAATATGAATTGAATATGAATTGAATATGAATTGAATATGAATTGAATATGAATTGACTATGAATTGACTATGAATTGACTATGAATTGAATATGAATTGAATATGAATTGAATATGAATTGAATATGAATTGAATATGAATTGAATATGAATTGAATACGAATTGAATATGAATTGAATATGAATTGAATATGAATTGAATATGAATTGAATATGAATTGAATATGAATTGAATATGAATTGAATATGAATTGAATATGAATTTAATATGAACTGAATATGAACTGAATATGAATTGAATATGAATTGAATATGAATTGAATATGAATTGAATATAAATTGACTATGAATTGAATATGAATTGAATATGAATTGAATATGAATTGAATATTAACTGAATATGAATTGATTATGAATTAAATATGAATTGAATATGAATTAAATATGAATTGAATATGAATTGAATATGAATTGAATATGAATTGTATATGAATTGAATATTAACTGAATATGAATTGATTATGAATTGAATATGAATTGAATATGAATTAAATATGAATTGAATATGAATTGAATATGAATTGAATATGAATCGAATATGAATTGAACCTGAATTGAATATGAATTAAATATGAATTGAATATGAATTGAATATTAAATAAATTGAATATGGATTAAATGTGGATTGAATATGAATTGAATATGAATTGAATATGAATTGAATATGAATTGAATATGAATTGAATATGATAATAAGATAATTGTTGAACTACTCAAGTTCCTTTCTAAGAGTGCTGTATAGCTCTAAATTTTGAGGTACAATTTATTTTCGATCGTATAAAAGCATGTTAACAATTTAAAAGACCGTAATTACTTCTTGTTTTCTTCTGTAGGAGTTTTGCAGCTGTGCAATATTAGGTTGAAGGCCGTTTCACAAAATTGTAATTTCCTAAATCAGCGATATGATTTACCAATTGGTTTTTAAATTCTCGTTCCAAGTCAGTATCATATAGTGGGAGCATATTTATTGGCTCTTCTGGATTGGCTTCTTCCTTTTTGGAATCAAAACAACTGGTAATTCTGCTTTCAGACCTTTGACTAGGCACTTTTACAGTTATATTATATTTCTAGTCGATCCATGATGGATCTAGTAGAGTAGCGTATTTTTTTTTTAAATTTTGATATACTCTTTCCATTTAAGTTTCGCCTAGATTCATGCCTAGATATTTTGTCGTGTTTGTATGGGGAATCTGCTGAAAGTTCAGTTCTACTGGTATCCAGTTGACTTTTTTGTTGGTGCGGTTTGCTCGAACAGATTTTGTTAAATTCATTTTTATTCGCCATCTCTTCATCCAGATAATGATAATATTAGTAGCTCTTTGCAATTCGCTTGTGGATTCTTCTATATGCTATCAGCGACTGCTAATATGGGCATCTCACCCGCAAACGTTGCTATGTTAGTCTCCTTTAATTTTGGTCGGTTCGTCGTATATAGAACGTATAAAGTTGGTCACAGAACGCTACATTGTAGTACTCGTGCTGATATTTGCTTAATTTCTGAGTATTCGCTATTTAATTTAACACGAAAGTGTCGGTTAGATATGTATTTTAGTATTTCATTAAACTGCTTTGGTAAATCTCTTTGTAGCTTATAGTCCAAGTTACTAGCCAAGATACTTCGACATACTTCCCTTCAGGTAAATCTTTGAATTATTTTCTCTGAATCTAAATTTATGCGGAGGAATAAGATTTCTTGCTTCTACTATTGGTTTTAGTCTCTTGAAGAGTAGTTTTTCGAATATTTCTGAAATGGTTGGAAGCAAGGAAATCGGCATCATCTACATGAATGTTTGTCATTTATTGGCTTGTTGGGTTTAGGTGTCATGATTAATTTGTCAGAGATGTCAGGAAAAGTGTGTTGAGTAGACGCCAATACTCTAAAGAAATCTGACTCTGGAAAAATGTATTGATAAAGCCACGTACGGTTATGAGTATGTGTGAACGGAACTGAAACTAAATGGTTGGCTTTTAAAAGATTATGAAATTTATAGGACTTATCAAGCATATTACAGTTTATCTCGCATTTTTTATAGTAAATGCAAACTCCTCCACCCGTTTTATAAAAATTACAGTAGATGTCAATTATTTGTGTATAGAATTGTCGATCCCCATTTGTGATAGGGAAATTCCTCTGCCGTTTTTTGAGGCTCCGGTTTTACGCTCAAAACGTCGAACTTAGTGGATGACAGGCAGTGAATGATTCAAACATTTTAACCATATGGCTTGTCAACTCTTCAAGGTTTTGTAAGACAGCACATATGATAATTTCACTACACAATGTACATAGAAATTTAAGTATTTATCCCCGCACATTCGAGGTGAAAGCTTAATTCGCAGACACATCTCGTCCCGGCCAATCCATTTTGATTTACATTTTCCACAAGACTCCATTTTGTTTTATCTTACATTATAAGCCCCATAAGTCAATATAATTAGCCGCAATAGTTTTTGAAATGCACACTGTAATACATCACGTTTGAATTGTTGAGTCAATAAACACACAAAGTAACAAATTTATTTTATTTATGATTAGTTAATTTATCAGTTTCCCGTTGTTCGCAATTCGTAACTCTCTCAGAATCGTTTCATGGTGTGATTGTATTCTTCTGGCAATTTGAATGCATCAGCAGATTTTGCTGTTATATCGGAATTTCGAATCTATTTATTCGTTGTATCATTCCAAAACGTTTGTATTCAGACGTTGATGCTGACTTGTGATGATCAAATAGGTCAACTTGATTTCATTTCTGTTGAACTTGAAAGAAATCATAGAATTGTGCTGATTGCTCATTTAATTAATGATTTTCGTCATAAGTCTACATACATTATCTACATGTGTAGAAATCAAGCGAAAAATCTTATCAAAAAATCTGGATTAACTACACTTTTCCAGACATCCAATTAAAATATGTGCCACTTTACTATCAAACATGGACATTTTATTTTCTATTCATCATTGGACCTTTTTGGGGATTTTCATTTTTTATTATTAAGACAATAACGGAAATTCGTTGATCAGCAAAAATAATAATATTTCCCATATACAATTTTACATTTACAGGGATGTATGGAGGAAATCGGCGAGTGGATATAATTAAAATATCAAAAATGTCCCTACAAAAATACATAAACGTATTCGAGCAAGTCACCCCCTTATATTATCGTACAAAATAATTTCACTCGTAACGTATAATCAGTGTCGCATTAAACAAATATAAAGCACATCCCCTTGTAAATATATAAATTTAAAATGTTTTGAAAGCTTTTTCGCTTGTTTCGGAAATTAAATTATTTCAATTCTAATTTTAAACGCGTAAATTACTAATCAAGCTGTTTTTATTAGCAACACGCTAATGAAGTGTATATATACTTGAATGTGCACATCTATGTATATAAGCGAGAGACAGAGGTGGCAATGTAAACATCAATTGAAGGGCGCTGAATTAAATTAGATTCAAATAAAAGATTTACGAACTGTTATGAAATTGAAAAATGAAAAAGTTGTGTTCTCTCATTTGCCAGAAATGTTTTCGAAGTCGAAAATTTAATCAAATTCATTATGCGATTTGAAAATTAAATTTGCATTTCACTATACAGCTTATATTTTATAAGGTAGTTCTATTGTTGGAATGTCTACTATTACAAGCGGAAATTAATTATATGAGCAACACTAAATAAATAGCATGTCTAAGATCAAAATGAGAAGGGAAACATAAAACAAAGTAATCATCACCAACTAAACCCTGCTAGCAAACAAATTACATCTTGTTGTATTACTAAAACTCTATAAATTACGGCAACATCATTTTTCACTTTGCTATCTCACTGTAAATCCAGGCAGGCGAGCTGCAGAAAAGAAATTAATTTACTGTCTTGAAGAACGATACAACGTAAGACAATGGTAAGATAAATTAAAAACAAACAAAAGATTTAAGATTTAAGTTTTTTATTTTGAAGAAAATTAACTTAATTATTTATAATTATAAAATAAAGTGAATAAAACTATAAGCATGTACAGTCGTAATCTGCAGCATTCACTCTATCGCACTTTACATAGAATAAAGCTAATAAAAAATTTTTTTATAACCTGTGAGGTGCACTTTCTGTAACCAATGTTAAAAACATTTTATTTATTTATGTATGAATAATATAAAGTTAGTCTTTAAACTTTTTAGTATGGTTTACCATCTAGTTTCAATTGTGTAACAAAGTAAAAATGTAATATTTTTCAGCTGCAATTTAATTGTGGAGACCATAAAGCAGCACCACGTTTGTCATATTTTTGCTAATATTTACTAATATTTTATTAAATACGCGACTCTAGAATAAAAAGGTTCTAAGCGCCATTTTAAAAAAAAGGAGTTACAAATGTATACCCACTAATTTTACCTCAATCTTTCGATTGGTGTTGTCAGATTTACGAAAAAATTGCTCGTTTTGAAGATACGTCTGTAAAAAAGTTATATCTCCAGTGCATTTATTGGATAATTTAAAAAAAATAGTTGTAACTGCATCAAAATTGTTACATACAACATTTTTACCTAAAAAAGAAAAATCTGTGGTTAATGATACAACTTTTTTAAACTCTTTGCTCAGTTACAACCATTTTGTTCTCAGTGTTGCTCTTAAAAATCAGTAAAACGTCAGATTTTGCGCGGTTAAATTTTAGTTTGGTTTTATATTTCGGCATGCGATGTAGTGTATTATTCTTGCGAATATTCCAATTGTGTGCTTTGAAAAAATTTGATTTTGAAAAAATTGTAAGTAACTAATTTTTTACATTTTTCTTATTTGAATGTTAAAACCAATCCTATTATATTCATGTCATGTCGCAAAACTACAATATTGAGTACTCTGTGGTTAAAGAGCGCGAACAATTTTTAGAATTTGAACTACCTACTACATCTAAAAGCGATTAAACTATAATCTATAAATTAATGAATTAATGAACTATAAATAGTTCTATTGGTGGGAGCAAAAGCGACTATTTAGAACAACTAAATTTGACACCAGTGGAAAGGTTATCCAATTCAAGCTTGATAAAGTAAACTTAAAAAAAACACACAAAATATTCGGAATGTATTGTAATTTTTATTTTATTTTACAGATTGATCCTTGCCATTTTTAGTTAAACAAGATATCATTCAAATGTCCTCTACGGGACTTCTTACAGGCCTTGATTCTTTTGCGGTAATTTTCAATGACTTTTCGGCACATTTCGGGCGGTATCTCGGCCATTACCTTACGAATACTAGTTTTCAATTCGTCAAGAGTTTGAGGATTGTTTGCGTAAACACGATCTTTCGCGTAGCCCCACAAAAAGAAATCCAAAGGCGTTAAATCACAGGATCTTGGAGGCCAATTGACATCAGCCAATCGCGAAATCAAACGTCCAGGAAATTTCTCTTGCAAAAGATCTCGATTTGCTCGTGTTACGTGACTGGTTGCTCCATCCTGCTGGAACCACATATCGTCAAGATCATAATCTTCGATTTTCGTAAAAAAATAATCGGTTAACATGCGGCCATAGCGCTCAGAATTGACGGTAACGGTTCGTCCATGGTTGTTCTACAAAAATACGGCCCAATCACACCACCAGACCACAATGCGCACCAAACAGTGACTTTTTCCGGGTGTAATGGCTTCTCTACAATCAATTGTGGATTTTCTGAGCCCCAAATTCTACAGTTTTGCTTATTAACGTATCCACCAAGCGAAAAATGAGCTTCATCACTGAAGAAAATTTTGTTCGAAAAATCAGCATCGACGGCCTGTTTTTCCAACACCCAATTTGCGTATGTTCTTCGTTGTCCATGGTCAGCAGGCTTTAGCTCTTGTGTCAAATGGACTTTATACGGATGAAGATGCAAATCCAGATGCAAAATGCGCCATAATGAGCCATAAGATAGGCCTAAATGTTGAGCTCGACGAGGAATTGACAAATTTGGATCTTCTTCCACACTTTCAGCTACAGAAGCGATATTTTCAGCATTGCGAATGTTTCGATGATGCCCAGACCTTACAATATCAGTAACAGATCCAGTTTGTTCAAATTTATTCACTGTATTCAATATGGTTTGCTTTGTAGGACGATTATGACGACCATAATCTGCTCGTAAAGCGCGAAATGTGGATACGGCAGAATCACTATTTTTATAATAAGATTTAATAATTTTAACGCGTTGGTCGATTGTTAAATGCTCCATATTCTTAAATGGCAGAATGTCAACTAAATAAATGACAGCGTACTTGACGTTTATCTTTGACAGATGTCGGTATACAGATTTCTACTTTATCAACCTCGAATTGGATAACCCGTTATACCGAATAATAAAACAGATAAACATGGAATCGTTTCACCGAAATCCAGTGCCGTTTCCGAAACATTAACTACCTGTACCGACACTATTCCCAAAGAAGCACACATTTATGAAGTCTCTGATTCAAGCAACAGTGAATTGGTAAATCTTTAATAACCAAATAAATTTAAATATTTTTATAGTTTAGTTTACTATTTTTATAATTAGATCTAATTATAAAAATAGTAAATTAAATCTATATCTTATCTATTAGTTATCTATAACTAGAAAAAAGCGGCGTAAACCTGATAGTTGGAGAGTAACCGAGCATAATAAAATTTAATTAATTCCAGAATCTGAGCGGAAACCCATTTTTGACGAATACTATAATTAAACCAAGTAGGCTAATACAACTTTATATTTATGACGACAGAACGGACCGGCACTAATAGGAAATGCCACCCTAATAAGAGCTCCCGCCGTAAATTTTCGTTTTACTATTTTTTAGTATAAACGGCAACCGAATACCTGTGTGTAAACGATTTTATTTGAGCATATTAGCAATTTCGCAATAACCCCTTTTTCACAGTATATCAAAAAATGAATATAACTGAAACTGTTTCAGAAAGTAAGAATAGTTCAAGAGCAATGAGTCCGGCAAGAGTAGATTTCATTATGAACCATATTAACAGCTTTCCATGTGCGTTGATTCGCATTACTGCAGAGATTACCGCAAAAGATATATGGATGCAAACTTAAATATATCCAACATGTTTGATTTATACACTAAAAATTGTATATATAGAACTAAACGAATTATCTGTGAATAGATGTAGTATCTGTGTGCTACGAGATTCAATTTAGATTTTTTAAAACCAAAATCCGACAGATGTGGCATTTGCAAACTGAATAAAATCGACAAGACACGCTTGCCGGACGATGACTATGTTAAGCATATCGGCTTAAAAACGGCCATGAGAGAATTGAAGGATCGTGATAAACAAAGCAAAGTTCCGAGTTTGTAATAATATCGAATCTAATATCGACGAGTTGTTTTATTCATCAAATTTAAATACCTATAACCTGATAGCACATTTATCGACAACAAAGAAAGAGTATTGTGTCGTATGGAATGAGGCTACAATGCGACGCATAGGTGACGATATTGCATCGGCATAATTTAGAATTTTGGAACGGGTTGTCGATGAAAATCGTATTACAAATTCATGGCATATGCTATACAAAATTTCATATCGACCCATTCAAACATACATAGAATCTATTGAAATGAGTTTTTCGATGCCAGGCCATTCGTGTATCCAGGAAATCGACAACGCGCATATTCAAATGGAGAAAGTGTTATCAAAGAATGAGTTTTTATCACCCATTGGGCTTATTCGACTTCGAAACCAACCGATTTTATAATCGACTTATGCTCAAAAAATCTTAACTATAAAGTGGCGCCGTTTAATACTTTAAGGGTGTTACGATTCAGCCGGAAAGTATTTGAAGTTTCGTACAGCTTAGTGTACTCTCCAGAATATTACAAAATGGTGTTAATAAAACCACCGACGAAAAGGACCAGAAATTACGGCCAGCCAAAAAAAACGACTGTTATTGCAACTTTGTGAAATCCGACCGTTAGTGTTTACAGCAAGCCTAACAGTAAAAAAATCCATATCGAAAATATGTTTAATTATATGGGGCAACAAGACCTTGATAATTACTAAACCATCTGAGGAACAAAAAATTAAGGTTTACTAAAAATAATCCAAGTTAAGATTAAGGAAAATTAAAGACTATAGTGAAATCTACGTATTGTGTTATTATAATTTAAGTCAATTTTAAAATGGAATATTATTTATATTTTTATGTTTATATTTTATATTAATAGGTATATCTTTATATTCTAATGTACGATGAATTATTTGTATACCTGATGCAATATTTTGAATAAATTAAATTGAGTGAAGTGATATTCTTAGAATTAACACAACTTTTATTTTTAAAGTGCTACAAACGTTTATAGGTAATTAATTTCAAAAACAAGTAAATACAACCATTTTATAAAATATGAGTACTATGTAATTTCCTCCTCAGTCGTAAACCATAGTCCTATTTGATCACATTAGGATCACAACCCTATTAATTTCATCTAATATATAAAATTCTCGTGTCACAGTTTTCGTTGCCATACTCCTCCGAAACGGCTTGACCGATTTTGATGAAATTGTATGTGCTCATCCGGTATCTATGAGAATCGGCCAACATCTATTTTTCATCCCCCTAAATGTTAGGGGTAGTCACCCCTAAATTTATTTTTTTATTTTTTAGACAAAATTTTTAATTTCTATTTTTTTATGATACAACATTCAAAAATACATACAATCCTCAATTTTCACCCTTCTACGATCAACCCTTATTTTTTAATAGCCATTTTAGTAATTTAATGATTTTTCCTCTCCGGTCGAAAACTGATCAATCGTCATTTAATTAGTTATCCCCGCCAGATGTCTACAGGTGTCACTTCTGACCCAGTAAACAGCACGGAGTAGGGATGAGAACGAAGCCGGTCTCCTTTCTTTCTCACTCCCTACACAGTTGTCGGCCATCATTATTGTTTATGCATCAAGTGTAGTAGTAACGTTGACAACCAATAACAACGGATTTTGTGTTGTAAGTATACTTTTTTTTATTAATATCGAAAATGTTGTTGATCTTATAAAAATGTAATTTTAATTTAATTTTATTAAAAAAATGCAATTGAACAATTAAGATTTTCATAGTTTCCAAAAAATCAATCATTATGAATCTTTATTTTGAAATGTCAATGGAAATATTGGTTGTATGAAAAAATTATAAGAGACAATGTTTTCATAAAATTTAATTTTTGACTTTTGTTTGAAAAATTTTTCCATAAAACTTATATTTTTGTTATAATTTCATAAATTAAAACTAATCATTTCAAAACTGCGGCAAAAATCCTGGCCCTAATTATACTTTTAACATTTTTCATCATTAAATAATTTCATTAATTCTATTTATGTATGTTTTGTACAGTGAGCAATGCCAAGAAAACGCAAAGGGGCTGATTTGAGCCGCAGTACAAGTAAAGCTCGAAACTTGCGAAATAGCAGATCCGAAAGAACAGAAGAACAAATCCAGCAACAAAGTACTGATGCACGTGTCAGAATGGCGCAATTGCATCAAGAAGAGCCAGAAGATACACGAGCTGAACGCAATGAAGTCAGAAGATTAGAACAACGACAATCACGCCGTTTCACAGTCAATAGACGAAGAACAAATGACCAACAACGACAACAGGTACATCGAGCATTTATATCTGATTCATTCCTGCGTCTAGCATTCCAGTATGAGCCCGATATTGAATATTATGCTCATTCAAAAGTGGTAATTGGTGCTATGGACAAGGAATGTCCGCATTGTCATGCTCTGAAATTCAAAAATGAGCCAGCTGGGATGTGTTGCGCGTCAGGAAAAGTGCAACTACCTGAAATTGAAACACCACCTGAACCATTGAACGGCTTACTTACCGGCACGGATCCAGATTCTAACGTGTTCCTGAAGTCAATTCGAAGATTCAATTCATGCTTTCAAATGACATCGTTCGGAGCAACAGAAATAGTTCGAAATACTAATGCAAATGGTCAACAATTCAATTCTACATTCAAAATCAGAGGCCAAGTTTATCATAAAATGGGCTCACTGCTGCCAATGCCAAACGAACCACATAAATTCTTACAAATCTACTTTATGGGCGGCGAGGATTCCGGAAGCGCACTTGCCAATCGCGTGAATGCACGTTGTGATTATAATAACCTTGATTCACTTTATGCCAGGCGCATCGTCAGCGAGCTAGATGCTCTTTTGAACGAGCACAACGAGTTGTTGAAAATATTCAAATCACATATGCACCAATTACAAAGCGATAATCACGCTATCGTCATTAATCCTGATAAAACACCAGCTGGAGAGCATATTCGTAGATTCAATGCACCCGTTGTTGATGATGTTGCTGGAATCATGGTTGGCGATTGTACAGCTGCACGAGAAATTGTGATTCGTAGAAGAAATAATAATCTTCAGTTCATTGCTGACACACATCGTTCATATGACGCTCTCCAATATCCGCTAATATTCTGGAAGGGACAAGACGGATATTGCATAAACATAAAACAACGAGATCCCGTATCAGGTACTTCATTGATTATTAATTTGATCATTAATCATTTAACAAAACAATTAAATTATTGAACGTAATAAATTTAAATTAATTTTTATGAACAAATATTACAGGAGCTGAAATAAACAAGAACGTTAGCTCAAAGGATTATTATGCGTACCGATTAATGATTAGACGTGGCCTGGACAACGTCATTTTACGATGTCGTGAGCTTTGTCAACAATTCATGGTCGACATGTACGCGAAGATTGAGAGCGAACGACTACGATACTTACGATATAATCAAGAAAAGCTGCGCGTGGAAGAGTACATTCATTTGCGAGACGCTATCAACAACAACGCCGACGTCGCCGAAATTGGTAACCATGTCATTTTACCATCATCGTACGTAGGCAGTCCACGTCATATGCAAGAATATATACAGGATGCTCTGTCTTTCGTGCGCGAATATGGACGACCATGTTTATTTATCACGTTCACATGTAATCCAAAATGGCCAGAGATTACATCTTTCCTACTGCCTGGCCAAAATGCAATACATCGCCATGACATTACAGCACGTGTGTTCAGACAAAAGTTGAAGTCTTTAATAAGTTTCATTACTAAATCACATGTATTTGGTCCCACACGTTGCTGGATGTATTCGGTTGAGTGGCAAAAGCGAGGATTACCTCATGCACACATTTTGGTTTGGTTCATCGACAAAATCCGTCCTGAAGAAATCGATAGTATCATTTCTGCGGAAATTCCAGTTCCATCCGCTGACCAACTGCTGTTTGATATTGTTACAACAAACATGATTCATGGTCCATGTGGTACTCTTAATAGTTCATCGCCTTGCATGGCTGATGGAAAATGTACTAAAAATTTCCCTAAAGATTTTACCAATGATACGGTCACAAATGTCGACGGATACCCAATATATCGTCGAAGAAATCCTGAAAATGGCGGACAATCATTTATTAAAAATATCATCAACACAGACATTGATATTGACAATCGTTGGGTGGTGTCATATTCGCCTCTGCTGAGCAAGACATATAATGCTCATATTAATGTTGAGTTCTGCAGTTCTGTGAAGAGCATCAAATACATTTGCAAGTATGTCCATAAAGGCAGTGATATGGCTGTGTTTAGAGTGGAAAATACTAATGTGAATGCTCCTCCAGTGAATAAAAACGATGAAATAACGCTCTACCAAATTGGTCGGTACATCAGCTCCAATGAAGCTGCTTGGCGTATCTTTGGTTTTCCAATTCATGAACGGGATCCAGCAGTTGTTCAGTTAGCCATCCATCTTGAAAACGGTCAGCGTGTATTTTTCACGAACGAGACAGCGATTGATCGTGCAATAAATCCACCTAAAACTACACTCACTGCATTTTTTGAATTGTGTAATCGTGCGGATGATTTTGGTGCCTTCGCACGAACATTACTCTATTCACAAGTACCACGCTATTTCACATGGACTCAAACAAAAACATGGATGCCCCGCAAGCAAGGCTCACCAGTTGCTGCATGTCTCAATTTATTTAAATCAAACGCCTTGGGGCGATTATTTACAGTCAATCCAAGACACACGGAGTGCTTTTATCTTCGACTGTTGTTGGTTAATGTTACTGGCCCATTATCATTTCAAGATATACGTAAAGTGAATGGGCAACAATATCCAACGTATAAAGATGCATGCCTTGCACTCGGCTTGCTGGAAGACGACAACCAGTGGGAATGCATGCTTGCTGAAGCTGCATTGAACTGTACAGCAATACAAATTCGTCTACTATTCGCTATAGTGTTGACTACATGTTTCCCAGCCCGAGCACAGATATTATGGGAAAATCACAAAGATTCAATGACTGATGATATATTGCATCAACATCGTATACGGTGCCACGATCTAACCATAACATTCAGCGACGAAATGTACAATGAAGCATTGATTGCTATTGAGGATCTTTGCATTGTCATTGCCAACTTACCACTTAGTAATTTCGGTATGAATTCGCCAAATCGAACTGCATCTGATTTAATGAATACTGAAATGAATCGTGAACTGCAGTACAGTACTGTAGAAATGGCAGCGATTGTTGCCCGCAATGTCCCACTAATGAATGAGGAACAAAGAACCATTTATGATCGCATTATGCTCGCAGTTTTAGCTGGACAAGGTGGGTTCTTCTTTTTGGATGCACCGGGTGGAACTGGCAAAACATTCGTTATTTCGCTAATTCTTGCTGAAATACGATCAAATAATGGCATCGCATTGGCCGTTGCATCATCGGGCATTGCAGCAACTTTATTGAATGGAGGTAGAACAGCTCATTCAATATTTAAGCTGCCACTAAATATTCAGAATAACCCTGACGCAGTATGCAACATTAAGAAACAATCGTCCATGGCCACTGTGCTGAAACGGTGTAAAATTATTATTTGGGATGAATGTACTATGGCACACAAACATTCACTTGAGGCGTTGAACAGGACATTGAAAGATATTAAAAACAGTGACAAACTATTTGGCGGAACTCTGTTGGTCCTTTCAGGTGATTTCAGACAAACACTTCCAGTCATTACACGTTCAACATACGCTGATGAGATCAACGCTTGCTTAAAATCATCTCCATTGTGGCGTAATGTTGAAAAATTACAGCTAAAAATAAATATGCGCGTTCAAATGCTTCAAGATCCATCCGCTGAAACATTTTCAAAACAACTCTTAGATATCGGTGATGGAAAAGTTGCTATAGATGAGCACACACAGTACATAAATCATGAGTGGCTTGCAGAAAGAGCGATTTTAGCGGCAAAAAATGTAGACGTTGACAATTCAAATCTGAAGATACAAATGTTGTTGCCAGGGAACTTGGTATCATATAAATCTATTGATACAGTTTGCGACGACAGCGAAGCAGTGAATTTTCCCACAGAGTTTTTAAACTCACTGGATTTGCCAGGCATGCCACCGCATAATTTACAATTAAAGGTTGGATCTCCAATTATCTTGCTTCGTAATTTGAACCCGCCCCGGCTGTGCAACGGTACGCGATTAGTCATTCAAAAATTAATGAAAAACGTGATCGAAGCCAGGATTTTAAATGGCAAGTTCAGAGGTGAAAATATACTCATACCACGGATTCCTATTATACCTACAGATGTGCCAATTCAATTCAAACGTATTCAGTTTCCGATTAGATTGGCATTTGCAATGACTATCAACAAATCCCAAGGTCAAACGATGTCTGTTTGTGGATTAGATTTGAGAACACCATGTTTTTCACACGGACAATTATCCGTGGCATGCTCTCGAGTGGGTAAACCATCCAGTTTGTTTGTGTTAGCTAAAGATGGACTAACAAAAAATATTGTTCACGCTATAGCATTAAGAGATTGATATTGTTTAATAGTGTTACTGTCGTAATTGTTTAATTAATGATATATAATTTTAAGGAATAAATTATAATAACTTAAAAATAATGTTTGCCTTTTGTTATTTTTATATTCCCTCATCGTTCACAGCGCTCCATGCTTATTTCACGCATATACCACATTCTTACATACATCCAATATACACATTCTAACATACATACATACTTACAATAAGTAAGCTATTTTTTGTCTACACTAGAAATTACTAGGAAATTATTTATGTGGCCAAACAACGTTTGCCGGGTCAACTAGTTTGAGTTATAAAAATTAACAAAAGGTTCTAATTGCAATTACATTTTTGCTCATTCGCTGCTTAAAATAAATTTTTCGTAAATAGAAAATTAGTAGATAAAATTGAAATATTTAATATTTGATGCATTATTTATTTTATAGAAATCCCAAGAAAATATCCAATTTCAGGAACTCTAGCTTGGTGAAACTTGAAGAAAGAGAGGAATTGGCCAAAAATTTTATTGCCTGGACTGTACACAGAGATGGGCGTTTACGGGTCATCTACTAATTTTTACGTGAACGCTAACTAATCATAGACAACGTCGATTAATCTTGTAATTCACATCAGTAGTGATTGAATGATCTACATATTTTGAACTTTTGTCTCCGGAGACTTTAGTTAATGCAAATTAATTGCAGCATTTCATGACTCCGATTGATCCGGGTTAGTTAAAATATTACCTATATGAAAAATTTGATCCAAACTTTGTTTTAGATCAAAAAAATTCAGTTGAACTGATATACAGTCAATTCTGTGTAAGTTGACCAAACCAAAAAAAAAGTTTCCTGGTCAACTTACGGAGGTGGTTAACTTAAGCAAAATTATAGAAAAAGACATAAAACTAAAATCAACAACAATATCTTGGATGTGTAGCTACAACCTTCTTGCTATTCTGATCAGTTCTACTCTGTAAATTTCGGCATCGTAACTCGCCAACATGGCGAAAACAAGGTGCTACAGTCTTCCCCTGTAAATAACGCATATGCGTTTTAAAGGATTAGTGCAGGTACTTGCCGCTTTATTTGAATAGACCGCCCTGGACACTATATTCGAGATTAATTTCGCAATTTTAATATTTCCCTGCAAGAAAATATTTAGTTAATTTTTGTGAAATCCAAATTATGGTTTGTGTAGTGTACATGCTTTACCGGATCAAAATAATACTTTTTGCTCAAAATAATTATTATTTGCTCGTAAAGCAATATTTTGATTACGAGTATCTTCGGTCAAAATGGTGTAGATTTCTCACGCAGTTTTATTCTTTTTTTGACCAACCTTGTAGATTTATTGCGGCAACCAGTTCTTCTCATTATTAATTCATATGGACCACATGCTGCGTTAGCCAACTGTAATTCTTATGAAAAATAAAATGTGTTTATTGCAACCGCTGGATGTGGTATGCAAAAAAAGTGTTCAGGGCCATTATAATGTTTGTTAGAAATAGTGAGAAGCAGACAAAACAAGAGAACCCCAGAATGCCGCATTATAACACAGTATGTGAATGGGACTGAGGCTGAGAACGGATGAAGGAACTGAGGAAGAAACTGAGACCACTTCTAAAGATTTTGTGTGCTGCGGGCTAATATGAAAGACCAAAAGAGCTTTATAAAGATGATGTCGATATGGAAGAGTAGATTTAAAATTTTTTAATTAATAATGAATCTTTTTTCAAGGAAGTAGGAGATTGTACGTTTTTCTGACCAGAAAACATTTCCACAAGTTACTTTGAATATGTTAAACACGCTAAGTCTGTGCCCGTTGCATATGACCAATGGTTTCCAAATTTTATTATCGAAATTTAAAATTTTTGGAATTTAACGTTGCGTATTTGATCGATGATGAGGATAGGAATATGTTAAAAGCACGACATACCGCGGAATCTAACCTAGCAATATATGCAGCATCTTTCGTTGAAAAGTGGAATATAACTTTGATAACCCTTGACAGAGAATGCAACTAACTAGAAGAATACTTATATGGGGTTGATGAAACCGTAAAAGATGTACAATTAATTAGTTTTTTTCTTCATTAATTACAACTGAGACTGTGCTCATCTAGCAATTTATCTTTCAAATTTACAAATTTTACATTTCTTAAACAATTCCGATTTGCTGGGGGAAAATCCAATGGTTAGTCCCAAAATTAATTAAACCTATTTTAAATATAATTTTAATTTGGTATGTTTACTAGGTCAAGTGGCCTCGTTCTTTGAAGTCTTCAACGACAGGGTTATCTATCAAATGGCAAATATAGGGGTTTCCATATTCCTGGGCCTTATTTCGTGCTTGGCAGCATGCCTTTTTATTTCATCTTTGATGTATTCCATCTGTAAATCCCGGTCTTCATTTCTTGTGTACCACAGAGCATTTACGATGCTACGGAGAACCTTGTTTTGAAACGTCTCTATCATTTTGGCGTTTATTTGCTTAGCACATCCCCAGAGTTAAATATCGTGGGTCCATATCGGCTTCAGTATTTGCCGATATAGCATCGGCTTATTGTGTATTGTAAGCTCAGAGCCTCTACTTATGAGCCAATACATTTTTCTGAACTTAATATTAATTTCTTATTTTTTTTTAGACATGCTCTCTCTACTTGAGCTTGGCATCGAGTGTCAGGCCAATATATTTAGCTTTGGTTGCATATGATACCGGTCGTGAGTTAATTTCTATCGGTAGATGGGAAGCTTATTGATATGTAAAGTTAATATGTGTGGATTTCGTATCATTAAGCTTGATTCTCTAGTGCTTAGTCCAGTTACAAGCCATATTGGTAATATTCTAGAGTTTGCTCGTTGCATCAGTGACATTACTTCTAATCGCCATGATTGCGTGTCA
Source organism: Nephrotoma guestfalica (assembly GCA_963691935.1). Lineage (NCBI taxonomy): Eukaryota > Metazoa > Arthropoda > Insecta > Diptera > Tipulidae > Nephrotoma > Nephrotoma guestfalica. The sequence continues at coordinate 210,169,975 of OY829915.1, forward strand.
TCTGTAAATGTGGTTTTGGTTCCTTCATCTGTTGTTGGAATATCCCTTGTATATAATAAATACAGGATTGGTCCTAAGACACTCCCCTGTGGGGCATCGGTAGATATTTTCTTTAGTTCGGAGCATTCATCCTCATATTTCACACGAAAATGTCTATTGGATTAAATAAGATCTTAGTATGGCATAGAACTGCCTCGGCAGATCTCTGTGCAGCTTGAATTCAAGTCCACTGTGCCAGTCTTTATCGAATGCTTGGACGACGTTCAGAACTATGCTGGAGAATACTTTTTTACGTTCTAACGTTCTTTAAATAATGTTGGTGATCCTATGCACTTGTTCAATTGTGAAGTACATTTCGCTGAATACAAATTGATGTAAAGGAATTAGTTGTCGGTCCTCAATTATTGGTTTAAGTGTTTTTAGTAATAATTTTTCAAAGAGTTTGGACATAATTGGTAGTAATGAAATTGGCCTGTATGATTTTTATCGTTTATCGGTTTATCAGGTTTTGCTTTTGTGATTACTTCTGTTACTTTCCATTGCCTCGGAACATATTTTAACCGAAAGTTTACATTGGTTATGTGTAATAACTTATACGAAATCCTTTACCTGGTAGAGCCTTGATTATTTAGCAAATAATCAATTTATATCCTGGGGCCTTTTTAGCTTGTGGATTGACATTACATGTTCATTGGCCGTTTGTCTTAGTAGTAGTTGGAAGGTATCCTCGAGATAATCCGCAAATAGATCAGCCTTCTCTTTAGGACCTCTTGCCCAGGTTCCATCCACCTTTTTAAGTGGATGCGTTTGCATTTTGGGTCTTTTGAGTCCCTTCGTCGCCTTCCACATTAATCAGAATTTTTTATCGATTAGGCTAACTAGATACTGTTGATTGATGCATTTCTAACTTCTTTAAGAAGAGATTTGAGACTGTTAGTTCCTAAAAGTCACCTCCAATAATAAAATCACGTCCAAGCGATTTAAATAGTTTAAGGTAGTCCTCCCTTTTCAAGTTATGCCGATGGGGACAATATATTGCAGAGACAGTAAGCTGTCTGTGTTTAATTCTTCTTCGATATTTGATTCTAATTGGTGATTTAAATTTTCTTTTATTAGTAATGCCGAACCACCTCTTGCTCTTGCCGCTGGATGAATGGAGTGATATATGTTATAAATTTAAAAATATTTCTATTTCTGGAATATGTTGCATAATGCCATTCGCATTCCAGATTGCTATTTTGAAAGTCGTGTTCTTACTTAACGTTTGTTGTTAGATTACGTTAAGGGAGTTACATTTTCGTCAGCTGATCAAGTATCATGTTGTTTAGATTACTTTGGTCATCTAGCCGCTTTGTAATAGCTGCAATGCTGTTCATAATGTTTTCCATAATTTCGTTATTTTTAGAGCCCATATGTTTGATCACATATCGCCCATATGATTCACTACCTGGGCAAGTGAACTTCTTTGCCCAATGTCGCTTGGCTGTGGGTTTTGATCCATCTGATTTGATATTTGAAATTGCTTTTGTTAATACTCTCAACTATCTTAGAGTGACAGTCATAGAACGAGGACCATATGGTACTTGCGTATTCAAGCTAAGAACGAACGAAACATGTGTACAGTGACTTAAAAGTCAGTGAATCGTGAAAATCTTTAGAATTTTGCTTAATAAATCCCAACATTGAATAGGCTTTATTAACAATCGCATCGATGTGCGAGTTAAACGTTAAATCAGATCTAAAAATAACCCCCAAATCGTGAATCATCTTAACTCTATTCAAGATTCAGTCTTTCAAATAGTAAGCAAAGACTATTGGAGACTTTGATCTACAATATGTGGTTACTTGGCATTTATCCACATTCAAATACATATAATTTGTAACACGCCAATCGCAAAACATGTTCAAGTCTCGTTGGAATAGAACACGGTTTAATTCACATGAAATGTTAGTAAATATTTTCATGTCGTCTGCAAATAAAACACAATCGGCAAATGTGAAACAGTCCACAACGTCGTTAATAAATAATAAGAATAACAGTGGGCCCAAGTGAGTATCTTGAGGCACACCAGACGAGAAATGAAATACTCTGAGTACGTAATATCGATCTTGACACACATTTTTCGATTTGATAAGTAGGACATTAGCCAACCTAAAGGAATAATGTCGCAATTAAGATCGCTAAGCTTTTTAAACAATAACCGGTGATTTAGTTTATCGAAAGCTTTAGCGAGGTCGGTATAAACCACATTGACCATTGACTCGAAGAGTTTTGGAATTCAGGATAGAATAACAATGCCACGATAATTAGTTACATCACTGCGAGTTACGTTTTTATAGATTAGAATTACATTTGATATTTTTTAAACATCAGGGAAAATGCCTTGTCTGAGACTCATGTTAAACAATTGGCATAAAGGGGCGGCATAACCAATTGCGCCAAGCTTCAACAGAGACGCTGGTAAAGCATCAGACCCCGGACCCTTTAACACGTCCATATTCATCAATGCCAAGAAACAATTTTTTATTTATTAGAGATAGGAATCATTGGAGTTTGTGAGATATCCTTAACAAAAACGGTACTGAAGTAATCTGCAAAGAAATTACAGATTGTTAATGGATTAACGGATATTTGGCCACTGAATTCTGCAAACGACGGTAAGCCGTTAGTATGGTTCTTCAGTTTCACAAATTTCCAAAAATTCTTCGGGTTACAGCGTAAATCGTCCTCTACATCAATCATGTAATTGTTGTATAAGAATCGGTTAAGACAGGATTACTGCATGCGCTGAAACTAAAACTGAGTAAAATAGAAAGGTAGACCAGTACGCCTATATCTCCTTTGAGTTTTATTACGCAGGGCCTCCAGTCTCTTGAGCTCTTGAGTAAATCATGGGCAATGACGGGCGTGAGGCTTTTTTTCTTTGCTTTTTAGAGATAAACTTTCGTGTAGCAATATTTAACAGCTAATTGAAGGTGTCTACTGCACCATTGATATCCATGTTTGATAGAACAACTGTCCAATCAACTTCAGCTAGGAAATTGTGTTTAGAATCGTGTTCGGCATTCGCAAAATCAAATACAGAACAATTCTTAATGAAATGCATGACAACCTGGATTGAAACTGGAGTGTGATAAATACTCGAAGATCCGGCAAGGTCATTGCAGAGCTCAAGTTTGTAAGATCGGTTATTGTTGGTGTGAAAAATTAAGTCCAGATAAGTTCTGCAACTGTTTGGTATATTGTTAATCTGAGAAGCGCCTATATTTGCCGTAAAACCACAGAATAAGGCGAAATGATCGTTAGTATTAGCTGAAATGAAGACATTGTCGTCCATCCAGACTAACATTTGAAAGTTGAAATCGCACAAAAATAATGAAGTCATTGCTCTCCTTCTACTAGAAACACTGTCAAGAAAATCGTGACAATAAGCCATAGCCGGGTTAAGTGAAAAGTTAACTGTGCTAATTATTAAATGAAATGTATTAAGTATTAGTTTAACAGCAATAAATTCTATGCTTGGGTCGGAATATAAAAGCTCACAGCAAAAGACTTACGCCCTGCAAAAAACACGCCGCCACCTTTAATAAGATCGACTGTAAGCCATGTTTCCATAATAATTATTATATCGTAATTGGATTCTAAAATTCCAAGGTAAAAATTTTTAGTTTTAGACCTACGAGTATGCTACTGCAGTTAAAATGTGATATATTTTTGATGAATGATTTAGAATTATTAGTAGTCAACGTGCTAGAATTATTAGAAATATTTGATTGGTTAGTATTTGAAATGATAGACCTTAATCTGGGAATGAAATTTAAAATGGTTGGTTGAGACGGCTGCGCCACAGATGTACAGGACCGATTTTTATTATTAGAGATGAGAAAGGCACTAAAAATGCTTCGACGATAATTCAAAAACTCTTTAGCCAATACACATGGAGGCCAAAATGATGAATCTAGTAACTAATTAAATTTATTTTTGGGATCACCAATTTTAAATGATATATGATCCCGATCATCATTACGTTTCATACGAACCAAAGCAGGTTTATCAACCTCGAATTTCTTTTTTATTTAGCCCTTAGATCTTGTCATCCTTGGTGACGACCCTTCAACAGTATTTTGCGATTTGTTTGACTTGACACTGGACGATGATTGCATTGATATTGACTTTGTTGATTTTTCAATTTTGTTATTTAGAACAGTAGATTTTTCATTTAGTGCAAAAAGACTCGCAAATATGGAGTTTAATGTAGCCACAATATGGTTAGAACAACGCCACGAACAATTTGGAATTACGGATATACCGTGGTCCACATTTTTCTTAGTATTCACGGGTTCAACCAAAATGTATGGTTTTATTGCATTCACCAGTGCAATTAAAAAAGTTATCAGATACACCAACGATTTAGTTTCGATTTTTATTTTCAACCAGGTACCTTCACTTTCTACATTTTAAGCTTTGCATAAATTTTAATTTAAATCAAAAATATAAAATCCTTTTTAAAAGTTCTTATCAAATTTGTCATTCTACGAAATTAGGAAAATAATAATGTTGAGTACATAACTGTAAGAATATTATATGTAATTTATGTACCTTTATACTCGTTTTCTAGGTAGACGAACACCCTACACCGACCGAAATTTAGACAAACATAATAATTTATAACTGAAATAAAAAGAATTTGTCTGTTGCAGAATGAGCATTGCTGCACAAAAAATAATTCAAATTTATTACAGAATTTTGTTTAATTTCGACATGGCCAATCTCTTGCGAGAAAACTAACTTTTTAAATTTTAATGTTTCCATTCATTTCATTTTGCTTTTTGTGTACGATTATTTTTAATTCATTTCAAGTATTTACTCGTATACATGCATATTTGCAAAGAGTATACGAACATAAGCAAACCAAATAATAGTTTTTATGCCATATGGGAAAAAGTAATCTGGTAATTAAAGCGAAGTGAATCTAGATAAGTCAAGCATCCCTCTAAAATCCCAACAAAAAAGAATTAAAAAAATTTAATTTTTGTTTCGTAATAAAGGGTGTATTTTTAGAGGTTCGCGTCTTTAAGTAGCAAGACTGTTTTGTTTGACAACCGATTTGACATAGCTGACATTTGCTTTGTCATTAGTTTGATATGTCATTTCATACTGAATAAAGTCACGCCATCATCAAAATAATGGTTCTGTTCGTCAAACTCATCGTTCATTTGACGGTGGTCATAATCGTCCAACAGAGCGGGTAATTTGGCTAGCTATAGATCGTTTTCGCACTACGTGTACTCTAAATGATAATACGCGTCCAGTAAGACGTCAAACAGTGCGTATCGGACAAGCAATAGACGCTGTACAGCGTAGCATTGGGGAAGGCCCAAATCAATCAATTCGACGTCGTTCTCAGCAACTGGAGATGTGTCCATCCATTTTATGGAAGATTTTATTTAAGGATCTTAAAAAAGACAATTTTTTTTTGGCTGAAGCACAAAAACAAATCTCGTTTGTACCCGAATTGGCTGGCATAAATCTTTCTGATATGTGGTTCCAACAGGACGGTGCCATATGTCACTCAGCGTGGGATACAATTAATTTACTCACAACAACATTTTTGATGAAAGGCTAATTTGACGTAATGTTCCTGTTAATTGGTCACCGAAATGGTTTGCGCCAGATTACGCCATGTACGCGCCAGCTGTGGCGGCCAATAAAGCTAGGTTCACTGATATTCATAATGTTTTTCTTTGTTCTATTTTAATTTAATATTGTGAACCTCTAAAAACACCATTTACTACCAAAAACGTCAATTGAACTTTCGTCTATCAGATACTCACTATTTTCTGAACCAGATATTCTTACAGAACCCGTAATATCATTTTGACCGCACCTTGACATTTTTTTTTTTTACTATTATTTGCTTTTGTAATAATTGTCTCATCTTATTCTTCATTGCTATCATGTTCGAGTGATTGGAAATGATTAGAAATTTTTCTAAAATCGATTAGACCATTTTTACAGCGTCAAAGACAATTTCAGAAAAACGACGTCACGACTAACATCCACTCGTAATTTCTCCAAATCAAAACCGCAATAGCCTTACACTTTTCGTTGTAACCGACCATGATGTACTCCTTTGTCCAAGTTTCTTCGGGCGTAAAACTGTGCAATTGTTTGCGCGAAACTTGATAATTAGGCCTTTCACAACAAATTGACTGACCGAAAATAAAATTTTACAGAGACCCGGCATGGATTGAACATCATGAACCGTTGTATTCACTGTACGATTATTAATTTGAGTTCGATATCAAGAACGTTGCCTGACAATTTAAATTTTTATTCATTTTGTCAAATGATTAGCCATCATTGCTTTCGGACATTTGTTTTTGTACTGTCTAACGTCTCCATAATCAATCCTGTCCTTTCTTTGTTTCATCTTATTTTGAATGTGTATGACTTCGTTTGCTTTACGAACGAATTTTATGAACTAGCTTAGTTTTTATCAAGTCATTCGTGATTTTTCATGAGCCATAAAGCACACCCTTTTTGAACCGTTGGTTGTCCTTTGTCTGTTTGTTCTGTTTAGTCTGAGTTGATCGAACTCATCTGACCTATATTATACTACGTTGGTTCTTCGGTAATTTTTTTAAATATGGTTTCTTAATGTTAGATACAAAACACCATCAGTGCACGCTTGCCGCGCTAGCTCCCTGTGTTAGATCCTTTTCGTTTGAATAATCACATGCACTGCGTCAGACGAAAGATGGTTTCTACGTGTTTGCACTCCATTCACTCTTTAGGGCTAGTTATGGCCTGCCTGGTCATTGCTGCCATAGTTTTTTCATCGAATTCAGCTTTGCAGATGACATGTTAGCTATTGTGAAATAAGCGTCTTTTTAGAACGTTTTTATGATCTACATATACGTAGTGCGATGTGTGTTGTACTGTTACGTTTGCCTAATATGTTCTTGGAAGCACCTGAACTGATGCCTTCGCCTTTAAGAATTTTCGTGTTGAGTGCTATCCCATATGATTATGATTATGAAGCCTTCTATTAGCTCGACTTCCTATTATTTGTATATTGTAGAGGCGATGAGTTCCAGATAATCTGCGTAACCCACTGGGTTAGCACCTTCTTTACATCAACGTTTTCCAAGATCGCTTTAGAATATGTGATTTTTTATGTAATAGGTGGTTCATATGTGGTTCCGATATGCTGATATGTGGTTCCAATAGGACGGTACCACACACCCCGGGTTACAATTAATTTACTCAAAGAAACATTTGATGAAAGACTAATTTCAAGTAATGGTCCTGTTAAATCGTGTGATCTAGCTCCATTAGATTATTTTCTTTGGGGATATGTTAAGCCACTTGTCTACGCCGATAAACCAGAGAAGATTGAACAATGCAGACACAACATTCAGCGAGTTATTAGCGAGATACAATTACACAATTATCTATCCAGTAAAGCTATAGTTTCACTGATGTACAAAATGTTTTTCTTTATTCTATTTTAATTTAAAATTATGACCTCTAAAAGACATCCTTTATATACAAAGGAAAATATAAATTAATTCTGCAATAGAACAATAACAAATTAAAAATTGGGTGATTGATGACGTCATCACACCGCCATATAAGCCAATTACTAGATAGAAATAGTAAACTAATTGTGGTCTTCTTGGCGAAACCCAAAGTTATTTACCATGTTTGGTTTTAGCATTTGCCTGAGGACAGAATTTCTACCCATGTGCCAGTATATTTTCCTTTATATTTAATGTTTAGTCCTTCCTTTTTCTTATAGATGCGATCTTTCCATCTTAGCTTAGCTTCAAGGGTCATTCATGCCATTGTATTTAGCTGTATTTGCACATGGAATTTGGTTTGGGTTAAGAACTACGGGAATCCAGTTTATGTTTGGGTTTTTAAAATTGACCTGTTCTGAATAAATTTGATTAAAAATGAAGTGCAATTTTTAAGTCCACTGTGTTAACTGCATATTGGAGTTTCCTTGTTGCTTCTGATGTATCTTTTTCAACTGATAGGATATAGCTGAATCAAAATCGATTGAGAACGATCAAAATCGGTCCAAATACAACAGCTTGTAGAGGAGTTAAATACAAATACGCAAGCTTTTGATATATCTGTTGATTTTAGTTTTATTTAAGAGCGCTCAGTTTGAAGTTTGACTCTAAAGTATCGATCTGCGATGTAGAATTAAGAATTTTATAAAATTACTTAGATTGGTCTCGATGCAGTTTAAATTCAAGATTTTGGTGCCAAGCTTTGTTAAAACTTGAGCTACATCTAAGAAAACACAGGAGCATATTTTCTTATTCTCAAGGGAGATCCTTGTATTATAAGTTTCAGCCCCTTCAGCAGCATTTTTTTGTAATAATTTTGATTTGCCCCGAAGTAGTTAGATCGGTATATACGATTTTTTTTATCGTTTGTGCCAACTTACCTGGTTTAAGAATCATAATTACTTCCGCCAACTCCCATTGACGTGGAACATATTTCAGTCCGAAGGCTGGAGCTTTTGGGCAGCAAATGAACTACATTTCTGCTCAGGATCCGTCACTTTTTCCGTCAGTTTTTGTTTTAACCCCATCGTTGTTTCCAAAGCGAGCAAATGTCATACTTTATTTCAGAAAAAGCACGAGAACACTTATTCAGAATTTGGCCTTTATTTTTCTTCTTAATTGTTTTAATTTGTTGCAGAAACAATTGAGGATATTTTTTGTAGTGGAGTGCGAGCCTGTTGCCACATATTACGAGCTTTCCGTGTCTCTTTAACAATTTCTCTGACCTCAACCGGATAGTTATGTTTCCTTAAAAAGTGGGTTTTAGGCATAGGTAACCTTTCCTAAGCTGCAAGTTGGATATTATTAAATGCTTCTAGTTCATCTTAAAGCTGCATCTCTGTTCTAATTTGTACTCGGAGATATAATAAATCCTATTTAGTTTTTTTGTTTGTTAATTAAGGCACGTTATCCTTTTTATTATCATTGTACTGAGAGTCATTATCACAGGTGAGTAGCCAGATGATAGTCCTCCATTACCTTCGATGCACGTTTAGTCCTCTTAAACTCCTTTACACTACAATATGTATGTTCACCTCTAGTGTTCCCTCAAGTGGCGCTATTCTACTGATTCCCTTGGAATAGGGAATTGGGGAAATAATAGTCACGTATTTTAATAAATGTAGTTTCTGTGAGTTTCCAAAACAGGATATTTATCTATTTTTTCTAAATTGAGAGAGGTGTCCAGATCTGAAAGATACTGTGATAATCCATTCGCGTTCCAAATGACAATTCTAAGTATTCTGTTAATTTGATTAGTATAGCTTTGATGGTAACTCATTCGTTTTCTTGTCATTCTAGCCTTACTTGTTTTGCTAGGTATACATTTATCATTTCAAAATATCCTCTCGAGTGGATTTTCTTTTTACCTAATGCTAGGTAACTGCTGCCTTATTGGCAAATAGGATTTCCACTCTGATCCTAAGAGCCAGGGTTGTGGTGGCACTCTAGTACAACTGGAAAGAATCCTTTCTCTCGAAACATTAATCATTGCAGTTATACGGCTACCTCGCCTTCTCTACCGTTGGCCAGGTGTTGTCATTTGTAGTTTATACACCATACAGGTTCGTTTCAAATAACTAGGTAAACTTCTGCGTTGTGTCTGCCTACACATTTTATGCACCTAACATTCCGCCCGCAAAATCTTTTCGTGTGATTTGGCATTTCTTGTACTGAGGTATTAAACTCGTGTTCCTTTTCAGTGATTCTATTTTAACCCTCATATTAGGCATCGCTTTGATATTAAATATTTCTCTTCCAATGATTTTGGTTCCCTGACTATTTTCAATTTTCTACAGTTTCAGACTGTTTACTGCGTCTTCAATTTGCAGTTTTATCATTTTGAGGTCTCCTAAAATATCTTGGTGAAGTAAAGACCTCTGATTTAATAAATTATTTTTATCTTAGGAGTATACCACTCTTTTCTTTGTTTAGTAGGCCTTGTGGCTAAAGCTCTTTATGAATTGGGATCTTCTGTATTTATCTTTTAAATATTATTGTTTAGTGCCAATACTCTCTAGTCTAAAAATGGATTTCATTAAAGCTTGGCTATTCGCAAACTCTGTAATGCTTATCACTTTAATTGGCCGTGGTGCGTTTATCTTCATTGAAACCTTGTATTGTTCTTGTGCTGGTGTTGTTGAGATATAACCACTGTTTCGGTAGTTTCATTCACTTTTGCTTGTGAATGCTACTCAAATTTTGCTCTTAGTTTCTCGTAATTAGTTTCTTCTGCACGCCCCTCATCACCCGTATGGAAAAGGAACTTCGTATGCATTGGCATCGCAACGGTTGGCTCACCCAATAATCCATTGAAGCGCCATCGTAGCGGCAGATTATCCAACTGAGCGGTTAGGGTACCGCTTGGGATAAAAAATCCGTTTTGTTGTGAACATATTACTTTAAAGAGTTATTATCAGCTACCATCGGTCAATAAATTTAATTTGTAGTGCTTTATTAATCCGACGTACCCGGTATTCACTATCCCTGTCAACAATATAGTAAATGATTTTTGAATACTGTTTCTGTTTGCTCTTCAAAATACCCCAAACCAAGAAATCTAGCTGATCTGCATCCGGTGAGTTTGGTGGCCATGGAAATGAACCGCGGAACGTTGTTTCCAAGCCAATCTTGATTGACGCGCGCTTTATGACTCGGCGCCGATTCCTGTTGAAATGTCCAGGCTCTGCGGCTGAAATGTTTTTGTGTCCAAGGCTTCCACGCTCCTTCCAACAAATGATCCCGATAAATTTGAGCATTTACCTTAATTCCACGGTCCAAAAAAACGAGCGGTGTAAGGCTTTCGGCCGTTATGGCGGCCCAAAACATCACCATAGGCGGCGCTTGGTTTCGAGTGAAAATCCGTTGGTCCAAAGATTCAATAGAGCGGCCGGGCAAGTAAATCCGGTCGTTTTGCTTGTTCACATACTGCTCAATAACGAACGGTAACACATCGGAGAAAGCGAAATTCGGCAAATCGCCACTTTCGTGCAAGCGTAACAACTCCTTTGCTCTTTCCACTCTAACTTTTTTTTTTTGAGCATCGGTGAGACCATGCGTTTTATGAAATTTCAAGGCCTTTAGTCCAAGATGATCTTCCAATATGTGCTGCATCCGTTCGAGCGAAATGTTTGCCTCACGAGCCGTTTTTCTGCCGTTACCTAGATTTCGAGCCAATTTGGCCTTCACCTTCCGAATGATATCCGGCAATTTTACAGTGCGCGTCGTTCCACCACCATGGCGTTTTGCAATGCTGCCACTATCGTTATACCGATTTATGGTGCGATACACAAACATTTTATTTACATGTAGATGTTTTAACTGGTTAATAATCTGCGGCTGTGGTTTTCCAGCCAAATATAGATCAATCACACTATTTCGCTTGCATTCCATTGCGGATAATTTTTTTTTTTCTGAATATTTCCTACTAAACTGCTTTTATACGCTTATAATCAATGGAATGAACTGTCATTAGTGTAAATTTGAGCGCTTTGTCATCACTGGTTTGACAGCAATGACAGTCTGAAGTTGGTAACACTTCGTGTCAGTCACCTGGTATATGACCGGGAACCATAAATGGATTCCAAATTGGTTCGAAAATTTGACATAACAGATTTGGGGGACGCATAAATGCAATTCCTAAAATATTTTGAGGGGTCCCATTTGAAATACGATAGTTTAAAACGCGAATTATCAAAACGCGATATTTCAAACTGCGATAGGGTACAAAACGCGAAATAGGAATATAAAACTCAATAGGAGCGGGCGTTTAGGATCGGGTTATACCAGGCGGGTCGGCACCGGTCGCTTCGCAATGTACGTTCTGGAAATGAGGAAATTTAATTTCAGTTTATAGAAATTTAAAAATCGATAGGAGCGAGACTATATAGGATTGCATTATATCAGGCGAATCGCTACTCTTCCGTCATTTTGCTCCCGTCGCCTCGCTCCCGTCGCTTCGCTCCCTAGTTAGAATTGTTTTCAGTTTATGGGAATTTAAAAATCGATAGAAGCGAGATTATATTGGATCAGGTTAAAACAGACGGGTCGCTACGCTCCCGTCGCTTCACTCGCTAGTTAGAATATTTTTTTCAGTTTATGGGGATTTAAAACTCGATAGAAGCGGGAATATAGGATCAGGTTATATCAGACGGGTTGCTTCGCTCCCGTCGCTCCGCTCCTTAGTTAAATAAAAAATTTCAATTTCTAGGAATTTAAAAATCGATAGGAGCGAGAGTTTGGAACCGGGTTATAACAGGCGGGTCATTGTGCTCCTTTCGCTTCGGAATGTACATTCTAGAAAAAGGGGAAATTTAATTTCAGTTTATAGGAATTTAAAAATCGATAGGAGCGAGAGTATGTAGGATCGGGTTATATCAGGCGGGTCGCTACGCTTCCGTCGCTTCGCTCCCTAGTCAGCATTTTTTTCTTCAGTTTATGGGAATTTAAAAATCGATAGGAGTGGGAGTCGCTGCGCTCCCGTCGCTTTGCTCCCGTAGCTTCGCTCCCTAGTTAGAATTTTTTTTTTCAGTTTATGGGAATTTAGAAATCGATAGGAGCGGGAGTATATGACCGGGTTATATCAGGCGAGTAGCTGCGCTTCAGTCGCTTCACTATGCACTTTCTGTACCATATCTCGTTTTGCCATATCTCGTTTCGACATATCACGTTTCGAGCAGATTCTTATTTTAAGAACTATATGAATAATTTTTTAGAAGATTTTCGAAATCCAATTTTTACCGGTACCACAGTTTCGTTTAAATAGTTCGATAAAGAAATGTTGATCAGAAACAATTTTACTGTTAAACTTGCTTTTGATTTAGATTTCCAATTTTGACGATTTTCCAAATTATTTTGTGTTTGTTCCTTGAAATATTTTGGAATAATTGATTTTAAAGCCGGTCAATGCTACGTGTATTTACTTTCGGTAACTACCTACATATTACTGTTTATTTATCCTCATTTACCTACGGCATATTTAGTTACAACTTCTATTATTATAGTTAGTAAATACGAGACGACACACCATTTTTGCATTACAATAAAATTCCAGCAATGTACGTATAGTAAATGAATTGATGTTAGAAAATTTTTGCAGCTTACAAAAAATCCTCAAAAACTGCGGTTATGATTTATATTGCCAATATGAAACTACAGTTTCATTTGACAATATTTAATTTATCTACGGCACACGAGTTATTGCATTCGAACTCGGTCATAGAAACTGTTCAAATTCTCTAAATGTATAACAAAGTACCTTCTTGGATAATTACAACCAATAAGTCCGACGTAAATGTACCACTCACAAAGTGTTACTGGCAGTGATTATAACTATCACAAGATAGATAATGCGACAATAACTTCACCGCATAAGAACAACATGAAAGTAATTGTAAGTGTAAGGAAAAACGAGTCCATCTCCTTCGGCAATCCACCAACACTGGGCCCCTAGAATTCAATAAATCAATTACTCATCTGAAATGAAAACTAATTACATAACCTCAATAATGAGGCGGCCAAATTCCGAGACAGTAAATAAATCAATATTTTGAATCAATTAAACTATTAAAGAAAAATATAACAAAAGCTCAAGGTTCAAATATAAAGGATATTTCAAACGTCACGTCTAGATGTCAATACGCAACCTTTTTTATGTCATCTTTGACATTTGTGAAGTAGACAGATGTACGATTTTAACGATGGATACTTACACGCTAGAAGAACGCATTTCAGCTATTGAAACATATTATGAAAATCTTCGATCTATAAAAAATTCGTGGTTCTTCTAGTGTAAATAATCGTCCAAATGAGTCAAAAATTCAAAGATTAGTAAAGAAATTTAAAGAGACTGGATCTGTCGAGGATCGAAAAAAGTCTGACAGACCAAAAAGGGGATGTTATAGTGAGAACATTGCTGCTGTGGCCGAAAGTGTCGCGAAGGAACCTTCAACATCGATTGACGACGTTCTCAGGAATTAGGCATTCATCTATCGACTGTTTGGCGAATTTTACTTAAGGATTTGCATTTGCATCCTTACAAAATTCAACTAACACAAATATTAAAACAAACAAACCATTACCAACGCAGAGCATAAACTGGTGACATAAACTGGCATCCCAGATCATGCGATATAATGCCATTAGATTACTTTCTGTGGGTTTTCCTAAAAAGTAAAGTTTTTGTGAATAAAGCAACACCAATTCTACAGCTGAAAAACAACATTAGGACTGAAATTGATGAACTTAATGCGATAATGTGTGAGCGAGTTCTTAAAAATGTTGATTTTCGTATAGAAGTCTGTAGACGTGTCCGTGTTGGAGATTTAAATGATGTCATTTTTCAAATATAATTGTTAAAAGCCATGTTTTTCCAAAAAATAAAAAACACCAGAAAAAATCTAAGTATTTCCATGTTTTATTTTAAAAAACATTTAAATTAACAAATAAAATCAGCCATTTTTCATTAATTTCAATGGAAAATAAGAAATTGTATACCTTGGAAAAAGTGCCTCCAGGCTCTTATAAATTTAGATGGCTCTGATTAAAGCAATATAGTAGCTTTGAATGCTTGAAAGCTTTGAATTTTTTATTTTTGCTAAAAATGTGTTTTATTTATTATATATCTTCATATTGCTGGCTGTCATTATTAATATTCTGGTCAATGAAGAAGGTACATGCTCAATAGGTAATTCCTACATTTTTTACAGATATTTAAGGAATTTTTGCATAGAAAATATTTGGCCACGCCAATGACCCACCTTGAACAAATAAGAGGTAATTTATTACATCTCTTTCCAACTAGACTATTGAATCGAATTTTGGGCCCAGTTTGGTTTTGATTGTTCTGTCGGCCTATCGCAAAATTTAAATTTATTTATATTGTCCTTGAATAATAATAATTTTTTTCTGTATTATCACAATTCTGCTTGATTGATTCAAAATGAATAAATCATTTCAAATTGAAAATATTTGTATACCCAACTATTGTGGAGGTAAACTGAGTGCAAACCAATGAGTTTTCATAAATTATTTTTTAACCACAATGAAAATAAATATTCAATAATTTCTATGAAATGCCTAACAAAAACAGATTTTGTTATAACCACAATTCGAAATTATTTTGTATATCAAATTATGCTATAGGGATGTTTCATCAGGATAGTTAGAATAAAATCTGTGTGTTTAGATATTGAAAACATTAACCAAAACTAACTCGAAAAAATTAAATTTAATTTAAATTAAAAGTTTATCCAAAATAAACAAAATTTTTCGAAAATAAAAAATACAATTATAGTTAATCAGAGTTAAGATGACTTGTTGATGGAACGAAAATATTTTTTGTCATTTAATATAGAGAACGAACTGTAAGAATTTATTTTTATTAAATTTGAAATTTTGGTTACTTAGTTTCAAATTAAACACATCATGACAACAACAATCTTGATTCCGCCATATTGGCAACAACAACAATTAATGTTGACAAAAACAATTCCCTACAATATTTTACTTCACATAAATTATTTAAATAAATTTTGAACTTCTGTAGTTTTCAGTCATGCGCACCATTTACATATAATTCTCTATTAAACGAATCATGACAACAACAATCTTGATTCCGCCATATTGACAACAACAACAATTAATTTTGACAACAACAATTCCCTGTAATATTTTACTTGACTTAAATTATTTAAATAAATTTTGAACTTCTGTAGCTTTCAGTCATGCACACCATTTACATATAGTTTTCTATTAAACGAATCATGACAACAACAATCTTGCTTCCGCCATATTGACAACAACAACAATTAGTTTTGACAAAAACAATTCCCTTCAATATTTTAATTCACATAAATTATTTAAATAAATTTAGAACTTCTGTAGCTTTCAGTCATGCACACGATTTACATATAGTTTTCTATTAAACGAATCATGACAACAACAATCTTGATTCCGCCATATTGACAACAACAACAATTAGTTTTGACAAAAACAATTCCCTACAATATTTTAATTCACATAAATTATTTAAATAAATTTTGAACTTCTGTAGCTTTCAATCATGCACACCATTAACATAAAGTTTTCTATTAAACGAATCATGACAACAACAATCTTGATTCCGCCATATTGACAACAACAACAATTAATTTTGACAACAACAATTCCCTGTAATATTTTACTTGACTTAAATTATTTAAATAAATTGTGAACTTCTGTAGCTTCCAGTCATGCACACCATTAACATAAAGTTGTCTATTAAACGAATCATGACAACAACAATCTTGATTCCGCCATATTGACAACAACAACAAATAATTTTGACAAAAACAATTCTCTACAACATTTTACTTCACATAAATTATTTAAATAAATTTAGAACTTCTGTAGCTTTCAATCATGCACACCATTAACATAAAGTTGTCTATTAAACGAATTATGACAACAATAATCTTGATTCCGCCATATTGACAACAACAACAATTAATTTTGACAAAAACAATTCCCTACAATATTTTACTTCACATAAATTATTTAAATAAATTTTGAACTTCTGTAGTTTTCAGTCATGCACACCATTTACATATAATTCTCTATTAAACGAATCATGACAACAACAATCTTGATTCCGCCATATTGACAACAACAACAATTAATTTTGACAACAACAATTCCCTGTAATATTTTACTTGACTTAAATTATTTAAATAAATTGTGAACTTCTGTAGCTTCCAGTCATGCACACCATTAACATAAAGTTTTTTATTAAACGAATCATGACAACAACAATCTTGATTCCGCCATATTGACAACAACAACAATTAATTTTGACAAAAACAATTCCCTAAAATATTTTACTTCACATAAATTATTTAAATAAATTTTGAACTTCTGTAGCTTTCAGTCATGCACACAATTTACATATAGTTTTCTATTAAACGAATCATGACAACAACAATCTTGATTCCGCCATATTGACAACAACAACAATTAGTTTTGACAAAAACAATTCCCTGTAATATTTTACTTTCCATAAATTATTTAAATAAATTTTGAACTTCTGTAGCTTTCAGTCATGCGCACCATTTACATATAATTTTCTATTAAACGAATCATGACAACAACAATCTTGCTTCCGTCATATTGACAACAACAACAATTAGTTTTGACAAAAACAATTCCCTTCAATATTTTAATTCACATAAATTATTTAAATAAATTTAGAACTTCTGTAGTTTTCAGTCATGCACACCATTTACATATAATTCTCTATTAAACGAATCATGACAACAACAATCTTGATTCCGCCATATTGACAACAACAACAATTAATTTTGACAACAACAATTCCCTGTAATATTTTACTTGACTTAAATTATTTAAATAAATTGTGAACTTCTGTAGCTTCCAGTCATGCACACCATTAACATAAAGTTGTCTATTAAACGAATCATGACAACAACAATCTTGATTCCGTCATATTGACAACAACAACAAATAATTTTGACAAAAACAATTCTCTACAACATTTTACTTCACATAAATTATTTAAATAAATTTTGAACTTCTGTAGCTTTCAATCATGCACACCATTAACATAAAGTTGTCTATTAAACGAATCATGACAACAACAATCTTGATTCCGCCATATTGACAACAACAACAATTAATTTTGACAAAAACAATTCCCTACAATATTTTACTTCACATAAATTATTTAAATAAATTGTGAACTTCTGTAGTTTTCAGTCATGCACACCATTTACATATAATTCTCTATTAAACGAATCATGACAACAACAATCTTGATTCCGCCATATTGACAACAACAACAATTAATTTTGACAACAACAATTCCCTGTAATATTTTACTTGACTTAAATTATTTAAATAAATTGTGAACTTCTGTAGCTTCCAGTCATGCACACCATTAACATAAAGTTGTCTATTAAACGAATCATGACAACAACAATCTTGATTCCGTCATATTGACAACAACAACAAATAATTTTGACAAAAACAATTCTCTACAACATTTTACTTCACATAAATTATTTAAATAAATTTTGAACTTCTGTAGCTTTCAATCATGCACACCATTAACATAAAGTTGTCTATTAAACGAATCATGACAACAACAATCTTGATTCCGCCATATTGACAACAACAACAATTAATTTTGACAAAAACAATTCCCTACAATATTTTACTTCACATAAATTATTTAAATAAATTTTGAACTTCTGTAGTTTTCAGTCATGCACACCATTTACATATAATTCTCTATTAAACGAATCATGACAACAACAATCTTGATTCCGCCATATTGACAACAACAACAAATAATTTTGACAAAAACAATTCTCTACAACATTTTACTTCACATAAATTATTTAAATAAATTTTGAACTTCTGTAGCTTTCACTCATGCACATTAACATATAGTTTTCCATTAACCGAATCATGACAACAACAATCTTGATTCCGCCATATTGACAACAACAACAATTAATTTTGACAAAAACAATTCCCTAAAATATTTTACTTCACATAAATTATTTAAATAAATTTTGAACTTCTGTAGTTTTCAGTCATGCACACCATTTACATATAATTCTCTATTAAACGAATCATTACAACAACAATCTTGCTTCCGCCATATTGACAACAACAACAATTAATGTTGACAAAAACAATTCTCTACAACATTTTACTTCACATAAATTATTTAAATAAATTTTGAACTTCTGTAGCTTTCACTCATGCACATTAACATAAAGTTTTCCATTAAACGAATCATGACAACAACAATCTTGATTCCGCCATATTGACAACAACAACAATTAATTTTGACAAAAACAATTCTCTACAATATTTTACTTCACATAAATTATTTAAATAAATTTTGAACTTCTGTAGTTTTCAGTCATGCACACCATTTACATATAATTCTCTATTAAACGAATCATGACAACAACAATCTTGATTCCGCCATATTGACAACAACAACAATTAATTTTGACAACAACAATTCCCTGTAATATTTTACTTGACTTAAATTATTTAAATAAATTGTGAACTTCTGTAGCTTCCAGTCATGCACACCATTAACATAAAGTTGTCTATTAAACGAATCATGACAACAACAATCTTGATTCCGCCATATTGACAACAACAACAAATAATTTTGACAAAAACATTTCTATACAATATTTTACTTCACATAACTTATTTAAATAAATTTAGAACTTCTGTAGCTTTCAATCATGCACACCATTAACATAAAGTTGTCTATTAAACGAATCATGACAACAACAATCTTGATTCCGCCATATTGACAACAACAACAAATAATTTTGACAAAAACAATTCTCTACAATATTTTACTTCACATAAATTATTTAAATAAATTTTGAACTTCTGTAGTTTTCAGTCATGCACACCATTTACATATAATTCTCTATTAAACGAATCATGACAACAACAATCTTGATTCCGCCATATTGACAACAACAACAATTAATTTTGACAACAACAATTCCCTGTAATATTTTACTTGACTTAAATTATTTAAATAAATTGTGAACTTCTGTAGCTTCCAGTCATGCACACCATTAACATAAAGTTGTCTATTAAACGAATCATGACAACAACAATCTTGATTCCGCCATATTGACAACAACAACAAATAATTTTGACAAAAACATTTCTATACAATATTTTACTTCACATAACTTATTTAAATAAATTTTGAACTTCTGTAGTTTTCAGTCATGCACACCATTTACATATAATTCTCTATTAAACGAATCATTACAACAACAATCTTGCTTCCGCCATATTGACAACAACAACAATTAATGTTGACAAAAACAATTCTCTACAACATTTTACTTCACATAAATTATTTAAATAAATTTTGAACTTCTGTAGCTTTCACTCATGCACATTAACATAAAGTTTTCCATTAAACGAATCATGACAACAACAATCTTGATTCCGCCATATTGACAACAACAACAATTAATTTTGACAAAAACAATTCCCTACAATATTTTACTTCACATAAATTATTTAAATAAATTTTGAACTTCTGTAGTTTTCAGTCATGCACACCATTTACATATAATTCTCTATTAAACGAATCATGACAACAACAATCTTGATTCCGCCATATTGACAACAACAACAATTAATTTTGACAACAACAATTCCCTGTAATATTTTACTTGACTTAAATTATTTAAATAAATTGTGAACTTCTGTAGCTTCCAGTCATGCACACCATTAACATAAAGTTGTCTATTAAACGAATCATGACAACAACAATCTTGATTCCGCCATATTGACAACAACAACAAATAATTTTGACAAAAACATTTCTATACAATATTTTACTTCACATAACTTATTTAAATAAATTTAGAACTTCTGTAGCTTTCAATCATGCACACCATTAACATAAAGTTGTCTATTAAACGAATCATGACAACAACAATCTTGATTCCGCCATATTGACAACAACAACAAATAATTTTGACAAAAACAATTCTCTACAATATTTTACTTCACATAAATTATTTAAATAAATTTTGAACTTCTGTAGTTTTCAGTCATGCACACCATTTACATATAATTCTCTATTAAACGAATCATGACAACAACAATCTTGATTCCGCCATATTGACAACAACAACAATTAATTTTGACAACAACAATTCCCTGTAATATTTTACTTGACTTAAATTATTTAAATAAATTGTGAACTTCTGTAGCTTCCAGTCATGCACACCATTAACATAAAGTTGTCTATTAAACGAATCATGACAACAACAATCTTGATTCCGCCATAT
The DNA here is from genome assembly GCA_963691935.1 of Nephrotoma guestfalica. Lineage (NCBI taxonomy): Eukaryota > Metazoa > Arthropoda > Insecta > Diptera > Tipulidae > Nephrotoma > Nephrotoma guestfalica. Next base: position 210,190,911 of record OY829915.1, read on the forward strand.
TGACAACAACAACAAATAATTTTGACAAAAACATTTCTATACAATATTTTACTTCACATAACTTATTTAAATAAATTTAGAACTTCTGTAGCTTTCAATCATGCACACCATTAACATAAAGTTGTCTATTAAACGAATCATGACAACAACAATCTTGATTCCGCCATATTGACAACAACAACAAATAATTTTGACAAAAACAATTCTCTACAATATTTTACTTCACATAAATTATTTAAATAAATTTTGAACTTCTGTAGTTTTCAGTCATGCACACCATTTACATATAATTCTCTATTAAACGAATCATGACAACAACAATCTTGATTCCGCCATATTGACAACAACAACAATTAATTTTGACAACAACAATTCCCTGTAATATTTTACTTGACTTAAATTATTTAAATAAATTGTGAACTTCTGTAGCTTCCAGTCATGCACACCATTAACATAAAGTTGTCTATTAAACGAATCATGACAACAACAATCTTGATTCCGCCATATTGACAACAACAACAAATAATTTTGACAAAAACATTTCTATACAATATTTTACTTCACATAACTTATTTAAATAAATTTAGAACTTCTGTAGCTTTCAATCATGCACACCATTAACATAAAGTTGTCTATTAAACGAATCATGACAACAACAATCTTGATTCCGCCATATTGACAACAACAACAATTAATTTTGACAACAACAATTCCCTGTAATATTTTACTTGACTTAAATTATTTAAATAAATTGTGAACTTCTGTAGCTTCCAGTCATGCACACCATTAACATAAAGTTGTCTATTAAACGAATCATGACAACAACAATCTTGATTCCGCCATATTGACAACAACAACAAATAATTTTGACAAAAACATTTCTATACAATATTTTACTTCACATAAATTATTTAAATAAATTTTGAACTTCTGTAGTTTTCAGTCATGCACACCATTAACATAAAGTTGTCTATTAAACGAATCATGACAACAACAATCTTGCTTCCGCCATATTGACAACAACAACAATTAATGTTGACAAAAACAATTCTCTACAACATTTTACTTCACATAAATTATTTAAATAAATTTTGAACTTCTGTAGCTTTCACTCATGCACATTAACATATAGTTTTCCATTAAACGAATCATGACAACAACAATCTTGATTCCGCCATATTGACAACAACAACAATTAATTTTGACAAAAACAATTCCCTACAATATTTTACTTCACATAAATTATTTAAATAAATTTTGAACTTCTGTAGTTTTCAGTCATGCACACCATTTACATATAATTCTCTATTAAACGAATCATGACAACAACAATCTTGATTCCGCCATATTGACAACAACAACAATTAATTTTGACAACAACAATTCCCTGTAATATTTTACTTGACTTAAATTATTTAAATAAATTGTGAACTTCTGTAGCTTCCAGTCATGCACACCATTAACATAAAGTTGTCTATTAAACGAATCATGACAACAACAATCTTGATTCCGCCATATTGACAACAACAACAAATAATTTTGACAAAAACAATTCTCTACAATATTTTACTTCACATAAATTATTTAAATAAATTTTGAACTTCTGTAGTTTTCAGTCATGCACACCATTTACATATAATTCTCTATTAAACGAATCATGACAACAACAATCTTGATTCCGCCATATTGACAACAACAACAATTAATTTTGACAACAACAATTCCCTGTAATATTTTACTTGACTTAAATTATTTAAATAAATTGTGAACTTCTGTAGCTTCCAGTCATGCACACCATTAACATAAAGTTGTCTATTAAACGAATCATGACAACAACAATCTTGATTCCGCCATATTGACAACAACAACAAATAATTTTGACAAAAACAATTCTCTACAACATTTTACTTCACATAAATTATTTAAATAAATTTTGAACTTCTGTAGTTTTCAGTCATGCACACCATTTACATATAATTCTCTATTAAACGAATCATGACAACAACAATCTTGATTCCGCCATATTGACAACAACAACAATTAATTTTGTCAAAAACAATTCCTTACAATATTTTACTTCACATAAATTATTTAAATAAATTTTGAACTTCTGTAGCTTTCAGTCATGCGCACAATTTACATATAGTTTTCTATTAAACGAATCATGACAACAACAATCTTGATTCCGCCATATTGACAACAACAACAATTAATTTTGACAACAACAATTCCCTGTAATATTTTACTTGACTTAAATTATTTAAATAAATTGTGAACTTCTGTAGCTTCCAGTCATGCACACCATTAACATAAAGTTGTCTATTAAACGAATCATGACAACAACAATCTTGATTCCGCCATATTGACAACAACAACAAATAATTTTGACAAAAACATTTCTATACAATATTTTACTTCACATAACTTATTTAAATAAATTTAGAACTTCTGTAGCTTTCAATCATGCACACCATTAACATAAAGTTGTCTATTAAACGAATCATGACAACAACAATCTTGATTCCGCCATATTGACAACAACAACAATTAATTTTGACAACAACAATTCCCTGTAATATTTTACTTGACTTAAATTATTTAAATAAATTGTGAACTTCTGTAGCTTCCAGTCATGCACACCATTAACATAAAGTTGTCTATTAAACGAATCATGACAACAACAATCTTGATTCCGCCATATTGACAACAACAACAATTAATTTTGACAAAAACAATTCCATACAAGATTTTACTTCACATAAATTATTTAAATAAATTTTGAACTTCTGTAGCTTTCAGTCATGTACACCATTTACATAAAGTTTTCTATTAAACGAATCATGACAACAACAATCTTGATTCCGCCATATTGACAACAACAACAATTAATTTTGACAAAAACAATTCCATACAAGATTTTACTTCACATAAATTATTTAAATAAATTTTGAACTTCTGTAGCTTTCAGTCATGCACACCATTAACATAAAGTTTTCTATTAAACGAATCATGACAACAACAATCTTGATTCTGCCATATTGACAACAACAACAATTAATTTTGACGAAAACAATTCCCTAAAATCTATTACTGGATATTTCGAATATAAAAAAAATTTGAACTGCTGAAGTTCCTAACTATCGTCTCGATTAAGATTTCACTCAAACACATTACGAAAACACCAATTTTGATTCCGCCATGTTGACAACAACAACGTTAAATTTTGACAAAATCAAATCCTTACGATTTTTTACTTTACATAGATTATTTAAATAGATTTTAAACTTCATTTGCAAATCATTGACAACGGTAAGAATTTATTTTGACCTGCGCAATCCATGGAGTACTCAAGTATTGATCAGATTTAATTTTGTGTTAAACAAAAATTCACAACAGCACTTTTGGCTTGGCTAGATCTTAATTATTTAAATAAATTATGAACTTCTATCTTGATTGGCAAGAATAAGCGTGATCCCGTCATATTGACAGCTACATCAACACTTAATTTTGAAAATACTTTGCTTGAAATTATTTATGATTACTAAATTAAAGTGTGAAACTCCTTAAGTTGTATAGTTTTTTAATCTCCGATGCTCCTTTAAAGCAATTAACTATCCTTTTGAAGGAGCAATTTATCTGTTAAATCATTTTGTACTAAAATAATTAGATATTTTAGGTACGATTGCTGACAATATTCTCACATAGTGAATTGCGTATGCAACAACAAGATGTTTTAAAAGTATTATGATTTTTCTGCCATTATCGTTTACCAACCATTAATCAAGCCTGTCAACTTAATAGGCATTACAAAGAGACTAAAAACTCGGGTTGGTAATGCAAAGTTAAGGGAGAAACTAATTGGTCCTAATTTTATTAATAAAAATGTAAATAGCCAAATGCAAATGCCAGAACTAGTTCTATGTAATCCACGTGATAAATAAGTGAACATTTTGGTTCATTTTGGAAGTTGAACGATAACAGTTTCGTTTCAACCATACGCCACGTGCCATACATGGTCTTCATAAGAACTTTTTTTCAAATTTGAAATTGGACACAAAGTAATTTAAAGTACACACTTAACCATTTATGAATGAAAAATAATTTCAGACAAATGCCCACCACGAGCACATTCGTAGAACTTGATCCTTTGGTCGAAGTTTTCGATCACATTTCTACACAATTGAGTCTCTATCTCACAAGTGACGCATTCGATATTAGTTTTGAGACCTTGTACTCTATCGAAACTGTGATTGATTCTCATAAACATTATCTTGCATATAACGCAAAACAAAAATATTCTCATGGTGTTAGATCGAACTTTCTTGGCGAAAATGATTGTCCATCACATTTGTTTCTCAAGTTCAGTGTTTCTGTTGAAAGCTCAAGCCGTTAATATTCATATATTTTTTTTTCATTACAAAAAATGTTATAATATCTCTCATACCATATTGACAATAACAGTATTGCCTACTTTAACAGCGTTATCTGCAACTCCTTGTCTCACTGAGGCAATATTTTCGTTTGAACGACTTGAACGAGCCCGTGTTGCTGTCGGAATGTTTGCAACTAAACCAATTGGCTTAATTTTTACATATAAATTTTTAGAGGCGGGCTCAACTGGGCGATTTTGTTTAGCAAAATAACGCGAATTTCACAAAATATTATTTTAAAGATCTAGCATTTTTAAAATGAATTTTAATTATTTCAACATGCGAAATCGAATACATTTTACTAAATGGTCAATCTTCTACTGCTAATTTGTAAAACAAATGAATAACGTAACTTTCGAAACAGCTAATTTTTACTTTATTGAAAAAAAGTTCTTTTTGAAAGGCTCTGTAATACAACAACATCAAAATTGGTTAGCAAAACTTTTGTATTAACATTATTACATTAAATGAAAACTTTCCAATTAAATAATATAAAATTGTTGGTATAATGCAAACGCATCGAATTTTTTAAATCTGCGCTCGCAAACACGAATGATAATTAAATGATTACGCAATCCCCTATGGCTTCTGAAATTACTTTCATTGCAATCCTAAAATAAATTTAAATAAAACGAAATTTAACAAAAAATTAAAAGTTTTTCTGTACTTGTCTTAATGTTTCGCTCTAAATTTATTCCAAAATAAAAAAAACTTTGCTCTAATTATATACTTACGAGTATATACAATTTTATTTCTTTTGAACAAGTTTTGTATGATAAATAAAAAAATATGCCTTCAAGGAAAGAATACATGAAATTCATAAAATTAATACAAAAACAAAATTTTCTTTAATTTTCGATGAGGAGTTCTAGAAGCCAAAAAAAATGAAAAATATATCGTCAAAACTTTTTGGTTCTATTGTTTTGTTTTTGCTCTCCTGAAATTATTTTAATATTTAAATTAGACCGAAAAGTTCCAACGCTTTCTTAAAATTAGCTTTATTACGGAAGTCAATTAGCAATAATTAAAATTAGTATTTCATTCTATATTTACGAGTAATCGCATGTTCCTAATGTAGACATAGTGAGCAACTATAACAATAGCAATTATCCGCCAAATTGATGTGGTCATTTAAATGTATTCCTTTCCAATCTCGTTAGAAGACGTTTATCTACATTTTGCAATCCTACTTTCTTTCTATATCAGCATTCAGCATATTATAAGACTGTTTCTATGCTAATAAAGGGTGGCGTATAGTTAACGTTATGAATTATTTAATAAAAAATATTTTTGTTTCTGATTTTATTTAACGTTGGCATTTATTAAATTTAGATTACAGTTTGGAAATATATTCACATTATGTTTTGATGATCACTTCGTCTCGTATATTAGCCGTAAACGTACAAAAGCAGTAAGCTTTTGGATGGTTCCTGGCTGACTGGCATACATCTGACCCTTTAGGTAGCTCCAAAGAAAAAATCGAGAACCGTTTAATCGTAAAAAAATTTCGTGCAGGAGAGTCATAGTTAGACGAGCTTTGTGAGCTGTGACTCCATCTTGTTGAAACCACAACTTTGGATTGTTCTCTACCACTGGCCTTAAAAAAATTTCAATCATCATTCAATGGCGATGGAGAAAAGTGAGTAAATGTTGCTGTACGTATTGTCTTTAGAAAAAATAGATAAAAGGAAAAAGAAAAACAAATAATTATCATCGCTTAACTAAAATTAAAAAGAATTATCAGTGAGATAGAATGGAATAAAAGTAATACAAATGTAAATATGTGTAACTTGGCATATGGACAAGCTAATGCGATGAAATTAGTGGAATGTTGAATACCTTGTGCAAATAAATACAGCTTATTTCGGATGTTAATGAAGTGCCGGATAAACACGCATAATACGCCGAAATAAGATGCAGAAAGTGGTAAAGTGTTGATAATAAGAAAATACTAAATCGACCATAATAGTGTCACATATAAACAGTTTGTAGTGAAATATAATTGCAATATTGTGTGTTTCCTGATTCTATACTAACTGTACTTTTTGTGTGCAATGTGTTACTGTTACCCATCGTTGAAAATCAACCGCAACAATACCGAGCGTGCATAAAATAACAGATTTACGGACAGTGCGGCAATAAATTCTTCGTGGTGAAAATTCTGTGCAACAACCTTGCCTGCGCTTTCGTAGGTATAATAATACTGCTCCCGGCACAAGAAAACTCAAGTGTTAGTATTTCATTTAAATAAATGTTGTATATAATAAAAAACGTGCATTATAATAAATATACAACAGTAATAATGGTTTACATAACGGAGAGTGTTGCGTGAACTAAACAGTACTTCAATCAGCAATAACAAAACTGATAAATTTTTGCTAAGCTCCTTGTGCATAAAATTGTTGCTCTATATTACTGGAGTTTTCAATAACATTCGAATAATAACTTAAAAATACACAAGGTGCTTATAATATCCAAGTGAATCGACATTATCGTGTATATCGTCATTATCGTGTATAAGCAAATAATATTCTCTTCTTTTCAAATGTGTGTGAGCTTTTGACTGTACACTGTATAATAATTAGCTAGTCGTGTGAATAAATAATAAAATAATGAATGCCGCAACCTGTTACATCTATGCAGACGATACTCGTCTCGAATGTTTATATTGAATGTAAATAACCAAAACATAATTATTTTCAATTTCTCGCAATACCAATCAAACAACTAAAGTGCATATAATAATCCAGTTCTAAGTTAATGCATATCGATTATCAAAATGGATCTGAACGATATAGTTAAAATCAAAACTCCAACCAATGCACATATAACGCAAATGATTATCAAACTTTTAGAGGCTAACACCAGTAATTATAATGAGTTGATTGCCAGCGCTGGAGAAACCAAACGACTTATTGAGGACCTTAAAAATGAATTTAAGGCTGATATTACTGGTGTAAATAACAGAGTTGCTGTAATTGATGAGAACGTCCTAACCAACAGTCAGTATATTAGTAATCTTCAGTCTGAAGTAAATTACTTGAAACAATGCAATTTGGAACGAGAACCGTATCCGGATTCCCCAATAATATAAAAGACAAAGATGACATTATTTCAAAATTGGACAGTACATATAAATTTGGCATCGAAAATATAGAGTCCTCCTACTTGAAGACCTTCATCGTTAAGCGAAGTGGCCGTACCGGCAGTGGAAATTTCAAACAGTTAATCATAAAATTTAAACGTATTGAAGCTAAAAAGACAACTATGGATCAAGTGAGAACTAATGGACCGCTTAATTAAAAAAATATTTACCCGACGTTGTCTAACGGTGAACTTACAATTAATTTGCGAGATAAACTCACTCCTATGAACGAACAAATTATGAATCTACTCTTGGACTTAAAAAAGCGGAAAATCATTAATTACTGTTGGTTTCGCCACAACAAAACGTTTACGTAAAGGCCAATGAAGATGATCAACCGAAAATTGTTTGGACAACACATGATTTAGACAAAATAAAATAAATCTGTTTTCAGAATAGAATCGCATCTGTTCGGTAAACTATTAATTAATTGACTTGCAACAGTTCATACAGTACAAAAAAGAAACTATCATAATTCTGATATCAGTCTGAAAATAAATGGCATACTAGTTTCGGACCAGTTTCGAGTGGCAAGTGCGCCAAATGAATTCTTTGCGGACATAGGACTACCAATTTTGAGCTCACTAATGCCACATTATTATGTTCCCATTCCACGGGTGTTTAAAAGAAGTCTAACAACCGTCCCTCTTGTTACTAATGATAAAACCGCTATCTTAGTGAACAAATTAAATTCAACATGCTCATCTGGATATGACTGTATTTCTACACTGCTAATAAAAAAATGGACCACATAGTCATTCCTTTGTAATACCTTCTACCTTCATTTTCCAGATTTTCTAAAAATTGCTCGTGTCACGCCTATCTTCAAAACTGATGATTCGTGCTTTCTTAACAATTACCGTTCAATCTCTATCTTACCGGTATTCTCTAAGATTTTTGAACGAAGAATCCACTCTGCTCTAGTAGAGCATTTAAACTTTAACAACCTAGTAAACATCAATCAGTATGGCTTCACTACTAACTCCAGCACAGCTGCTGCTGCCTTAAATCTCGTAGAACTAGTATATAAATCTCTGAAAGGTAAAAATGCTACGTCATGCTTCTTTCTATAGACTTAAAGAAAGCAATTGTAATGGTGTTATTGTGATTGTTCTGTATATTGGTATATTTCAGCACTCTATTTCACAATAACACCATTACAATTGCAAAAACCAAAGGTAAAATATATAATAAAATTCGTAAATGCGAAAAAACTTAATTGTTAAAATTGAATATAGATGGAAATATGAAAGAATCAAAAATTTTGTACGCTATGCAGTAATTCGCTAGTAGTACAACTACATGGTATGTTCTATATATATAGACAATATTCCAATGTAGTAATACAACATCAGTCGTCGCGACCTGATGAGAAGACTGATTTTTTCAAATCGATAGTCTCATTTGTTCGAAACTGATTGTTGTGATTCTTACACATTAGCCAATCTATAAGTCAAAAATTCAAAATTAAAGAAAGCGTTTGATTGCGTAAATCATGATATTTTGTTGAATATAAAGTTATTACTTTTGGAACTTCCGGTAGGGCAACACAATTAATAAACAGCTACCTAAATAACAGACAGCAATATGTTCGACTGGGTAACTTCTAATCATGCAAAGTAAACATTACAACAGGCGTTCCCCAAGGATCAATTTTAGGTCCGATCCTCTATTTGATATATATAAATGATATCTTTGACTTAAATCTCATGAGGAAAATTTAAATGTTTGCGTATGATGCAGCCATAATATATAGTTCAACAACTCATCATCAATTAAAATATAATATGGAGGAAGACATAGTTACAATAACTAACTGGCTGGGAGCAAACAAATTTGCTCTCAATGTTAGTAAATCTAACTTTATTATCTTCTACTAAAAACATAAACCGGGGCATATATTTGATGAAATAACATACAACAACGAAACCATTAAACGAGTAGATTGTGCGAGACACCTTGGGTTGGAAAGAAATTCTCAGCTGAACTGGAGTCATCACATAAATTGAATTAAGCAAAGTATATCTCCGATAATAGGTGTATTGTGGCGAGTCGGTCGTTTTATTCCAAGTGTCCTGCGATACAGTGTGTATAACAGCTGTATACACTCCCATCTAACATATCTTATTCAAATATGGGATTATCAAGTGATATTTACCTTAATGACCTACATATCTTACCAAATATAGGATTAAAAGCTATTAACAATTTACCGTTACCGACTCCAAGTGTACTACTTTATAACGAAAAAATTCTTCAGCTAACATCGTTAGTCGAGTACCAAATTACGATCGTTAAAATCAGACACGGTCACATGAAAAATAATGTTGAGTTATCTTCCAACCTTTCTGTGACGTACAAATTAACCCGTGCTTCACTTAATTATCGTCTTGCTAACTATAAATACAAAACCACTCAAAACAGTATATTTTACAAAGGGATCAGGTTATTTAATAACTTAAGAGACAGTATGAAAGATGACATAATTTCAATACTCAAATCTTATTTAAGAACGATTCTATACAAGAAATATAGGGTGGGCCAAATAATTTTTTTAAAAAAATGCAATAAAACAAAAAGTTCTCAATATTTTTTCAAATTGATTCTTTCGTTGTAAAGAACAATCCTTCCGATTAAAATCCAAACTATTTGATTCAGATGACTGCCTCGGCTGGCCTTGACGTACCCCATACGGTCGGTCCAATTTTTGTGCACATTTTCGATGGTATGCGGCATTATGTCTTCAATGGCAATGCGAATATTGTTCTTGAGAGCGTCAATCGTTGCTGGTTTATCGGCGTAACACTTATCGTTGACGGCACGCTAAAGATAATTGTCCAACGGGCGTCAAATCACAGCTCTGAGGCAGCCAAATTACATCAGCGTTTCGGCTGATAATTCGATCTTCGAAGACAGTGCGCAATAGATCAATTGAAACGTGTGCTGTGTGACACGGAGCGCCGTCTTGTTGAAACCAAATGTTGATGATGGCGCGGTAGCGCTCACCATTGACAACAGCGGCTCCTTGCACATTTTCAAAGAAAAATTGCCAAATGATGCCACCGGACCAAAATCCGCACCAAACAGTTACTCGTTGATTATGCATCGGCTTTTTTACGATCACGTGCGGGCTATCTGTGCCCCAAATGCGGCAATTCTGCTTGTTTACATTGCCGCCAAGATGGAAATGCGCCTCATCCGAAAAGAGATGATTTTTTTGGCAAAATTTTCGAATTAATGTTTCAATATTTCCCAGCGTTGTTCAAGCGAATACACAACCATTTTCGTTCAGCGGAAGGATACAACTAACTTTCTGTCAAATCAGAAATGACATAACCCTTCCCATACTTAAAAAAAAACACTAGTTCAAAAAAAATTATTTGACCCACCCTGTATGTTGAAGTTTATAATCAGTCACACGACTAAATTAATTATATGTTTATTAAACGTCTAAACTAAATTGCTTTGAGGTCTACTTAACTTACTTATTGTTACCTAATTTTTTTTTTACTATTTAAATAGAAATCATTACCCGGTATTGAGTATCAGTCACGTATCAGTTGTCGTTTTCGAAAAAATATGGTCCAATGATCCTTTCTGAAGTTATTCCACAACATACAGTGCATCTATGTGGATCCAATTGAGTTTCAACAATTATACTTGGAGTTTGGTTGCTCCATATTCTGAAATTTTGTTTATTTACGTGACCATTGAGGTGAAAATGGGCCTCATCGCTCATTATGAGTTTGTGAATAAACTCGTTGTTTTCTAGGCACAATTCTTGAAAACGGCGACTATATTGAATGCGTATTTGTGCATCATTGGTTTTAACTCGTGAACCAATTGAATCTTAGGTATATGGGAAAAAGTGTAACTTATGTAAAATTATTTGCAAAGACCGCCTAGATATCAGCAACTATTGAAAACGTCGCCTGGTGGAACTTTTGAGGTTTTCCTCAATACTTGCTTGCACCCGAGCAATGTTCACATTATTTTGCACTGCAAGAGGTCTTTCACTGAGCACAAAATCAGAGACAGCCTCTTGTTGCCGAAAACTCTGATCCAATCGGTCGATTTTTGGAGCACTAGGATCATTTCAAACATGAACAAAATTTCGATATGATCTTTGTGTCTGAATAATCGAATGCTGACTTTCAAAATAAAATTAAACAATTTTGGTTCTTTTTTTTTGAGCTGAGCCTTTCCATCATACTCGTACATTTCCCAAGTTTTTCAAAATTAATTCTGAAAAAAAAACGAAAAATATGTAAACAAGAAGTTAATTCACTAAGGTATGCAATCGCACGTGGAATCTCCATCATCTCTTTAAGCAAACATAACCCCGATTTCTTAGCGCTACTATAGAAACACAACTAATCGGCAAAAACGCATTGTTGATTATAATCGCTTTGATACGCTTTGTCACGCTAACACTGAGAATACCCACGAAAAAACAAAAGATGCTTTCTACAATCATCTTAAAAATATTCTGATCAAAAAACCTCAGCATGATGTCAAGTCCTTAGATCATATTTAAAACAACAACGGAACGCACACCACTCAACTCACCACTCATATTCGAAAGACATTTCTCCATTATCAAAGATATCAAAGACGTGGAGTTATAATCTACTACAACTTCCTTGTTGTTGGAAAATACACGTTTGTTTATCAACAACATACACTCGTTATTTCTAACGTACCTTGCCGCGTTATTAGAATACACTATTAGGATTTCTTAAAAATATGTCACTGCTCGACTCCGCGGATGATCAGTAGAAGATCATAAAAGCTACGGTAGCGGAATCATCATCAATGCGAAATTGATCTCAAAATACTAGACCCTGCTCTACCGATAGAAAAACATAGTGCCAACAACATGTGCTTAGCATTTAAAATTCGAGCCTTAGATGCAGACTTCTCCACATAAAAGAAATAGCTACAGATTTCCAACGTGGTCAATGTAGTGACAGCATTATTATTGATGTATTGTGAATGCACTTTAATGTCTTCTCAGTGTGGGTTTCACTAAACAGGTCAACAACCGGTCAGACCTTTAGAATGAGGATTATGTTCGAGAAAAGATATGAAATTGACGTCAATGTTTAAAATCGCTTTGTAGACTATCAACAGTCTCACGAAGGCATACAGGAGAACACGCCGTGGGACGTTCTGCCCTACATCTAGATATCCCGTCAAAGCTGTTGCTATATGTGCCAATAAATGATGAGCGATTCAAATTTCAAGGTGAAAATCGAAGGCAAACTCCCGGAAGCCCGTGAAAGAACATCGGGAATACGGCATGATGGTCCAATCTCCCAAATACGTTTTAAATTATCTGTATAGAATATATCATCCGTCAGCTGAAAATAGCCGCAGTTGCCTATATTTTAAATTAAATCAGCTATTAGCCTAATTGGCCATCAAATGAACGAAGTGAAAACCAATTATATTGTCGTCGTGGAATACCAGCTATTGAATGGGTGGACGACGTCGAAATGGATACGCACACACTCGGTCATCGTGTCTAATGTTTCTTTTTTCATAGAGATCGCTACAGAACAATGATTCAGGACGTCTGCTTACCTCTCGTGCAACGGAACAACAACAGTGGGAACATATGATTTCAGAAAAATGGTGGTTTTGAGATCTGACGTCTCCTGACTATTTTCTGTGAGACTACTGGAAGAAGGAGATCTACATCAACAAACCATAAATCCCACAATAGATGAAATTGCGCAAATGACACCGATCAAACTTCAAAAAGGTATGCAAAATGTCTCGAAAAGAGCAGATGCGTGTGTGTATTCTAGTGGTGGACACTTAACCGATATGATTTTCCACACCGAATGTAAAAAACTGCATGAATAAAACTTTTTAAATAGTTTATCGCTTCGTTTAAAAGTTATTACAGCTATAAATAGGAAAAGGAGTTTTTGCTCACCCTGTAGTTCGGCGAGCTCGCATAAATTAATCGTTCGCCTTACTTGGCCCTTATGTCTGATGGTATTTAGGAAGAATTAAAATGTCTGTAAGTTTTTCAGAATTTTTCTTTGAGGTGGGGCTAACATGTAGTTCTTCGAACTGAGAAACTATTCATTGGCTGGACTGTAGGCGTATGTCTGGTGGTGTAGGAAATCTTTAAAGTAATTTTGTTAGCATGTTTATCTGGTTGTCTGGTCTTAATAAATTTTTTGTAATTTTTGCAGATTTTTTATGCAGTGGGTTGAGATATAAAGGATCTTTCACTAATAACGCTCGATTTGTTGATCCAAATTAAACAAGTTGTTTGTGAGATATCTACTCAATTCCTTTTATTTGAAAAAATATTTTATTGCATTATAAGTATAGAATATTGCTTGGTGGCACTGGTGTTGTTTAAGGTTTGTTTGCATAGACCTGCGATATAAGATGGCCCCAATAAAAGGAGTCTAAAGACTGTCTGCTCGTGCAGAATGTCTATCGGGACATGTGCTGTGTGGTACGTACGCCATCTTCTTGAAATCACATATCGTTGACATTAATTTTATCCAATTTAAGCTGGATATGGTAATGTCACTTTTGTTTTGGATGCATATGGTACTGTTGTATCTCGTGTAGATTGCCATTGCCCCAAATCCAACAATTTTTCTTGATCACATATCCATTTATCCAAAAGTGGAATTCGGCGCTAACGATAATTTTTTGATGGGTCACCTTCCAATTGTCCAACAATCAGCGAACACATGGCGTTGTCTATGGTCGTTTACTTTCTTAAGTTCCTGTGGGTCAGCTGTATTTTATATAAGTGCCGGCGCAAAGTTCGTCAATTTTAATTCGCAGAAAGGCCAATTTCTTGTATAAATGATGAGAAATTGACTACCTAGGGTTTTTCCGTACACTCTCATACGCAGTGATATTTTCAGCAAACCTTGCGTTTCGGTGACGTATGAGTGTTGGCTGATTATGTATCGAAAATGACCGTAAAGCGCGATTTACACACGTTGTGCTACAACCTTCCATGGTGGTTTGCCATACACTACTAAACAATCCACTGCAAATTTGACAGATGGTGCTTTAACAAACTGGTTCCATCGAAAATCTCTTAGTTTCTCGAACTGCGGAATTATGGTTGGTTGGGCTATCGGCTTTTGTTTAATAATAGAGGAAGATTTAAGATAACGTCTTTGATTTTTTTTCAGAATTTTTACTGGACGATGGAAATGAAATGTAGCTCCTCGAACTCAAAAACTATTCGTTGACCGGATTATGTGCTTTAGTCTGGTGGTACAGGTGGATTTGTAGTTATTCCTGTAATTTTTTAGAATTGTTCTATGAGGCGGAGTTGAGTGATAGTGACTCAAACTCAAAATCTGTTCATTGGCCGGACTATCGGCCTACTTTATTGGTACAAGTTGATTTTCTGAGAGTTTTTATAATTTCAATGAGTTGGAGTTGAGACACAGTTTATCATGCTCTGAAAACGTTTTTTGGCAGTAGAAAAGTAGAAGTAGAAGTGATAGTGATAATAAGTCATGTGAAGATATTGACAGTGATATTACTTTTTGCCAAAAACAAATACCAAACCGAGGTTTTGAACGTGATGCAGCCCATCAAAGTAGCGATCGAAACGGTAAGTTCAAAATATTTATATTTTGTTTCTTACTAGAAGTGTTTAGATTCTTATTTGAACCAATCAATGATTGTATCTGTTTTGCAAAAAATCGACCATGCACTGCCCAGACGGATTGTTAAATTGAGATGAAACGCATCCCAGGGGAGATCCCAGTGAATTTAGAAAGAAATCGGTCCACCGGAATTGATGACTTCCATTGGAGCTTCCTCGTTGAGAAATGGTTTTCAGCCACAATTCGGCCCTGTACAGTCCATACGGATTGATTGGTTGTTGTGACACTTCATATTCAAGCTTTTTTAAACGACATCAACAGAAAGTGGTGGCTTCCATATAGGAGCTTAAAAAACAGATTGTATTGTAAATTAATTTTCAAATAAAGTTAGTTGAGATAATTCTTTTGAGTTTTACCGGAAATGAGCAGTTTTGATAAAAAAAAAACTCTATTTCACCAAAATTTGGCATTGCTGCGGACAATTTGAAATCGAACTTCCTAAACACCTTGACACATATTCCGTACGGTTAACGACGGTACAATGGTGTTCACTCCCCTCAGCTTTCCCGAAAACCGCAACGTTGAAAACGGGTTACCCTACGCCTTCGAATATGTCGATAAATATGTATTGGGATCATACAAAATAGATCGATTACCACAAAACTTGAACTTTATAATTATTAAGGTTGTATGGATACAATGTCGGATACGCTTCTTATTTGATCGCAAACTGGCCTCAAAAACAAAAAAAAAAACTGGCGGTCAGCGTATAGCTGCCAACAAAACATAATTCTGGCAAAAACCACCAAACCAGCTCAGTCAAATGAAAACTTAACAGCCGCGATTACCTCTTTGGAAAGAATTGAAAAAACTCTTTAAAATTTTTGGGAAATCGAAGATTTACATCCGCCAAGAAAGCAAACACAAAAGTGTGAAGAGATATTTCAAAGCAGCGTAAAACGGTCAACAAATGGCAGGTACACCGCAAAAATACCATTTAACAGTATTGATGAAAAATTAGGCGACCCAAAAAAGATGGCAACAGCTAGATTTCTCCAACTAGAAAAACAACTATTGAAGAACGACGACTTAGCAGCTCAATACAAAAAATGTATGGAAGAATATGAAGAGCTTGGACATATGCAGAAAATTGCTTCAACAGCTGGACCTACATACTATAAGCCGCACCATGCCATCTTCAAACCATCAAGCACTACAACCAAGTTAAGAGTGGTGTTTGATGCCTCAGCAAAAACATCCAGTGGTCGGTCGCTAAATGACATCATGCATGTCGGGCCAAAATTACAACAAGACCTTTAGCATATTGCGCACAAATACGCATTCGGTAAATATGGATCGCTGCAGAGAACAGGAACTTTCAACGCATAGTTTGGCGTGACTCACCGACTGAGAGACTGCAGGAGTACCAATTAAAAACAATCACGTACGGAACTTCATCAGCCACTTAACATGCCGTCAGAACACTGCAACAACTAGCAGAAGATGAGAAAAAATCATTCCCGTCTGGGAACCGAAGAGGCGGTTTCAATTTAAGGAAGTGGACAAGCAATCATAGGGAATTACTAGCTAACGCCACCGAGACCGGAAGCATAGATGTATACAAAATTAAAATAGATGGGACCGTCAAAGCTCTAGGGCTTTATTGGAAACCTTGCACGGACTTCTTTGAATTTAATGTAGACCTCCCGGCGCACACTGGATTAGTGACGAAGCGGATCATCCTCTCTACGACAGCCAAACTATTTGATCGCTTAGGATGGCTAGCTTCAATAATAATAACACAGAAAATTACGATGCAAAAACTTTGGCTTCTAGGGCTTAGTTGCGATGAGCCGGTTTCACAAGAAGTTGCAAAACAGTGAGTTATCTACCTAGAAGAACTTACTTTGCTCAACGAAGTGATAGGAGGTTGGACAACCCAGATGGATAGGATTCACAAGTGAATCAATCGTCGAGGTCCATGGACGCCTTTCGTAATGCCTCGGAACGGGCATTTGCAGCTTGTGTTTATCTGAAAATAGTCGCTGGAGAGCACCGACAAAACAAAAAGTAACATTACCACGTTTAGAGTTAAACGGAGCTGCGAAACTACTACAAGAAGTCAAGCAATCACTAAACATACAACAAACATCAACTTATGCATGGACTGATTCCACGATAGCACTTTCATGGATACAAGGCGAAATTCAAAAGTTAAAATCGTACATTGCCAATAGAGTAGCAGAAATCCGAAGCTTGACTGAACCACATCAATGGCAATATATAAAATCTTAGGATAATCTAGCTGCTTGTGCTAGTCGAGGAATAACAACAAAGCAACTTATAAATCACAACATCTGGTGAACTGGACCACAATGATTAAAAAATAATAAAAATTATCATTCGATGGAAAGATACCCAGAAATTGATGAACAAGCAGAAGCTGAACTGAAACATAATATGGCAACTGTCACCGAGAACGACAACCAGTTCATACACTTAATAGAAAAAACTTCAAGCTTTATGAAACTAAAACGAATCGTGAAGAATGTAAACATCTTTATCAAAAGAGGCAAAAAACAGAGTGTAGACGAGCATGATCTGCATGAAGCAGAACGTATCCTCATAAAACAGACTCAGCGTAGTCTTTTCAAAGCGGAAATAGAAGAATTGCTGAAGAACAAGTCAGTCAATAAAAACAACAAGTTACTACAACTAAACCCTTTTTTGGATCAATATGGACTTCTGCGGGTAAATGGAAGACTTCAGAATTCATTGCTAAATTATAAAGAAAAACATCCTGCGATACTTCCTTCTAATCATCAGCTCATTAGAGCGTAATAAATTACGCGCACTTGAAAACAGCACATGGAGGAATCCAACTTATCCTCTCATATACGTAAGAAGTTTTGAATCATACGTGCAAAAACTGTCACTAAAACGTTAATTTCAAAATGTGTCACTTGTCACAGATTTAGAGCTCATCAAAGAAGTAACCAACTGATGGGAAGAACCAACTGATCTGCCATATCCAAGGGTGCAACCTTCAAGACCATTCACTCAAACTGACGTTGATTATGCAGGTCCACTACAAACTTACTTACCACTATAAAACTTACAAAGGCTATTAAAGCGATTTTCATCTGTCTTGCTACCAAAGCAATTCAAATAGAGGTAGTAACAGAGCGTACTACTGAGGCATTCATTGCAGCTTTCAAGAGATTCAGCACTAGACGAAAAAAATGAAAAAATAAGCTCTAGTGGGCTTTAACAAAATCATATCAGAAGTGCTAGCTTCAGAAGGTATAACATGGCATTTTCAACCACCAGCATCATCTCATTTTGGTGGGTTTAGGGAACCGGCGTGAAGTCAGTCAAAACCCACCTGAAGAAGATTTTGGGGAATACCACAATGACCTACGAAGAATTGAAAACAGTTTTAAATCAAATAGAAGCAGTGCTAAATTCTAGACCTTTATGTCCGTATCTAATGACATAAATGATCTAGAAGTACTCACACCAGGTTACTTCCTAATAGACTCATCAATAACAACTGTGCCCGAAGGTGATCTAATGAATTCAAACATTAATAGACTGTTAAGGTGGCAGCTACTTGAAAAATTAAAACATGATTTTTGGAAGAGGTTGAGCAACGAATATCTTCGAAGGCTACAACAACGACCAAAGTGGTTACACACAAAGCCACAAATCAACATAGGGGATCTCGTTCTCCTAATAGAAGATAACTTACCTCATTCTAAATAGATGAGAGGTAGAGTAGAAGTGCATCCAGGAATAGATTGGCATGTACGAGTCGTCTCAGTACGCGGCGCAGGATATTCTATTTACAAAAGAGCCATCACAAAACTCTCCGCTCTGCCAAAAGAAGAACCACTAACAACAGATAGATGCGAAGATTCAGTAGTGGCCAGCGCCGAAAATAATCAATCAAATTTACATAGGCGAGTGACAAGAGCAAATACCAACCCAAGGCTATTGCTGAATACACTCTCAATAACCTGCATGCTGGGAGCGGTAGTAGTCCAAGAAACAACAATGAAATACAAGATATCACGATTCACCGCTCATCCTGGGATATACTTTGATAAAATTGGTCAAGGTAATCAATCTAATCAACGGTGAGTGGAAGATCATAACGTACTTTAATCTTACACAATATTTGGCTGAACTAGACTACCTAGAGCACTATACTTGTCGGCTGGACAGATTATGCATAAACAGGACTAAGCATGGGGTTATACTGATAGCTCCGGCCCACGCAGATACCATGAAACACTGCGAAACTATTGTATCCCAAATAAAATCGTCCCATATTGAGTTAAAAGAGCAAAATATTATAATAAACTCTTTAGGTGAAAACAAAATTGATCCCCAAAAACGGTTTTCTTTCGATTTTATTGGCACGATTGCAAATGAATTATTCCTCGTGCTTTACCAACGTGCCTGTAATGCGTACAAGGACAGGAGCGAAAAAACAAATGCAAATCAACACCACCACTAGAAATAACTACAACAGCAGATGTCGATGTTGGAATCACCGATCAATTTGATTAGGCACAATTATGAAGAAACCAGTCGACAGTTCGAGACATTCACAAATATTCTGGACAATATAATGTTTCAAGAAGAGTTCGCTGATATAGCTCTTCACACTATGATGGAAATAATCAAGCTCTGTACGCTTCAATCCACAATAATCGACACTATCACAGAGGTTCATCAGGGAAGACTAGACCCTATCATACTAACACTGCACCAACTGCAAGGTCAGCTCGGGCAAATCATTCAAGGCCTGAAACCAAGTCAAGACATACCTTTTCGAACCAATGACGTAGCTACCATGTACAAGCTAATTCAATAAATAAGGTTTTGTGAGTAACATAAAATCATTTTATACTGCGAGAATTTAATTTAACATAACATAGCCAAACCAGCATCCTTAACTAATACAACTTACAATATAATACGTTTTTCATGTTATCGTTGTTGTTGTAAAATAAAAAATTTATGGTAATTTCTTACACAATTTTATAAAATTTACGGTTGGCCAACGATTAGTCTTTATAAAATTGACATTTCGATCGATTATTCTCGCTAGAATAGAGTCTGGTTTTATAAAATGCAGAAAAATCGCTGTAAATTTATTTTGCACAATTTTATTTTTCAATTTATATCCGAGTGTATAGAGGTGCTTAACAGAACAACAACGTATTGGAACGTCAGCTAGAGAGTTTTTTCTTTATCGATTTTGTATTCGCCGTCCGTATATAACGAATACGTTTATTTATTCATTTTGAAATACGATTTTAATTAAAGCACTATTTCACGTTTTTGTTGCTTTTTTAATTTAATTTAATTTAATTAATTGATGAGCATTGATTTTTTATTTTTTGCTTGATGATTGAAGTTGAAAAAAAATTGATTTGATTTTTAGAAATATATGCTGGGTATAGCGTGGTTCCTGATTTAATTGTTCTAGTATATTTGTGTATGTATGCCACGTTCAGACGGTGATCAATTTGTGGCGATAGTAGTATGAGAATCTATATATCTAAAACTTGCTACTGGTACAAATTTTATGTTATAAAAATTAAAATCATTTAAGTAGAGTAAGAGAGAGTAAGAGAACCAGAGTTACTTCCATCTCAGCGTTACGACTCTCTAACTGGAACCAGGGAGAGAATGTGTAGGAAGGTCTTTGTATGGGCTGAAAGCAGTAACTCATAGGAAAGCAGATGCTTTGGCAAGCATGGTCTGAGCTGAGCTTGAATCAATCAAAGATCCTGATCGCACTAAGGAAGAATGACTTAGGTAGAACTGTAAGGGTACTTATCGGACACTGCCTTTTCGGAGATCATACGAGCTTTCATACCCAGCTTTCGGGTCTGAATGCAAATGACTTCTGCAGATGCTGCAAGAACGAGGAGGAGGAGGAGGAGAAGGAGACTCTTGTTCACTTCACATGCTCATGTCCTGCACTAGCTGACAAAAGGCGTGATTACTTGGGCAAATACACTATGTACAGCCTCTCTGACATCGTAGCTGTAATGTGCTAGATCTCTTACGTTAAGTGAATAGCACTAGATGGGTTTAATGGGAGTTTAATGATGTCGGATCATGTGGTTTCATAATGAGAAAAAACTGGCCTAAGCGTGCGATAGCAACCACTGGAACCTAACCTAACCTAAGCTTGGGTAGAGCAAAATTTTTTACGTACACTGCGTTTGCGAATTCTAATTAAATTCTGTACTGTGATGATTTCGTCATTTTAGTATTGCCTGAAGATTTTTAAATTTTACCCGAATTATATCCTCGACCAAATCCAAAAAAGTTTAAATGCAATTGATATGATTACTAATTATTTTCTTGGATGGATAAAGTTTACATTTTTCACCAGATTTATCTCATCTAGATCATTTAAAAATTTAAAACCACAAACCAGTTCCGTTTTTATTAATGATCACTGTTCGATAACATACAATATCGAATGTAAAAAATTTGTGCTTATGAGACTTGTGATCATGCATCCTTACCAACTCATTATGTACTTATTTATGTTTATTTTTACTCTTGCTTTCTCATCAAACTTTATTCACACTCGATTTGAAGTTGGCTAGAATTAGAGTTGAAACAAAATAAATTTAGTTAAGCTTATACTCCCATCATAATTAATCTATCCGCTAAGTGATGTTGCCAATACTACCAGTCAAATGGCCATAGTTAATCAACGCGAAAACCGAGTTGTTAGGGTGCTACATCATTTATTGAAATATATATTGTTAAATTTCAGTTTCAGCAATGAGCAATTAGTATTGTGTCTTTGCATTCTTCCAGCCAAGAAAAGTTCTTTTCCGTTTTCAGGTTTTTAAGAAGCGTGGCTAATTTCGTGGAATTGAGACAAATATTTTTACAGTTTTGGGTAAATCGGTAGAAGTAGTAACCATACCAAGAAATTGCTGAATTTATTTGATGTTTTGGAGTTCTGGGATTACCATTAGAGGTAATCTTATGACCCCATCCCTCCGATATTCTTTGGAAAAGGTGGTCCTTGTGGAGTTGGTGTTGATCTTCCGTTTTCAAATGTATCTAGAATGTTGTCAATATAAACAAAATTCAAAATCGAGATAACTTATAATTTCATTAACGAAGAATTTGAATGTTTGTGCACCATTTCTGGGGGGAAATGGCATCCGTGTGAATACAAATAAACCAATTGGATCTTACTTGTTTATTTATTAACATCCTCGGAGGCGACTGAAATGAGATAATATACTCTCACGAAGTGAATTTTAGAACATCGGGCACACTCAGAAACTTTGCGGCGTTTTTCGATGTAACCTTTGCATCTCGGCTTATACGAAGAAATCTTGTATCACATTTTGGAACAAAGCTTGCATTGAAACTATTTGCGATGCAGGTACGTCTAAAACTAGTGCAATAATTACATTAAAAGAAAATTTCAATATAATCCAAGGTTAACTATTGTTTAGCGAATTTAAAATAATTCGCTAAGATATTGTGTTGATACTTTGTATGTAAGGTCAAAGTATTTTCTGTAGATTTGTAGTATGGTCAGCAGCAAAGTTTGGCGGCACATTTCAATTTGTTATAAGAGATGTTAAAATATGGTTAAGTATAAAATATAATTCAACAGGTTCTATTGGTAATATAATAGTTAGATTTTAATTGAGAGAAAAATCAACAAATGCTGCTTGAAACAAAAAAACAATTCGATTTTATTTCTAAGCAAATTTAAATTTTGTATCATAACAGTTTCAATTCAACGCTTTACAATTAGACTTACAATGCATCAATTTGATTTAAGTGTAATTCGTTACATATTTTGATGAAGAGTATAAC
Organism: Nephrotoma guestfalica; assembly: GCA_963691935.1. Lineage (NCBI taxonomy): Eukaryota > Metazoa > Arthropoda > Insecta > Diptera > Tipulidae > Nephrotoma > Nephrotoma guestfalica. Next base: position 210,213,974 of record OY829915.1, read on the forward strand.
GCTTTTGTTTTGATGCAAAACTTACTTCTAAAAACGATGGATGCACTTTTGGGCTGGAATCATAAGTGAGGTCACAGGATTAACGATACTTGTTCATCATATCGAAATTAGGCTTACTAATTTAAATATCCCCTTTCGAACGTATATAGTCACTATGCGAGCCAATCTCTGAGATTTTTGCTATTTGGCTTAGCGCAGTAGAACACCTGTGGATATGCATTACTCGCTGTATTGGAAAACTTTAAAGATTCGATTCACGAGCCTTGTTCATCATATCGAGATAAGGCTTATTAATTTAAATAGCTCAATGTATCCCCTTTCGAACGTATATAGTCACGAATGTATCATTTTATACGGTATGGTATGTGATATATTTATTAACTTTAAAATATATAATATTGCGCATATTACATTTTTAATTTAAAACAATTTCTTTTATTTGATGAATATTTATTATAATAATTGTTTCGAATTATTTTAATACAAAATAAATACACTGTTAAAATTGCACACTTCCATAAATTTTTGTCCAAGAACTTCACACCGGTGGAATCATATACATAATTGTTTGCGTCGCATATCAAGTTTATTTTCGAGTACACACTAGGTAGCGAAAATTAAGCAGAGTAGAACAGATTTACGAAGGGAACATTTGTAATTCACTTTTGTACTTCTTTATTTACAAAGGAAAAATATTTAAAAAATGGCCGAGATTTCTTAAATATTTTGTTGAAATGGGTTTAGTAGTATTCAATCGGGATTCGAAAGCGAGTTTTGGAGAAAAGTACTAGGTATGGTCATGCTGAATCAAATTTTTAAATTTCATAACCAATTAATGAAATTTGGTTTCCAGTATTGATTTTGGATTCAAACATAAATTGTCCATACTAGACCATTACAGTGAATTCTAAAACACATGTTGAAGTAAGTTATTAATTTTGGCTATGATATAGATTTCGGTAGATCTTTTAAATAATATAATTGTGAAATTTGGATCGCAGGTTTATGTCGTAATCTTATAACATGTATCTTGAACGAGGATGTGATATGGGTGCATTCTGCATTCTGTCCATTTCTATACAACTAAATATAAAACTAGTTGTTTAGGGTTGCAATTGGAATTTGGATTGAAAATTTGCGAATCTAATTAGAATATTAAGAGAGATTTACCTTTTAAAATATTTAAAGTAAGTTTCAAATTTCTTGCGGCTAAGTAAAGCCTTTTTACATTATGGCCCGGATCTCAGAAATTCCAGCCGGCAATGAATAGGGAAGGGTGTTTTACTGATTTATACTTATTCGAAATTTATACTTATTCTACACGGGAAAAATTCGAAAGAAAATAGCTCCATAGTTTTTAGAATTTGCGGCCCAAGAAGCTGTTTTTCGGCTTCCGGCACGGAGTTTTTGAGATATTGACCTGACACCAAAAATAACTCATTTGGTCGCAAACATTATAGACCGGATTGTAAATGATAATTTTCTTTAAATTGTCTTTTGTTACTTATCATTATCTTAGCTGCTAGAAAAACAACCGTACATATTGAATATTTGTGGAGGGTTTGAAATATTGGCCATATACTAAACAATACGAGTAGACCTCCGATTTAATTTTCCATTTATGCTCACACTTTTCCAATAACAATTTCTAATACAACCTTAAACTATTAATTTTATACTTAGTTGTAAAGAAATGGACTCGCTGAATTCTGAACTCCAACAACAGAGGATCAAAGTTGTGTTTATTAACATCAACGATCGTAATCGATGAAGAAAATTTGCTGCTGCCTCTGATGAGATTCGAACCAAGTACCTCCCTTTCCAAGTGCAGAAGCTTTAACCACTGCACCACCAGTTAAATTAACCGGTTATCCTTTAATTAATTAAAGTGACTACCGAAACCTAACTTGCAAAGACAGAGATAATAACTTTCTTTAAAATACGTCTCAGAATTCAATTGTAGAAAACAAAATCGTTCACAGAAACCTAATTTCATAATGTTTGGTTGTGTAATAACGGAGTTCGATTCAACATGGAAATATTCTAAATAACATTGTCCAAAACTCACATTAAACTCCCCATCGAATTAGGGTGTTTCAACAGGTGCGCTTCAACTTTTTTCCGATAGGGACGGCGAACGACGCCATATTTTTTATTAATCTTTTGTCATTTGGAAACTTCATTAGTATACATTTCATCGTGGAACGCTACACACGTGAACAGCGATTGCAAATCGTGCAAATTTTTTATCAAAATAATTGATCTGTTGCTGTTACTTTAAGAGCATTACGGCCATCTTACGGTCCATTCCATTTAACAAGCCAGCCCGTTCGACAATCGACCGTATAGTGGCAAAATTTGAGTCTACGTTCTCGCTACATAATGTTCCGGTGCCCTCGAGAGCAAGAAGTGCTCGAAGTGTTGAAAACATCGCATCCGCCAGGGCTTCAGTTCAAGAAGACGCGAATGTGTCGCTCACACGACGTTCGCAACAATTGGCCCTTTCTGTGACATCATTGTGGCGAATTTTACGTAAAGATCTTGGCCTACATCCGTATAAGATCAAGCTGACATAACAACTAAAGCCGTTTGACCATTTGAAGCGATGCCGATTCGTGAATTGGGCTCAAGAGCAAATCGAAAATGATGCAGATTTTCACCGAAAAATCATCTTCAGCGATGAGGCTCACTTCTGGCTAAATGGATTTGTCAACAAGCAAAATATGCGTTACTGGCCAGGAAGCAACCCACACGTGATTCATGAAGCACCGTTGCATCCCGAAAAAGTCACTAATTGGTGCGGATTACATGCCGACGGCGTCATTGGGCCATATTTTTTCATCGACGATAACGATCGCCACGTTACTGTTAATGGAAATCGATACCGCGATATGATAAACGATTTTTTTTGGCCGCAATTGAATGGAATGGACTTGGACGACATGTGGTTTCAACAGGACGGGGCCACATACCACACAGCACACGATACAATCGCGTTATTGAAGACTAAGTTCGATGAGCGTGTTTTTTTGCGAAATGGACCCGTCCAGTGGCCGCCGCGCTCGTGTGATTTGACACCTCTAGATTATTTTCTTTGGGGTTATGTGAAGTCATTGGTCTATGCCAATAAGCCGGCGACGTTGCAAGAGCTCAGAGCCAATATAGATCGTGAAATTGCTGGAATTTCGGCCGATTTATGCGAAAGAGTGGTCGAAAATTGGGTTCAAAGATTGGACTTCGTAAAACGTGCACGCGGTGGTCATGCAAAAGAAATCGAGTTTCATACTTAAATGTATATGTTCAAATTCGTTAATAAAAAAAAAGTTAGTTCAAAAGTCGAACAGTTTGTGTTTTATTCAAAAAAAAAGTTGAAGTGCTCTTATTGAAAAACCCTATATATACTATTCCAATTTCAAAATAATTTGATCTATTTAAGTTCCTTCACTTCAAAGATCGTCAGAATTTACAATTTAAAAAACAATTCTAATATTTTATTCCGCTGGAATGTTTTCTTTTAGGAAAAAATGAGGGTAGATATCAAAAAACAAAGACGTTCTTATGTAAGCTGACACTTGCCGGTCGGCCAAAAATCACTGAAACCTCACAATTTATGGAAAAAGCTACAGTTTTTTTCTGAACTCTGAACTAAATAGTTAGTTTTCTAGTAAATAATATAATTTTCAAAATATTTGGAAAACATAAAAAAGCTCCTATGAAAGCTGCCTCTTCCGGTTTACCGATTGCAACATAAAATCATTATAGAATCACCCAATTAATAAAAAAAAGCTTAAGTATAATGCTTTATCTCGATCAGTTAATCTGCTTGGGCTGTAAAGAACCTACAGACATTTAGTCTGCAAGGTGCTACACACAGAATTACTTAAATGGTGGAGTATAATTGTTGTGTCCAACGCCCAACTGTCTTTTACGATAAATGTACATAGTTCTCGAATTCACTACGATTTGTACAAAAAATTCTCTTGTATAAGAAGAAATCATTAAACCTGTTTCAACTTCAGAAAATAGACAAGGTCAACCCTTGTTAAAAATTTAATCTCAACTTGCACTTCTGTTACGCAGAAGTTCGACACGCATGTCACACAGCTCTCCCAAATTATGAAAAAAACTTTAATTTGAAGTTGTATATATTACGAGTCAACAGAGATGGCAAATTTTGGTGAAATAACGTTTTTTTATAAAACCTAACCATTTCCGTTAAAATTTGAAAAATGATTTGAAATAACTTTATTTGAAATTTAATTTATAATCATTTTGTTTTTAATCGTTTTTTCGTTAATGCTATGCACTTTTCAACATATTTGCAAAAAAGCAAAAAATCTCTTATGCAAGTTGTCACTTCCGTTGAACCGCCAAACATCAATCGGAACTAGTAATTTATAGTGAAGCCTTAATTAATTGTTATATCAATAAATTTTGGTAAACTGATCATCTTCTGATCTGCACTGATACAAAATTAATTTTAAATCGTTTATTTCTCAGCCGTTTCTCTCATAAATGACATAATTATGCAAGCTGCCATTCGGTGGGCCGATTTCAGCCAAAACTCACTGGGATCTCCCAAATTGTGGAAAAATCTTAAGCATGAAGCATCCATCTGGGCCAATTTGTTGTTAAAAACAATTTTTCAACTGGACCGGTATTGTTCCAAAATTAATTTAGAATCTTTTAGTGTGTGGCGAACTAAATATTTTTATTTTTATTATTTTCATTTTTAATCTTTGCAATCTGTTTTGTTTATACACCGTTGCAAGCAATACGCACGGCTATAGGTCCGGTTATTCTTGATCCATTCTAGATCCATGCCAGCCTATAACACTGGCATGGCCAGAGGTACGTATGTGAAATTATCCCCGGATTTTATCCCCGAAATTAATAAAAATTTATCAGGCCACACTAACATAATTATATCTCTTTAAGTCTTGTGTGAAGTTATCCCCGCTCCGTTTTATATTATATTTTATTCCAAATACACTTCATATGTGAAGTTAGCTCCGAATTTTATTATATGAAAAAGCAAAACGTATTTTAAAATTATTTTAATTTGCAAATCACACAAAATAAATGTAATAATTTAATAAAATGAAGTAAATAGTTTTTAAATTGGCAAGATTATGATAATTTGGTTATAGGACGAAAAAACACGTATCTCACATTTAGGAAAACACTAAAAAAATCGTACCGTTGCAACCTATCGAAATTAGGCTCGGAACAAAATATATCCAGTTAAATCACTTTTGGTCAAAATTGGCATTCTAATTTGACATGTAAAAAGTATATTTCTGTGGACCAGAGCTACCTGGTTTTGATATAGCCAGACCCTTACATCACTTTTGACAAAATGTAAACAAACTCGTACCGTAGCAACCTAGCGAAATTAGGCTCAGAGCGAGATTTTTCCATGAAGTACATTTTTGACCAAAATTGACATTTTTATTTGACATGTAAAAAGTATTAATTTGTCGGATCAGAACTATATGATTATGATATAGCCAGACTAATACCTCACTTTTTGCGAAGCATGAACAAAATCGTACCGTTGCAACCTATCGAAATTAGGCTCCGAACAAAATACTTCCATATAATACATTTTTGACCGAAAATAACAATTTAAGTTGACGTCATAAAAGTATTAATTTGTCGGATCAGATCTATATGGTTTTGAAATTGCCAGACCTAAACGTAACTTTTTGCAAAATATGAACAAAACCTTACCGTTGTAACCTAGCGAAATTAGGCCCCGACCAAAATATTATAAGTGCAAAAAGTGAGGTATGGGTCTGTTTATCTTATAACTATATAGTTCTGATCCGATAAATTAATACTTTTTACATGTCAAATTAAAATGCCAATTTTGACCAAAAGTGAATTAACTGGAAATATTTTGTTCGGAGCCTAATTTCGCTAGGTTGCAACGGTACGATTTTTTTAATGTTTTTCTAAATGTGAGATATGTGTTTTTTCGTCCTATTACCAAATTTACATAATCTTGCCAATTTAAAAATTATTTAACTTCATTTTATTAAATTATTACATTTATTTTGTGTGATTTGTAAATTAAAATAATTGTAATACATTTTGATTTTTCATATAATAAAATTCGGAGCTAACTTCACATATGAAGTGTATTTGGAATAAAATATAATATAAAACGGGGCGGGGATAACTTCACACAAGAGTTAGAGGGATATAATTATGTTAGTGTTGCCTGATTAATTTTTTTTAATTTCGGGGATAAAATCCGGAGATTACTTCACATACGTGCCAGAGGTCATAGTTGTGATCATTACAGATCCTATTCTGATGATGAAAGATTCCTTTTGGATTCTGATACTCCATGATCCAAACGCCAAAGCATTAATAAATGCTCCGTTTGGTCGGTGACCAACATATTAAAATCGAATTATTTTTCTCAACATATTTCGCTTACTCAACGCTTGTCAATCTGTATGCCCAACCAGCTTGGAAAGTCTAATTTTTCGTTTAAGAAATCAAGTTTGATGTATTCGAGATCTATGTATACATTGGTTGTAAACGAAAGTCGGGTGCTGGCCACAACATATTCATCCCTCAATTTTTTCTTACACAATGCTTTTTGTAAAAAGACAGATCTGGTTATTTGTAAAAAAAATTATCTTATTTACAGATATCTATATGCTGCCAGATTCTTGTTATTTTGTCCTTATACTAAAACCCTATGATGCACATACCTTGCTATAGTCTGTGTCTGTTTTGTAATATAAATGATTTCATTTCCAGTGTAAAAATCAAGCTGTTTGATAAGGCAAATACACAGTAGTTTATTAGTGAATGGGGTTATGATGCAGTAGTTTTTTTATGTTTGTAACTTAACATTATTCTATTCCTATGTGGTAAACAAAATCGACCCTCGAGAATGGGAACATGGAATTTTTCTCTTTTAGAATAAAATTATATTTTAAAGCTTTGAGTGAAGCAAAATCTTTTAATATAAATAAAATATTTGATATAAAATAAATATTTTTCAAAGTCGTATCCAACTGCTATTATAAACTAACACCACCCCGTCTTATCAGAATTAAAATTGTAATAATTTTTTAATTATAACCCCCTCCAACCCAAATAAAATGTTAAATATTGCTGATATATAATTATCAGAAGTAACATCAAATATAGGTCATATGAAAACAATTTAATTAAAATATATCCAACATATCTCGAACAAATCAAATAATTCATTTTTGTATAACAAGGACGACAATTTAACCGCAATAAAATGGATGATGATGTATAAGCTTTTCCATCAGCTCCATATCAAAATACATATACCATACTGAACAACATAATCTCGTATAAACTGTATAGTTATACACCACAAAGCGGATTATATGATTGATTTTCCACAAGTTAAACTTTTCCAGCAATCAAATGTTTTTTTTATTTGTACTGTAATTGTGCACTTAGAAAACAATACCAAATAATAATCCTTGTAGCAGCTTTTAGAAAGAATGAGCAGAAACATTATTTTATGGCTTTCTGATTCTACAAAATAATATTTACTTCCACATATACGAATTATTTATGTCATGTCATGTCCTTGCAAATAAACGAAATAATGTTATCAATAATTTCACAACAAGTGTTTATTTAAAAATCTGTACAGTGTTCCATAGATTTACGTAGGCAAGCGAGTAATATTTTTTTATATAATTCTTCTGGACGTGTGTATGTCACTGAGCTCCTCCTAAACGTCTGAACCGATTCTCATGAAATTTTTTGTGCGGGAGTGGGTCCCTGGATGGTTTATACTCATAATTGGACCCGGTAAATGGCACTGCGATAGGGTTATTTTAGTATTTTAAGACTTTGCACATATCAGAACATACTACCAAAAATTTTACCACCCTACACCTTCCCCAGTATTTTATAAAATGACAAAAATAATAAGTTCATGAATAATTGACCGTTAAACCGTACTGGGAAGTTTATGAATAATTGACCTTTCTGAGAATCATACATATATATATATATATATATATATATATATATATATATATATATATATATATATATATATATATATATATATATATATATATATATATATATATATATATATTATATATATATATATATATATATATATATATATATATATATATATATATATATATATATACACATATATATAATATACACATATATACATACATACATACATGTATATGTATAAATATAATGAATTAAACGTTATGTGTTTCTCAAGAAGTCAATTATGAGACATCATTTTTAATGATGATTTGAAAGCTGCTATAGGTAGGACTTTCTCGGATTCAGATAATTTATTGAATAACTCAATCCCTTTGAAAAATATACTATTTTGCGTCAGGGCGAGTTTGTATTTTGGGAGACGGAAATTGTTAGTTTGTTAAAATTTCTTGTAGTTCTTTCAGTTAAATGCAAATTAGTAGTTAGCTCAACATTTCAGGTTATCAGACCAGCTTTTATTTTATAAATAGTAAATATATATTCAAATTCAATAAGTTTGGTTACTAGTAAAACTTTTTTGTTATACAATAATTTAGATGCTGTTAAATAAGGCAAATTTTTTATAGCTTTCAATGACCTGTTTTGTAATAGTTGCAAATAATTTATTAAATATCTGCTAGCTGAACCGCAGATTTGAATTAAATAGATAAGGTGCGAATAGATATAACTGTAGTATTAACTGTAAGATAGAATTTCAGGAATATATCGTACAGTTCGTTTGAGAGTTCCTATGAAAGGAGATATTTTGGTTTTTAAGGAATTAATGTGATCCGTCCAAGATAGCTGAGAGTTAATTGTGAGGCCTTAATGTTTAGTTGATTGAGACCTTTTTTATATTGAATGACTGACCTGTTAGTTCTTCAAACATATCTAGTGGCCGCCTCTGTAAATAAAATATAATGAAATGCGATTTGTCGGAATTAAGCTTGAAATTGCTGTTATATAATAAGTCTGCAATTTGGCGTAGATCTTCTTCCATATGATGTTTGAGTACTGAGAAGTTCTGGCATCCAATTTAACCAAATAAATTCAAATCAAATATGTCATTAATATAGATCAAAAAGAAAACCGGGCCTAAGATTGATCCTTGCGGAACACCACAGTTCAAAACTACATTTTTTGATGACAAATGTCCATTCTTGATATATTGTTTCCTGTCACAAAGATAACTTGCTATAGTACTTGCAACATGTTATGTAGTCCATAAAATGCCACTTTGCTTAAAAGAATGTCGTGATTTATACAGTAAAATGCTTTCGTTAGGTCTAGAAACGTACATGAAGTAATTTTTTGATTTTCCACGTGTCCATAAAGGGTCTCAACAAAATTTAGCGTAGCAGACACCGTACTTTTCGTTTTACAAAATCCAAATTGATTTTGATGTATTATCTTATGCTCATTTAGGTAATTTGTTAACCTGGCGTGGATGACCCGTTCGAAAAACTTACTAGTTATTGATAGGATCGAGTTAGGTCTATAATTCTCAACTAGGAATTTATCAATACTTTCAAATATTGGGGTTATTCTGGCCACCTTCATAAATGAAGGAAAATGGTTATTGTCAATTCATTTGTTAATTGACTTTGTTAATAGTAAAATTAACATTAGTTAAGTCGTATCCCCTTGACGTATTTGAATCGAACTATCAATTACATTTTGAATTTCAGTCTCATTTGTATGTGCTAGCGAATCTAAAGTGGTTCTTATTTCGTAGGTTGGTGCACAATAGTTAAACGTAGCTGGATAGTCCTTAGTAATATTAGCGCCCACAATACTAAAAAATTCGACAAATCGATTAGCGACAAGCAGAGGGTCATCAGTTACTATACCGTTTATTTTTAACTCAATCCGCATTGGAATAAAAAATTCGGACATTAACTTAGGATGATTCGTATTTGACGTGAATTCCCGGATAAAATACTGCTTTTTGAAAAAGATAATACGCGCTTTGAAAGTTTTTTTTTTTTTTTTTTTTTTTTTTATGAGCCTGGTAAAAATCCAATTTGCTCTTGTTTGTAAAATTTGATTTTTATAATTTTTGCTTTCTACATTATGTTTGTCTATCTAATTATTCCTTCTATTTTTAATGTTTTAATATGTTGTGTACTTTAATTTTGAAATTCTGTGTTTGCTGCCCTGAAGAATTGTGCCAGTTCTATAAGATTCTCTTTGCTACCTTCTTTGAGTACTTCTATTAGCTGTTTATTTTTTATGCTTCTAAATTTTGATTTTATTTGTTTGTATCTGGGGCAGTTGTCAAAGACATGGAGGTCTGTTTCTCTTACATTACACCTGTTACATGCATCGTTTGCCTCTAATCTCATTCTATATTTGAAAATTTTATTGTAGGTATGCCCTGTTCTTAATCTGTTTATCAATTTTATGTCTTTTGTTCTCATGTGAACATTATTGAACCAGTTTGTTTTAGGTGGTGTCGCATTATTTATTAATCTGTTAAATCTGCCTTTTGTCCTTGTTTCCATTTCGTATTCCTCTTGCCATTCCAGTGCTATTTTGTTTTTGATCAGTTTCATCACGTCTTCTAGAGGGATATAATTGTTGTATATTTCTTCATTTTCCACTTCCATTGCTGCTTTTGCTAGTCTATCCGCTTGTAGATTTCCGTTAATTCCCATATGCCCTGGTATCCAATGTATTATTATATCTATATTTCGGTGGTTGTTTGTTAGTTCCATTATTTTATATTCATAATATTTACTCTAATAATATTTACAAGAACTTTTTGAGTCAGTAAATATTATAATTTTGCTGAAGTTTTCCTTTGATAGTTTTATTAGTGCTAGATAGATTCCTATTAATTCGGTTGTCTTGATACTCGTTTCATGTTGTAGTTTTATCGCCATATCCATAACATCCTTAACATAAATTCCTATCCCACATGTATTATTATTTTTTGACCCGTCCGTATATACTTGTAAGTAGTCTATGTATTTTTCCTTTATTTCTTTAAATTCCATTTGATGTTGTAATTCATTTTTATCTGATTTGTTTGTATTTTTGCTTAATGTGGTATATATGTGAAGATTGTCTGGTTTCTTGATTGGATCTCGTGGTAGTTCTCCAATATTTTTGATTCTATTATATTTTAATATTGTCTCTTTGGATTTATTTAAAGATTTACTCTTAAGTATTTTACTACCTGTTTCCGTATTGTTCGCTATTTGTTTACACATGTATTTTGCTGTGACATATTCATTTTGTCTGGAATATTTGAGTTCCCCAGATTCTGCTAGAAGTACTGCAATTGGTGTAGTTTTAGTAAGGCCTAGACATGATCTTATTCCTGCGTTTTGTATTGTTTGCATTAACTTGTCTATAGTTTTGTTGACCTCTGTAAAAACAGCTGTATAGTTAGTTTGCGATGTTATCAATGCTTTATATATGTTCAACATTTTTTGTGGATGTGCCCCTCCATTTTTGAATGCAAAAGCTTTAATAACATTAATTTTATTATTTATTTTATTTTTTATTTCTCTGTAATGTTCAGTCCATTTTAGCTTGTTTGTAATTGTGACTCCCAATAGTTTCGTTGATTTTAAACATTCCAGCATTTTGTTATCTATTCTTATATTTAAGGTTTTGTTTCTGCATGTGTTGAAGTTTATAATTTTTGTTTTTTCTTGGTTTATCCCTAATTTTATCTTTGATAACTCTTCTGTTAGTATTTTAAGTCTGTAGTTCGCGATTCTTTCTAATTCTTCGTGTTTTTTCGCATATACCAGAATACCAATGTCATCAGCAAATTGAATTAGTTGAGTATTTTGACCATTAATTTGATGAAGTGAAGACGTATATATGTTAAATAGTAGTGGGCTTAGTGAGCATCCTTGGGGAATCCCTTGATTAGTTGTCCTTGTCTTTACTCCTTGTTTTGTCTCTATTATTATTGTCCTATTTGTAAGGTATTTGTAAATCCAATTTATTGTCCTATGATCGATTTCTAAATCTTTTAATTTTGCTATTAATATATTTTTATCAATATTGTCAAAAGCTTTTTTTATGTCTGTTATGATCAGGAGAGTTTTAAGTGTTTTATTTTTATTTTCCTTCACCTTATTTATCAGAGTAACGAAATAATCTGTTATGCTTTTCCTTTTTCTGAATCCATACGAATGTTCCGGTAAAAAGTTTCTTTCCTGAATTTTTATGTTAATTTTGTTTTTTAAAGCCTTGTTAACCATCTTAGTGAAGGCGATATGAGTGCAATAGGTCGATAGTTTTCTGGGATTTCTTCTGTTTTCCCCGGTTTTTTTATAACTATAATTTTGATTTCTTTCATTTTATTTGGGAAACTGTTTGTCGCCCACATTTCATTTAAGTGATTTGTTATTGTTTGAATATGGTTGTCCATCAAGTTTTTAAGTATATAATTTGATATTTTGTTATATCCTGGTGCTGTGTTCTTATTGTTTTTTATAATATTAGCGATAGTTTCAAAATTAAACTCTTTTTCTGCTGATGTAGAATGTTCCGTTGGACATGGAATTTGAATTTTTGCTGTCGTTTCTGGAAAGTTCATATTTAGAAAGTCAACTGCTGTACTTTCATCTTCTATAGGATGTTAAAAGTTTTCTGTTTTTTGTTGTTGACTCGGTTGATAATCTTCCAAAATTTGTTGTTGTCTATATTGTTTTGAATTTTTTCTGTTAGTTCGTTCCATGATTTTGTCTTGTGCTTTTTAATTTCTAGGTTGACTTTAGATTTTGCCCGTTTTAGTGCTATTGCTGAATAGATATCTTTTAGTCTATTGTAAGTGGTTTGTGCAGCTTTTTTCTCCTTCCATAGCTTGTCTATATCTTCATTCCACCAAGGTTTATTTTTATTTTGAAATCTTCGTCCGGATGTTGTGTAACTGTGTTTATTTATTATCGATGTTATAGTGTCTTCGTATTCTTCAATGCTATTGGTTTGGTATAAATTGAGCACCCTTACTCTCCTAATACTTTTTTATTATTGATTTTTCAAATTTCGCTGTGTTTATTTTTGTCTTCTAAGTTAGGTGTATCTATTATCATTTCAATAGCAAATGGTAATCTCCATTGGGTTTTCCCTACTAGGTCCAGAGATATCAACGTTATATCTACTGCCGAATCCGTAAAATTATATAAATCTTGATATGTTGGTGATCCGTCGTTTAAAATGTAGTATTGATGGTCAGTTATAGCGTTTTCTATTTTACATCCTAGTGTGTTACTGCTTGAGTTTCCCCACAATTTGCTATGTGCATTTATGTAACCTTCGATGATTATGTTGCTAGAGTTTTCATATTTTTTTAGTAATTTTTCAAATTGATTGGTTACATCTTGAGTTTTATTTTTATTTCTCGAAGAATTATAGAATGAAATTATAATGTATTTTTTATTATTATTTTTTATTGTTACTTCTATGGCTTCAATAGGGTCCACTTTTAATTCTTTCGATGATAATAACTGAATGTTGTTTTTTACTATTATGCCACATCCTCCATATCCATCGCTCCTACTATTTATTAATGTCTTATAATTTTTAAAGCATGGTTTGTTATTTTCTGAAGTCCACGTTTCGCATATAATTGCCACTTCTGCATTTTGCTCTGTTATGTACTTTTTTATGATGTGCAGGTTTATTTGAATTATTTTCATTGAATGTTTAGTTGTTTTGACCATTTGTTTGGTCTTGGTTATGATAGTACAGTTCAATAGTGAGAGCATCTATTATATTAGTAACTTCGTCTGGGATCTTTTCTGTCTTCATAGTTGTTCTAATAATATTAAAAAGTGATTTGAATTTCTCAAATACTTTATAATTTCTTTTCGTCTGTTCCTGTAGTTCTGCCTTTTGTCTCTCCAATTGCGTTGGTGTTTTTGATGTTCCAGGTTGATTTTCATGAAAATTATCATATGATAATTTTTGTGAATTATCTTTCGATTTTCTTATCGCCGGGAAGTCGGTGTTTTTGTGAATGTAATCCGGGTATTTCTCCTCATATATTTGTTTAGCTTTTCTATATGATTTTCTCATTGTTACTTCAATTCTTTGTTTATTCATTTCTTTTTTCTTCCTTGGACATTGTTTGGCGTTAGTGCGATGATTATCTTTGCAACTGTAACACGTTGTTTGTAATACACATTCTTGGTTATCATCAATTGGATGTATGTTAGCGCAGTTATCGCATCGTTTTTCTTTGGAATGGCAATATTTTTTTGTATGGCCGTAACTCAAACAGTTTTTGCAAACTAGTGGCATTGGGATAAAATATGTCACCCTGTAATTAACTCCATATATTCTTATTGTATCAAGTTTAAAATTAGCTCTAAATGTTAATTTTACTGATTCAGTTTGATAAACGGTTTTATCTTGGATATTGTATCTGGCTAATCTTTCTGCTTCCGTAATTTTGACTTCACTACTATAGTTGTCTACCAATTCCTTCATGCTGATATCTATTGGAATTCCTCTGATTAATCCGTAAGTATGATTAAAAATTTTTGGTATATAACATTTGAATCCTTCTCTTTCCAATAATTCATTTTTAACTAATCTATTTGCACTTGATATATTTTTGTATATGATCCCGCTTTTTTTATTGTTTGAATTATGTTGTCGTAATCTCCTAAATTAATTTGCCTCAATATTTTTGCAATTTGAAATATATTTGAACTTTCTTTTTCCAAAATTACAGAAAATAACCCCTTATCTTTAGTTGAGTAAACATTTTCTCTCTCGTCTTCTTTGTATATATCGACGATACTTTTATCAAACAGCACAAGCGTCAATTTTTGAAATTTCTGTTTTTTATATCATTGGAAAGCGCTGATTTTGCACTATACGGCTGTTTACACACTTATTTATTTTTATTTCGAGAAAACCGTTATTTTCTATAAAAATGATCCTACAAAACGACTAAACGACATCAATCAGTATTTTACTTCGAACTAAGCGACAGAACTTGGTAGTAATTTGTAAAGTGGAAGTGTTGTTATATTGTCACAATAATAAACATTAATTTTAGATTCACGGTAAGTTAAATTGATTTTAAATGATTGTGAAATTATGGCTTCTTAGTTAAATATAAAAAATATTTAAAGTAATAATGAAATAAACAGAAATATTAGTTTAATTTTGCCAGAAAATATGGTCGTTTGTGTCTTTTCATAAACTTACTGTTAAACGCACAACCGACATTAATTCCATAGTGATTTTGGCGCATTTTAATTATTGTTTTATCAATTTATTATCAAATTTGAAATATTGCAATTTTGCATGTTATTCCTAAACACAAAATATTTCAAGATTATGCAATTCAATTGTTTTTATATTAATTAGATTTGTAGTATTTTTAAGAAATTATTTACGTAGAATATGGCGTTTGTGTTATTTGCGATTATCATATAAACGTTATTAATTATAGGCACAGTAAAATGAACTCGAGAGGTAAATTATTTGTTGCACTGGCATTAGCACAAAAGAGTTCCGAAAAAAACACTAACAACCCAACCACTTCAACGAGATTATGTGGCGAGAAGCAACTGCAAGATGATAAAATTTCAATACTTGAAAATGTACAGGATGGAGAAACCACGACAGTGACGACAAACTACCAAGATTTAAGTAACGAAAATATTATTTGCGTTCCAATTTCAAATAATATCGAAGCTGGTAATATTGATATTGACGATCAATTAGAATTTGATTTGTACAACGATGACTTACAAGGAAATATAGTATACGAGTACGAGCACCAAGAAGAAATAATAGAAACTCAGGAGGATCTAACGTATAATACAAATATAATAAATTATACAGTTGATAATTTAACTACAACTACTTTACCAGATAATACGGAGTTTGTGTCAAGCACTTTGAATAATAATACAGAATATTTATTTGAAAATAACGAAGTAGAAAGTGAGTCAATACAATTCGAAAAATTTCGCAAGAAATCTAAAAGATTGAAAAATTCCAACTCATTTAAACGAAAATCGGGTGCCGAATATTTGAAAAAAAATGGTGTTCTTGTACCAAAAAAAAAGGTAAATCTAATCCATGTGAAAATCGGGCGAGTTGCTTTAATGAATGTGCCAGCATATCAAGTGAATCGAGACAACAACTATTCGACGATTATTGGAAAATACCAACACAACAAGACAAGGATAAATATCTAAGTAGTTGCATCGAAAAAAAATCTGTAAAACGAAGACGAACAAATTATTCAACAATTCGTAAATGTTCACATGTTTATAATATAACATGTCCAATGGAGAAGGTAAAAAAAAATGTATGCGAACAATTTCTAATGAATACGCTGGACATAACTGCTTCTCGCATTAGAACAATAGTAAGTAACTTTAAGGACGTTGAGGGAATTTTGAATCCTCCAACGAAAATAAGAAGTTACCGAAGTATTACGCAAACCGATCAAATTCGGTTAGATGCATTTATTTTAAGTTTGCCAGCTGTTCCATCGCATTATTGCCGATCCTCGTCGACCAGAAAATATTTGCCTTCCGACATTGGCACGTTAGCCAAATTATATAGAATGTACAAAAACAAACAAATTGAAGAAGAATTTGATTTTGTAAAATATGATCAATTTCGAATAATTTTAAAAAAAAATTATAATATATCAATTCACAATCCGAAAAAGGATAAATGTGAGAAGTGTGAACGCTATAAAAATATCACGAATAAAACTGCTGCGCAGGAAGCCGAATACGCCGTTCACATTAAACTAAAGGATGAATTAAAAGTGGCCTTTTTAGAAGAACAAACTGATGCCAAAATAAATCCGTCTGTTTTAGTAGCTTCATTTGATTTACAAAAGGTACTAAATGTTCCAAAAGGAAATAGCATGCTATTAGGATACTACCGAAAGTTTGCAGTTTATAATTTTACTATATACGAAACGGGCACGAGAAATGGTATCTGCTATTTATGGGGAGAAAACCAGGGAAAACGAGGAGCCAACGAGATATGCAGTAATATATGGAAATTTTTAAATATGGCAGATAGCCGCCAAACGGTAAAAACAATTTCGTTTTACTGCGATAATTGTGCTGGCCAGAATAAAAATCGGTATACCATTGCTATGATAAAACATTTTTTATCAATAGCTAAACATGTTAATGAAATATCGGTTGCGTTTCTTATAACCGGTCACACTTATATGCCTGTGGATTCGATGCATGGGGTAATTGAAAAGCACCTAAAAAACAAAATCGTTTGGTCCTACACAGAATATCCAACGTTAATCAGGAATTCAAGAAACAACCCAAAGCCATACGAAGTACATAACATGAAATTCAGTGATTTCCATGATTGGATGTCAATAGTCCCTAAAAATTCCAAAATTAAGAGTGTTCACAAGCCTTATAAGGAAATCAAATTGAAGACAATTAAAAAATTACAATAACAAAGTCGAAAATATTCGTGGATACTTACACGGAACCTAATTTAGAAGTAGTTATGAGCTACAAACCAGAACTTCCTCGGATTGTCTATAATTCCGAATTATCGATTAATATAAATAAATACTGTGATTTGAACCGTATGTGCTCTAAAAATATCATTCCCGAGATGTACCACGATGACTATAAATTGTTGCAAACCAATATGTCTATTCGAGATGAATTAAATGAAACGGATGAAGATGAAAATGAACCATTAGAATTAGAATCTGACACCTAAATGAAGAACTAAAGACTGTTTGATATGTGATAGAGTCAACAAAGTTAATATGAAACGTGAATTATTAAATATAGAAATGGAAATGAATTCCATTTAGATTATTTATTTATTTTGTTATTTTTAATTGCAATTTTAATTAATTGCTTATATTTTTATCTACATATTTTTATGAAATGCAATCTTAAAGAAAATTTTTTTGAAACGTAAAAATTTGTATTAAATTGAAATAAATACATGAAAAATGCACAAACGACCAAACTGTATTTTCATTTGTAACCTTAAAACACAACTGTGCTCAAGCGACAACTTATAAAATTTAATTAATGCAAGCGCCTTAGACTAAGCGACAAATTAATAAACCAAAACGCGCAAGCGACCAAAATGTAGTTTTTGTCCTATAACTCCTTAAAAAACGTGCGAAATGAAATAAAAAATTTAATGTGAGTTCGTGTAAGACTAAGATATGTAACAAAAATAATAAGTGGACGTTTTTATTAGAAATTTTAGTTAAAATCGTTTTTTCCTTTTCCTGTAAAATTTTCAAAATGTCGCTTGTGCTGTTCGATAAAAGTATCGTCGATATTATTAGTCGCATACGATTCATTCCTATTCTTATTCTCCATTTCTATTTCATTTGTGTGCTCCCTGTGGTTGGTTTTATTTTTATTATTTGAAACGTCACTGTTATTTTTCGCCATTTCTTCTAGTTTTCTTACTTCACTGTTATTTTTGTCTACAATTTGATTTTTATTATATTTACTTGTCTTTTGATTTGAAACTGGTTTTATTTTGTATGTTTATTATGTTCACTTTTGAAGTGTGTTTTTTTTCATTTCTTCTAATATTTCTAAATTTTTCACCAATATCACAATTCACTTCATCGTCGGGAAATCCAAGAAATCCCTCCGAATCCTCGTCCTCTTCTTCCTCCACCTTAACTCACTTCTGTCACTTTTATTTTATATAACTATATTAAATTAATTTATAATTTATTTAAATATGAATCCGGTAATATTTTATATTTGTTACTGTTAAATTACCAACAACTGATGTTGTTAACTCAAAGGTTGAAACTCGACTACGCTTTGAAAGTTAAATTTAGTTTTTTTAACGAGTTTGAGAAGTATGTGTTATTTGGATACTTTTTTCGCAGCTTATAAAGTTTATCTCTCGAGTTCGCAATTTTTTTAAACTCTGTGTTAAACCTTGGTTTTATGTAGGAATTTATCGTTAGGTTAGAAATAGTGTAAGTTGTGAAATTTTTAATGGCACATGTCACACTTGAGCATACAACTTTTCAAAATCGGCAAAGGAATTTGAGTTCTCTAAAATAGATTCAATTATTTTGTCATTATCAACTGATACTTTTGTACACGTCACGTTCATAGTTTTTTTAGCGATCACAAAGTTTTCTAAAATGATACCGGTGGTCACTGAGATCTGTATGTCCTTAGTAAATGTAAAACACATTTTTATATGTTGATCGTACATGATCAATAATTGTATGGTTATTACCCCGTATTCTCATCGCATATGTACTACTGATGTTATTTATTATATTGAGACCATTTATTTGTAGCGTGGATTTATAATTGCATATTTGTGAGTCATAAGCGCTCAGTAAATTTAAATTAAGGTCTCCAACTATGATCACATGATCGCATTTCTATGTTTCGAAACTATTCTGTCGAAGGTAATTAAAAAATCACTAGTTGAAGTATGGAGTGGTTTGTAAATACATATTAATGTTAGATTCAAGGATTTGCAATACATAACAATAAATTCGTTTTCAAGCAATATTTCTTTATACAGGAGTTGAAATTCTATAGTTTTGAGAACAAAGCCAGATATCCCACCACCATCTCTATGATTTCTAGTCTATGAAAAGCATTATATTGGGATAAATTATAGAACTGTGTCTCTCTCTAGACAGCATAAAAATGTTTCAGTTAAAAAATACTAAAGACTATTAATTTTATTTTTTAACCGATTTATATTAATATAGAATAAATTTAGTGATAGAGCTCGACTTGTTTGACGGTTAAAAGATTCTAAAGAAAGAAAATACTTGTTTTCGTCACAATTATTTGACATAACTAAATAATTAAGTGCTCTTAACCTGCACCGACCAAATTAGCCCGCCCCAATGAAACCTGTACTATAATTTGTTACACATTTATTACAATTTATTACAACAAATCCCGATTTTATTACAGCTACCGTTTTCGAGGAACGAGTGGTCGGTTTAGCTTACAATTAAACCTGCACCGCCAAAATTGTAACTTTTGATGTAGCTATGATATCGGGATGATTCTTGAACCAGAATTTATTACAAATTAATTACATTGATTAAGTTAGTTCAAGACCACCCCTATAACTATTCTAAGGGTAAATTTCACCCCGAAACGATTATATATTTCAAAAACGACAATTTAACCAAATCTAATAAATTTTTTTACGCCGGACTGCCACAATATTTTAGAAAAAATAATGCAAGAAGTCTTGTCGAGAGTAGTTAAGCCCTATCCAGACGTGTAATAAATTATTTTTGTGTCAGGATATGCGGAATTCGCTCCCAATGGTAGAGGCTTCAAATAGGTAATTTAAGGGTCGATTTTACAACCATTAATAATTTATTACACCACATATTGAGTCAAATGTTACTCCTTGGACATTGTGGTGGGTAGGTCAACCTTATCTAGTTGTGTAATAAAATATTTTTGTGTCAGGATACGCGGAATTCGCTCCCAACGGTAGAGGCTTCAAATAGGTACTTTAAAGGTCGATTTTACCACATTTAATAATTTATTACACCAGACCGCCACCAGATATGGGTTCTAATATTACTCTGTGGTCGTTGTAAAGCGTAGGTCAACCTTATACAGGTGTGTAACGAATTATTTTTGTGTCAGATTATGGAATTAGCTTCAAAATATATGGGTATTAACTATGGTTCAAAAAAGTGCTCTACTTAATAAACGACAAAATTAAAGTTGTATCTAATAAATCATTGAAAATGAAATAAATTTGTTAAATTCAATTGGTTTGTGCTTCTAACGCAAGACGCGGTTTAGAGAAAATGTAATATATTCCGACATCCAAGATTAACACTATTTTAGATGTTAGATACATGCTACAGTGTTTAAATACCAATATAGATTTTTAATTTTTTACCGAAAATACTATACGAAAATACTCAGAGTTTTTTAAAAATTCGAGAAAAAACATTAAAACTTTATAATTGGCATCTATTGGCCAATTAATATTATTTGATAATAAGAAAGACTGTGAAGATTTAATTAAAGAAATACTAATTATTAGCTTAGCCGAAACTAGTGGTAAAAAGGAAGCCAATCCCGCGTATCCTGACTCAAAAACAATTTATTACACAATTGAATAAGGTTGAATTGCCCACCACGATGTCCAAGGAGTAACATTTGACTCAATATCTGGTGGCGGTCTGGTGTAATAAATTATTAATGGAGGTAAAATCGACCCTTAAATTACCTATTCGAGGCCTCTACCGTTGGGAGCGAATTCCGCGTATCCTAACACAAAAATATTTTATTACACAACTGGATAAGGTTGACCTACCTACCACAATGCCCAAGAAGTAACATTTGACTCAATTTCTGGTGGCGGTCTGGTGTAATAAATTATTAAAGTTGGTAAAATCGACCCTTAAATTACCTATTCGAGGCCTCTACCGTTGGGAGCGAATTCCGCGTATCCCGGCACAAAAATATTTTATTACACAACTGGATAAGGTTGAATTGCCCAACACGATGTCCAAGGAGTAACATTTGATTCAAAATCTGGTGGCGGTCTGGTGTAATAAATTATTGAAGTTGGTAAAATCGACCTTTAAATTAAAAATTTCAAACCTTTACCGTTCGGAGCAAATTCCGTGTAACCTGATTCCAAAATAACTTATTACATACCTGTATAAGGTTGACCTGCCCTTTACAACGACTACAGAGTAACGTTAGACCCCATATCTGGTGGCGGTCTGGTGTAATAAATTATTAAAGATGGTAAAATCGACCTTTAAATTAAAAATTTCTAACCTTTACCGTTCGGAACAAATTCCATGTAACCTGACTCAAAAATATTTTATTACACAACTGGATAACGTTGACCTACCCACCGCAATGTTTAAGGAGTAACATTTGACTAAATATCTGGTGGCGGTCTGGTGTAATAAATTATTAAATGTGGTAAAATCGACCTTTAAATTAAAAATTTCAAACCTTTACCGTTCGGAACAAATTCCATGTAACCTGACTCAAAAATATTTTATTACACAACTGGATAAGGTTGATCTACCCACCACAATGTTTAAGGAGTAACATTTGACTCAATATCTGGTGGCGGTCTGGTGTAATAAGTTATTAGTGGTGTTAGAATCGACCCTTAAACTACCTATTTGAAGCCTCTACCGTTGGGAGCCAATTCCGCGTATCGTGGCACAAAAATAATTTATTACACAACTGGATAAGGTTGATTTACCCACCACAATGTCCATGGAGTAACATTTGACTCAATATCTGGTGGCGGTCTGGTGTAATAAATTATTAAATGTGGTAAAATCGACCTTTAAAGTACCTATTTGAAGCCTCTACCGTTGGGAGCGAATTCCGCGTATCCTGACACAAAAATAATTTATTACACAACTGGATAAGGTTGATCTACCCACCACAATGTCCAAGGAGTAACATTTGACTCAATATGTGGTGTAATAAATTATTAATGGTTGTAAAATCGACCCTTAAATTACCTACTTGAAGCTTCTACCATTGGGAGCGAGTTCCGCGTATCCTGACACAAAAATAATTTATTACACGTCTGCATAGGGCTTAACTACTCTCGACAAGACTTCTTGCATTATTTTTCTTAAAATATTGTGGCGGTCCGGTGTAAAAAAATTTATTAGATTTGGTTAAATTGACGTTTTTGAAATATATAATCGTTTTGGGGTGAAATTTACCCTTAGGTTGGTATAGGGGTGGTCTTGAACTAACTTAATCAATGTAATTAATTTGTAATAAATTCTGGTTCAAGAATCATCCCGATATCATAGCTACATCAAAAGTTACAATTTTGGCGGTGCAGGTTTAATTGTAAGCTAAACCGACCACTCGTTCCTCGAAAACGGTAGCTGTAATAAAATCGGGATTTGTTGTAATAAATTGTAATAAATGTGTAACAAATTATAGTACAGGTTTCATTGGGGCGGGCTAATTTGGTCGGTGCAGGTTAAGAGCACTAAATAATTATTAATTTTGCAGCGGTAAAATTGATTGATTCGATACTTAATTCAAATATAAAAATTAATTTCACTAATATGTAATTGAATTAAAAAATGTTATGTTTCAATGTTATAATAAGAATGATGAAATTTAATGTTTTTACTTGTCCTAGTATCATCGGTAGATAATAACGTGAAACAAAACGAAAGAAAGAAATTTGCTAAAGCAGCGTTATTGTTGTTCTAATATAACTACGTCATTAAGCGATCGAATAATCTGCGGGTTTTCACCTTCGTTTGGTGTAATTTTAACATAAATATTACTATGACGAAACCAACAATAGCAAATTTTTTGATTTGTAAGTTCATCGAAGATAATTTCTCCCGGATACTTATCACTGATGGATGCTTCCCATATTGTGGATAAAGTTGTTTCGTCTGTACAGGCCCGTTTTTCCTTACTGTGGCCATAAATGCATTTTTGGATCCTTTATCTTTGAAGGTTAAGTTGATTTGATTCATTGTACCACTTAGACTACGTCCGCTCCGCTTAAACGTAATTGTTTTTGGATAATATGACTCGATAGTGTCCAGGTTGAGATTAAAGATATCGCTCAATTTATTTAGAAAGTTTATATGGTCATTCACACTGTGCGGACTTCCAGAAATTATTACGTCTTTCTCGATGTTTTTCTGTTTAATGAAATTAATTTCAGTGCTGAAAGTATCTATTATTGATTTTGTTTTGGATAATTCGTCGTTTAAGTTGTTTACTCTTCCCGTTAAAAGACTAATTCCATTTTTAATATCTGTACAGCTGATTCCAAATTGTGGTTAATTTGATTTGAACACTTTTTTATTTCTTGGAGCTGTGTGTTATTTAATTCCATATATTTAGTAATAGCTGTCATCAGATCAGTTTGGAAAACAGTGTTTAGAAAACTGAGTACAACAATTTGTATATTTTATAATGAACTGTTTTTTTAATATTTCACAGCACTAATTTTGAACAGTTTGACAGTACAGTCTGATCAAATTTTATTTTTATTTAAATTATGTTTATTCAATCAAACTTATTTAGATTTTGATCTAGATCTGCAACATGTAAATTTGTATGTTTCACTATATTTTTCTTAATATTATTTATAACTTAATCCTTTTAGTTTTATTATTTTATTTTAAAATTCACTAACAAAATTTGCAACTATACCTACTCGTACGCCATTTGCAATGCTCTGACATTTCAATTTCTGTTCGCTGTGTTTCAATATCCCATGTATCGCATTTGCGAGCATATTGAGTGTAGTTTCCATCGACAAAACATACAATAATTACAACTTCCTAACCAGGACCGCAAATTTATTAAGAATACAGGAATTTCTATTTTGAGTTTGAACAAAAATGGTAAACGGCCATTAATTTGCATTCCCAGAGGTTTTAACTCAAGTTCTGTGGATACCTCAGATATAGGTTGGTAAATTGCTCAATTAGCTAGCCTGATTGAAACTTACTAACCAGGACCGCAAATTTGTTAAAAATACACGAATTTCTATTTTGAGTTTGAACAAAAAGAGTTTTACCACGCCTTACCAGAGATTTGGAGTCAGGTCTGATGTAACCAGAAGCAGCCAACTTGAAATTTCCGAATTAGGACAGCAAATCTTTTATGTGTTTAGAATTTTTATATTTCGATTTTGAATTTGAGCGAAAATGGTAAACGGCCATTAACATGCCTTGTTAGAGATTTAGGGTCGCAGGTTCCTCAAATAGCTTGTTAAATTCCTCTTTTAATCAGCCTAACTGAAACTTCCCAACCACGACAGCACATTTGTTACAAATTTCTGTACTTATATTTTGATTTTGAGCGAAAATTTTAAACTAATGGTCTGTTTCCATTTTCGCTCAAAAGCACACCTTTTCGGAGATCTAGTCTCAGGTTCCATTAGCACTTCAAACAGGTTGTTAAATTACTTATCCAGCCATCCTATTAAAAACTCCCCGACGAGAACAGCAAATTGGATGTGAATTTATGTAGATCAATTGTGAGACCCTTGAAATTTTTCTTAAATTATTAATAATTAATAACAGTATGAACTCCATTCACTAACACATACGAATTCAATCAAAATTTTATGCGAATATAAATAATCCAATCGGCCTACAAGATGCGTTCACATAACCGACGAGGTGAAAATGAGCTTCGTCGAAAAAGATGATTTTCCGGTAAATATATTTTGTTTGAACCGAGAATTGGCCGGCAATGGATGCAGTCAATTGCCGTCAACTCTTAAACCAATTGAACTTTGTATAGACCTTCATACACAGGTGTTTGAGTAAAATTCTTCGCAAAGTCCTATCGCTGATGTTTAGTTTTTGTGAACGAAGGCGGGTTGAGGTGCTTCGATTTTGACTCACACTTTCAGCTACAGCAGCAGTATTTTACATCGAAGAGCTGGTCGGCGATGCGGGACGTGTGTATTGTATATTAACATGCCAGTCGAACGAACTTTATTCACAAATTTCCTCACACTGCTCGCAGTTGGAGCATCATTTCTACAGAATAATGTACACGCAATTTTCGGCTATTTTCGGCAATTGACTCACTACTTTTGAAAATAAGTTTTCAATATATCACAACGTTGATCAAGCAAAATTTTGTTCACAATATATAATACTGAATTAATATCATTTGACAGATGACAAAAGAACTATGAGTGGCGAAATAACCTCTAGTTTAAAAGAGAACCAACCGATGCCGCACCTTTTACATTACAATTGCAAACCAATTATTTTTAGATTTTACTTACTTACGTTCGGTGTAATACTGTATTTACAACAACTTGACTTATAGTTTTATGTAGTTTTGCCGAATATTATCATGTCTGAGAAGACTTTATTAGATAGTTAAGGTTAACACGTTATCCAAGAAAGGATACCTAAAATTCGACGCACGGTATTGCTTATATATGAAAGCACATCTGTATTTCACTTTGGTTTACTTCAATTCTATTTTGTTTTAGTTTATTTATATTTTGTTGAGCTTATTAGTTATAACTTGCTTTCCATTTCATTTGAAATAATCACATGATTTAATGTGTTATGTCCCTCGTTTTTCTGATTTTCTTAAGCACTTCGTTCCATATTAATTTTTCACAACATCATCAATATCAGTAACGCCTGCTGCTGCATCAAGGTCACTGCAACTAGTGATAAGAACTCCACTCACAGTCTAAACCTAGTCTCGCAAACGTGCTGCTATATCACATATTTATACAACTGCAGTGACAAGTAATCATGAAAAATTTTGAACTTGAGTGTGTGATGTCGTGCAGATTAAATTTTGTTGAAGCCCAGACAGATCTACTGATTGGAGGGAAGCTTAATACTTAATTCCTGTTACCAATTGGCAGGTCTCAGTGATTTGTGGCCGAAATTAGTCCACCGGAAGAGGCAGCTCTTATAGGAGCGTTTTAGTTTTTTACAAATATATTTTTTGAAAAATATATTCAGCATTTACGAATAACGATTAAAACAAAAAAACTTTTGATAAGTTTTCACACAAAATTTGTCCAGACCGTTTTTTAAATTTTACCGGAAATGACAAGTTATGATAAAAAAAACTTTGTCGCCAATATTCGGCAACTCTATACAGTCTAAGCGGATTGATGTAAATCTGTTTACAAAAAACGACAAGACTCAAATAAATTTCAATATTAAATTTACTGCAAGGGCTGACCTCGTTGGTTTTCTGAAATTTAGGCAGAAATAATGATATTTGATAATAAGAGACAGTTTTACCAAAAGTCAGGTAAGTTTAATTTTACACTTTAGAAATCAAGTGTAGCGTATCGAGATTAATGTATACATTCGTGGTAACAGCCACCCCTGCATTTTTTATATTGGACCTTTTTCAAATAGTAATCACATTTCTAAGATATAATAATTTGGTCTAAGATATCATTAAAGGGTCACCTTAAAATAGGTACACATAAACATTTACCTAACATTCGCTAATTGAAAAATCCATATTCCATGTTGTAACAATATCATCGATTACGCTAAATTATGCTTTGCTATACACACATGATTTCCCGTTTATTCTCGTAAAATATGTAGTCTCTAGAAGATCAATAATTTTTAATGTATTATAAATTTTTTCCATTTTCTCGCATACGAGTATTCAGTGTTCAATACCCCACCTACCGAAATAGATTATTTATGAATTTTTATTTTAAAATGTATGATGTTTATACAAAGCTCTCATGTTATGCTGAAGAGATAACACAACATATATTTTGTATTAAGACGTATTTGCATTTTTATGATAATTCACTTACTTCCATACACAGCTACAGCTATTAAAAGATTTATTACACAATTCCAAATGCTGAACAACACATCGTCTACACCATGCTACAGTATGGTAAGATTAATTACAGTAAGTGGAAAATGAGCATACATGCGGGATTATGATTGTAGAAGAATGGATTTCTAATATAAGAGTAATGGTAAATTATTACCGGCCTGTTAGTGCTGCATTTTGCGTTAGGACTGTATAACTTGATACAAAGCAATTTTTTATAAACGAAGATGTAATTGTATTCCTAGCTTATATGCTGCGCTGATATCTATACAGATATTTTGTGTAATGATTATATGAGCAAATCATTTAAATCTGATAAGGATTCTGTTAAATGAATTTTCCCGAAATATATACAAAACTCTCATTTTGCCGAACTTATGCTTCAACTTTCACTTTGCCAGAAACGGAAAGTTAATTTTTGAGTGAAAATTTATAACGTGTGTGTTTTCAACAAACCTCTTCTTAACCTTGTTCCAAATTTGAAAAAATGACAATTAGAACTAATAGGTAATGGATTTTGAAAATAATCCAACCAGCATACTGGTGTCAGGTTTATTTTCTTTACTGTATCACGAGAATAATGCGATTATAATAATATACAGGCTGATAGTACCAGCCATATGACTTCGCACAACCAGCCTTATTTCATATAGTACAATATAATAATCTACATTTGGTATTCTACTCGCAATAATATTTGCTGGAAATTACTGATACTGTTTTGAATTGGTAAAATAGTAAGACACAACAATAATTAACAGAGCGCAGTACCAATTCATATCCCATGGATAACCGTTACCAACCATAGAAACAACAATAAACACACCACCAAATACAATGTCAGTTTAGTCGCATAACAATGGTGCAACGATCCAACTATTCAATCTGCGGAAACCTCCAAACTATCAAAATTCAAATTAACAAGAAAACAAACGTGTTGAGTTACTAAGAAGCATCAACGTAACTCATGGGAAAACAAACAGCTAAACCCACATACTGCTGCTGAAAGAAATAAAAAACTTATAAAAAATCACTCAGGAAAGGAAATTAATTCCTGAGTTGAAAAAAATGAGTTTGTTCTATTCTTCGTGATATAACTACCAGCCGTATGGTAGGATTCGCGCAAATGTTCAAGTTCGATATGACACCATGCCAATCACATAATAAAATGATTTGCTAGAAAAGATTGTTTATATTTTAAATAACCTTTGTATATACCCGTCATTTGGTGAGATTCGCGCAATTGACCAGCGTCCATAAAGTACAATATAAAAATTTATAATTGCAATTGTCCTATGGAATATGAGTTGCCGGAAGTGATTCATACTGTTTGAGTTGGTAATTTAAAGGGCTACAATGACTAAAAGAGCCACATCCTAGCCAAACCTGATCTTGGCCTCTTTGTTATGGTATAAGCTCTTTGTATTACCAACACAGACAGTATCAAGCACCGCACCATATAAGCTAGCCAATTGCGTGAATCTCACAATATGGCTGGTACTGTCGGGCTAAACTAAACACCAATCATTTACAGTATATCATATTCCTAGACGAATTGATCGCTTTTCTCATATTATGGGGCTGGTACTGCCATAATAGGCATTTTAGCCCTAGGAACGATTTTGAGCCTCGAGATAACTGATTGAAATAGGTAAGTTACGAACTGATTAAAGTTTGTGAAACGCACATATCCTATGACTTCGACGTCCTGCAATATTGGTTGCTGTTTCTAATGTGCGAGGACGGGTGTGCAATAATCGTTCATGATTTGGTGCTTTAAACTTTCAATGCGCCATCAAAGTCGTTCTGCGATGGATTTCAAATGAGTCAACTCATTTGCACTATAGACAATTATTCATTAATACGTGGTCGACATGCATGCAACGGCTAAAACAGAACTACTACTCTTCATTTGCAACATTCAAACGAAGCTTAGTAATTTACTTTTGACGGGACTAGGAAGTAGCAAGGAAATCCAAGTACGAAGGAAATCCAACAACACTGAGAAATACCATATCTTATTCCATTGCTTCAACATTAGAGGCCAGTGAACGAAAAGAGTACGCCACATTGCACCTATCTTTTGATCTCAGACACAACGAAACACTATAGTTTGAAGCATAAAATATGAACCGGAAATGTGAAATTATTGCAAAGATGTCCTACTTTTTGGCATGAGATATCTTTTATGCAAAAGTGTGGTCTGAAGGTGATATCAGCTACTGTTCGACCATTTTATTTAAACAATAAAAGACGAACAACTTAGGGTAATATCGAAAGTTAGAAGCCCCATAATATAGTTAACGAACTTAGATCCGCCAATCTAGTGAAAGCATCGAATTTGTAGCGGCTTGTTTCTTTAACTACAAGAACATCGCACATTATGATCAATTACAAACTGACAATTCAATAACAAAACAATATCGTACAACAGGAAACGGTAGCATTACAACCGCATCAAAGATGGTCCCATCGCCCTTTAAAAGTCTAATTTTGTGATAACCAAGACTAAATGAGTGTGTCTTAAACGTAATCAGTACGATGGTGTGGTAGTTGTTAAATCAAAACGAAAATAAATCTTAGTTATTAACGGCCGAGTTACTGTTCGACGCGAATAAGATCACCAACGACAAACCAATGTTTGCACACAAAGTGCTACTCTTTATTTTACAAGACCTTCCGGCCATTAATCAATACTGGGCACAAATGCAAATGTGATCGGACATGATGCAATGAATAAAATCGTTGGTCAGCAAGAATTTCACAAGTTCAGAGATTCACACATCAAGCTCCAGCACCTTGAAACTATGCTATAACAAATAAGCGATAGGTTAGCAAATCTAGAGAATATTTCGCCCTTGAGACAAACACTTTCTCCTTCGAGAAAATCACAATCCCGTCAACTCGCAGGAAGATTTAATTCACAGAAGCAACTATAAGTGGACAATGTATCGAGTTTTGGTTTGTGTTTGTATCACGCACCATGCACTTTTGTTACACAATTAAAGGGATCCACAAATACCGGTTCCAAACACCAATAAGTTTTCAGGTCGCAGCGGCATAGACGTAAGACTACTGCAGAGTAACCGCTGACGTTTTAAGGGATTCGGTAAACAACTTCACATTCCTGAAAGATACCGGCGCCGATTTTTTAGCGTAATCTCGTATCAAGTTTTATAGATTTGTAATAAATCGCAATCCCGATTTAGTTATACACCAGCAGCAAATTGTACCGCCTAAAATATAGAAAATGGTAGCCCGCAACCAATGGAACAACAGCACGTGTTGATATACCTTCACATTGATTTACCTAATCAACAATGGCTATGGTGCATTGTTAAAAAAACTACTTCTTTAACAGTTCCGGCGATATACAACTCTTCGGTGAGACATAATGTAGTTCACGATATCGTGACTACATGCTTTGGTCTAATCTGACTTGATCTAATCCGCCACAAAATAACTTTCCTAGGATTCCAACACAGGTTGGAACTATAAGACCTAGTCACAATTCCTGACCGTTACCCTATCCTCCACATTCAAAATTTCTACGTGCAATTACTTGGAAGCGGGTTGGGTCCCCTATCCCAAAAACTAATTCCCAAATACAATATCCCAAAATTAAAATCCCAAAATGTAAATCCCAATTTACAAAATCCCAAAATACACAATCCCCCTCCTCCCCCAAAAACAAATCTCCAAATTTCAACAATTCAACCGATGAAGATATTAGAATGACAAAACTATATCATACTTGGAATTGTTTCAAGTATAAAGACTTTAGCCGTGTTTTTTTATTAGCGCCCGATAGCTGTATTCGGAGCACGCAATTTTTGTATATAATTAATTGGTATATTTCAGGCCGTTAAATGTTTGTTTTATGGATGAATTGATTTTTTCATTTTTATGGTACAGCGACACGAGTGAATAAATAGTTACAGTTTCAAGTTTCAGTAGAAATTTCCGTTCAGTGCCGGATAGTGCTCCAATATTAAAACACGGCTTTTATTTGTATTTTTCGTGAACGGATTTTAAGGGATCCCTTTTTATTTTGGACAAACCATGTGCCGTCGGGTTTAAAATTTGAAAGGAGTAATCAACTATGAATCAACTATCTCATTCCAATTTCTTCTGACCATATCCATAAAATCGTAATTACCACACCTTTGGCTTATTCAAGTTTATCCGAATGTAATTTTATCTCAGAAATGCTGCCAAATATTCCAGCGCTTTATCAACTAAATCGTGAGAGATCTTGATTTCATATTTTCATTTATATTGATGGTATTCTCGTATAGCATCAAGCGATGAAATGTAACAAGTCCTCCATTTGGAACAAATTTTCCAAATGTTATCAAATCATGGCGTCAATGCATAATGTGTGCTGAGACTAGCAATTTCTTTCACAAAATTACACTTAATGACACTCTGCCGGCCGCCGGTAGACTATAATGAAATTAGAGAGTTAGAAACAAATACAACAATTTGTCGGTATGGTGAATTGCTGCCACCCACTCATCACGAAACTCGCAGAGATTCTTCCCAGAATTTGCATATAGTTGGCACGTCTATTTCAAAAACCCTAAAACGGGTCAAAATATTTATTTGCCTGAAGAATGTCAAAATGCATTCTTTCAGCCCAAGAAATGCTAAGTAAACATCCGATGCTACCAAATATAGTATCACCACTGATGCATCTAGCACAGGTAAAAGTTATCTGAAACACTCCAAAAAGTTATCAGATGTGGAATGGAAATTTTCCGCATTTGATAGAACACTGCTTGTAATTTTCATCGACCACAAACCGCTTACTAGAGCAATTTCATCTAAAGCGGAACGAAACCCTTTGAAATCATGCCACTTAGATTTTGTGTCTCAATAGGGACATAAAACATATACAGGGCAAAAAAAATGTTTTCACCACCACGACTCGTTTCAACATAGCAACGATCACAAAAGCTCAACAAGGCGTTCAAAAACTACAAGACTTACTCTTGAGTTCCACAAATCAACGCATTTCTCATTGGGAGTTAGAAAAATTTCGATTAGCCGATTTGTCAATTTACTGTGAAATATCTGAAAAAATGACCCGTACATTCCAGAAGTATAACGTCGAACTATCTTCGACACCCTGCATAATATTTCACATTCAAGACTCAAATCATTTTGTGCGGATTTCCAAATTAAATCAAGGAAGATTGTTTTACGCAGTGGCCAGAACACTAATGTACAGCAACAATCGCAAAAGCACTCTTCGAAAACTAAATTCCTAGATTCGTTATACCGGTCAACAAAACGACCGATCAAGGCACACCGTTCAAATCCAAGCTTTTCATTGAGCTTGCATGCATCTCTTGAGCTCATAACGAATATATACGGACGATTGACTGCATTGCTTGTACATGCCAACGGTATGGTTAAACGGTTTCGCCGTCAATTTAAAACCGGTCTTTATAGTTCTTGTGCAAGTAAGCATCGACCTCACATCACCTTATGACGGCCCATAAAAAGCAGTATGACGCGTTCGTAAGCACTTTATACTGCATATCAGAGACAAGCAATAATCTGTCTCTATCGATAGGCTCAAATCAGTCTATGGAATACTGAGCTGATCCAATTAAACACCGTAAATATGTAATGCAAATTGTCCGCATTTTCACACACTTCACACAACCAAACAAAACCTACATCCGTGTAAATACGAGCTATGGGAAAAATTCTATGATCCTTTTTGACCTTCAGCATAAGCTAAGGTTAAACTATTTCAAGTAGCGCCCAAAAGGGGCCTAAAATTGGCCCAAATTCTTTGTATAAGTTGCCAAAAGATTCTGGAATCATTTATGAACCCCAAATTTAATTGAGGATTCCCTCCCAAAATTTCTTACATTTGTATTATATGTAGGCACCCCTGTTTCAAGTGGCACCCAAATGGAGCACAACACCAGTTCCAAATTGAAAAATATTTATGTAGGCACCACTGTTTCAAGTGGCATTCTATACAACTAATTTTGAAATAAGGTAATCTCTAGTTGAATATTACTTTTACATATTCAAGTAGGAAAAACTTTTTCGGAGTGAGTGTGGCCGCGGTTTTCTAATTGTCGAGTTCCAGTGCTGGATCCTCGTCTTGTTGGTTCATTTGTGGCATTGTCCCAACTCGCACTCCGGGGAATGAACTGATATTCGTGGTAGTTTGTGGAATTTGATGAGCCATTTTAACTATGTTTAATTACAGATTATTAATTAATTCACTCCACGGATTGTACGGTTTTCGGCACCGTGTACATCCAACAGTTTTGCTTTATTCTGCCAGCAAGGGAGAACGACACGTTTCCCTGATGTAATGAGCATATCTCTTTAGCCGATGAAGACATTTTCGGGGGTATAATGGGCTGCTCATTCTCAGGTTATCAAGCGTGCTATTCCGTATCCTGGTTCGTAAAGCCGAACTGCCCCAAAATTTTAATTTTTCCTCTGTTAAATGCTTATGGCTATCGGTATTATTTGTTTTAAAATATGGATTTCTAAGTCAGTGTATAGTTAGGTTATTGCGTAAATTCCACTTTGTTGTTTCATTTAAATTTTTCATCCTCCGGGATGGGGTTGCCAGACCTCTCATTGTTATAATGTGTTTAGCTGTCCAATCCGGTTTTCTATCAGTGAACGAATATTGATGAGGGTTTCGGATATAAGTTAAACACTATAATACCACACACTGCAGAAATCCTTGGTGATAACCGGCGTGTTATTATCCCCAATAGACAGCAATAGCAGCTGTTGTTAGAGGCCTGTAAAGGCCTCATCAACATCAGTTGACTTACATGGTAACGTTTTGGTCCAACACGTAGGTGAGCTCCTCTAAAGTCAGAGTAAGCCTGCCAACTGCGGATATGGAGGCAAGAAGTTTGCCATGGTCTGTTGGGTACCATAAGTGTTATCTATTCCAAAGTTCACCATAACAGCAAGGATCACCTTGTGTTATAGTTTAAAGCAACTCCTGTAAAGTGGGGAACAATGGAACAGGTTCATCGAAATTCAATTTAAATTCAATTCCTTTTCCCATCCTTATTTTGATCAAAATTAGTGAGATTTATGCTTCATGAGAAGGGTTTTAAAATTAATTTTTTTGTTTAGATTAGGTCTGTTTAGGTTACAATTTTTTAAATATTGATATATCCTAGCCAATTAAGTAGAGATGAATTGATGGTAGAATGTAAATTTAGAGGAATTCATCAGCAAGCGATAATCGCTCTTGAGGAAGCCTTAACAAGAGCGAAAAGAGTACCTTTTGATTGTCTTGCTAGTTGCACATAAGGCAGCTCAAGAATGTTCGCTCCAAGAGGCAATAACATGTTTCAAGAAGTTGGAGGAGGTTCGAAAATTGCTGAGAACCTGGATATGGGGTGGTTTAACCGTAGATGAGCTGAAACCAGTTTTCTACACCAAACTATTTCATATCCTAGGTCGTAATTGAAGCCCTGATTCCGAGGTATTCGACGATACAATAGGTGAGATGAAATAAAGCTGGTAAAAACTAAGGGATATCGGGTGGTCCCTAATAGATTACAATATTACGCAGTGATGATGCGCAAGATCAGCAGGCGAGTGTGGTGATGCCATCAAATAATACGTTAACTGGTTCAGTATCATGTGCGTATTATACAAATGAGCGTATGCAGAAACAACATCACAGCAGCTTCATCGCCAGCACCACAAATACCTCATTTGGCCGATGTATATAGTTCGACTAAAATAACATCAGAAACATCATTAACGAGACACACGCAAGTAACAGATGAGGACCAGATATTCCAAAATATAGATAGTATTAGACCATGGCGTATGTAGTGGGACTGACATAACATCAATTACCTCACCATCAATCTGCATCTTATTAGAAGACGATGAAAATCTTTCGGAAAATGTAGTTGATCAAGTTGGTGAACAGCATACGGTACACCGATTACCTGATGAAATCATCTCAAGATTCCGAATTTGTGTCACTGCCGACAACACAGCGAGAAATTGCTAATGACACAGAATTAGATCATAGTGATACACTGCAAGAGAAGTTCACGACCAGTAAGGAAAAGCGTGAAGATAATCATAGAGTTGTTGATACGTTCTCTCCGAAAGATAAATCGTCAAGTCTAGCACCTTTACCAAATAATAAAACTTCGGAATCTAACTTTAGGAATTTACATATCAAATTAGGTAATAAAAACAGAATGAGAGTCTCTAGAAACAACAAAAGCTCACCTCGCAGAAAGAGGAAGAGGTGTAAAAATCACAAGGCATTGTCATATACGAGTAGAGACCGCAAGAGGCCATTTAGAATCGTACAGACATTGAGGATTCATAATCCAATATATTGACACCAACAAAATATATTGCAAGATAGAGAGGGAGTCCGTAAGGTATTTAACTCTTACTTATTTAGATAATTTATCAAAGTGAATTGAGGTGGTAGTATCTGATGGTAGCGCTTATGTAGAACAAAAGATACAGAGTCTGCACTTCGAGAAGTTTAAATGAGCCGGGAATTTATTTCGCGGAAATGAAAAGGGCGGCCGTGTCAGCGATGGATTGGAAGATGGTGCTTTTCTGTAACCTTACCAACTATTGAGAAGAGTGGACATATTTAAAACAAACACACAATCATCTCCAAGAAATCTCATGTCACAAATAGAAGACAATAACAACTTGTTCAAGGCACGGTCTGGACTTCATTGGCAACGTTTTCGGCGATTTGTTTGGAGTATTGGATCAACGAGATGCTCAATGGTACAGTGAACAGATTGAGCAGTTGAATGCAGGAACTTTGAAAGCTCATTCCTTCTTGCAGCAACAAACGCATATCCTAGAACTCACCAGTAATATCCTCCGTAAAGAACAGGTACTGATTGAGAAATACGACGAGTTATTGCAAAGTCAAATCCAGGCAATAGCGCTGCATGCAGAATATTTGGTCGTGTTATTTCAACTATAAGCAACTGCATTTATATTCAAAGATGTTCACCACGGCCGAGCATGCACGCGTTTGTTGCAACCCGCTAAATTGACAGCCCAACTATGAGAGATAAACAGGCACATTCCTAAGCAGGGTACAGGTACCCATTACGCAAACTCACTGGTTACACGTTTATAAGCTTTTGAAAACTGCTTTGTAAATTTATATACATTGATCCCCAATTCCCCTATGTGTTAGCCAGTGATACAAGAGCGCGATATTACCCAATATCTGAGAAGGGTTTAAAGGCATGCAAAATTTGAGTAAAGCAGTTCATAATTTGCCAACTTGAAGGCCCGGTGTATAAGATGACACCACAGGGAGAACACTGCGAAATGTCGTTATTAATGCATGTCAAAAAGATGTCGAAGCAAAGCCAAGTGAGAGCCGTAATGTCAACCACGTTTATATACCAATCGAGGGACAACCGGTGGTTGCTGGTGCTATGCAAGACACAGACCACCACAATAGCCCTATGAGGTGGTGGAATATTATCTTTAGCACCAGGTTGCAGTCTGAGGGGACCATCTTGGATAATAACAGCTCGAATCACATATAATACCAGCGGATATGCCGACATCGTACCACGGTTAAATTTATTACTAGAAACCGAGAACAACATACTGGTACTCAGCGCCGACGGGCTGGATGATTAAATATCAGAGCTCCAGCAAACTATTACCCGCACCTGAAGCAGGGCGAGCCTTGGTCGCAAATCAACCTGCACCACCTAGGAAATTACACTGTTACATACGCCGCTCTGTTAGTAGTTTTGGCGATCATATCCTATCCTATCCTGGGATGCAAACTCCGAAAACGACAGAGGAACCAGCTCGTAACCCTTGGGGTAGTACCACATCCTGACCCCAGAAGGAACCCAGAAAAATGGGTCGGCTAGTATTAGGTTAGCAAGTATAGTAATAATTTAGTTAGCCACAAGTTTCCCGTGTACCTAAGAAAAAAGAAAAGAAATAGAAAAAAGGGGAGAAGGAAACTTGTGAGTATTAAGATTAAGCTTAGTATTATAACAGTATAATAATTTAGACCTTAACCTATAGGATTTAATTTAGCGAATAATAATTAGTTTAATAAGTATTTAGTGTCCGGCTAGCTCAGTCGGTAGAGTAGGAGACCATCTCAGGGTGAAGGGGTTTCCCACGCTACCAAGCTCCCTTCCGAAAAGAGCAGGAGATCTCTTTTCATCTCAGGGTTTGGATTTTCTCCACGCTGTAACGTAATTTTATTATATTCCCTTATCAACCCATACCCAACAATATTTACGTTGATCAGAGTAATTTCACCATGACTTCACAGAAATTCATTAAACACTTGGTCATGCTATTGGTCATTGATTATCTACTTTTCTTTATGTTTGTTGTTGCATTCATATACGTGAAATTGGGATAAAATGCAATACGACAAACATAAAATTATTTCTTTGTACAAAAATTTTGCTGATTTCGGGAAAATTACATTAATTGGTTGAGAGAGAAGACATTCCCAGAACTAAATTTTCCCCCCTCCCTTCTCTGTCAGTCAGTTTTGTTTTGTATAAATACCGCGCCACATTTTTGGTAGAGTCAGTTAAGTTTTGGTGAAGAAAGTACTAACTAGTAATTAAGTTAGAGCAGAGCATAAACCGTGGTAATTGAGTAGTAAAAAATAAAAGTAGTGACAAACATCAAAGTATAGAATTAAGCTCATTAAGTGGTGCATTGTTGTATAAAATAAACAATTGTTATTTTATTGGATTTTCTTTTAATTTTCTTTTGGTGATTTGGTGATTCAAGCAGCTGAGGAATTTTGTTTGCAGTATCGGTGAGTATATGCATAAAAAAACACAACATACTAACTTAAATGGCC
This sequence comes from Nephrotoma guestfalica, assembly GCA_963691935.1. Classification (NCBI taxonomy): domain Eukaryota; kingdom Metazoa; phylum Arthropoda; class Insecta; order Diptera; family Tipulidae; genus Nephrotoma; species Nephrotoma guestfalica. The sequence goes on from OY829915.1 coordinate 210,252,191, forward strand.
CAATTGGTAAAGGTTCTACCAACCGCTCCATTAGGAGCGGAAACCACGCAAGTGCGTTAGGCCAAAATATTTAAATTTCGTTTTTTTTATGCTTAACTTAGGGTAATTAATTATGTGACCTTAAATTTTTATTAAACAACCACGGTGTGGGCATACCAGCGGTGTGAGGCATGAATCTCGCCAATTTGGGTCCGATGCCCAATCCACTAAATTTAAACTCCTTGTTTTGACGGCATAGTCTAAGCCGTCTAATCTTTTTTCTTTTACGTGCGGTAATCTAGGCCACTGTTCGTGCACTCCATCACCCACGACCAATATACCCCTACTTGACTGAGCTGCGGGTACATAAGCCACACGGGGTGTAAATACGAGATATGACAAAAATTCTATGATTCAGTTTGGCCTTCAGCATAAGCAAATATTAAACTGTTTCAGAACAAATAATGATTTTTGAAAGACGGGTGAAGCCAGGCACAAAAGCTAGTAGAATTATAAAGGTAACGCAATTATCTAATTTTATAATTAAGTAAACCACGAGATAAAAATCACGTGAAGCATTTGCGAGCATTTCACTAAATTTCGTTGAACTACATATGTTTACATTATGCGCCCTTGTAGTACTAAATTATTAAAAGACAATTCTTATGTACACAGCACGAGCTAACAAACCACGATAATCAAAATTATTTTTAGTCAGGCAACTGTAGTTTACGTTACAATTACAATAAATAGTTGTAATATTGTCTAAACATGCCATTTAGTCTTAATAATAAAATACAAATTTTGTTCCTTCGAATGGCATCCTTGCTTATCCTCACAAAGTAGATTAAAATTACATTTATCACAAACGAGCCATTAATATAACAACGGATGTTGTTCTGATTTTACGATGTGTATAGTTGTGAATAATCTGCATTCTACTTGCTTGGTATATCATAAATTGTTATTTGGATTGTAAATGTAAAGTGAAATAAGAATTATTTATCATAAGTTAGTATTTTCAACCATGCCATACCATGTTGTCCTCCAGTTACCTTGGTCGCCGGTTCGATACTATAAGCGGACGTAAATTTATTAAGAATAAGAAATCTTGTGCACTCGAATGTAGCCTTTACGGTTGAGTCTGCAGCGAGATACCGTTTACCATTAATAAATATCATTTGGTTGGTACCGTACTACGGACTAAACAAGAGTCAATTTCTTCAAAATATTTGATATATGTTCTGCTGTAGCATCATATTTTTTGCAATTCTACATTACATCAGCACGTACATAAACCATAAACGTTTATTAAAATATCAAAATATAGGAAGGCGTTTTATTTACTCGTGCCGTATGTATGTTGTTGATTTTGTTTGTTGGAATTTGAGTATACAGAAGAAAGAACTCAGCTAATTTTCTATATACCTGAGTAAATATTTTGACGTGCTTTTGCGCGGGGCACGTATGTCAAGCATAATTTACATGTGTACGATTTTGTTTTTCAAATAAGCCTTTGTTTGTTGTTTACTTTGTGATGTGACCCTATTTTGTGATTGTCCCTTGAAAAGTAAGTTGGATATGTCAAAACGCAACACATTATAATAAACCGTACAAAGTGAAGTAATGTGGAGACTTAGGCATCGGCATCTTTACTCACTGTTGGGCGGATTTTTACAAGTAAATTACACACGTTTATTTTCTACATTATGTAAAGTAAAAAATGCGAAAAATAACTTTTTCACTACACGCGCGCAATGAATGCGGTGAAAGCTGATTCCATATCTTCTTATTTAAGATAAGTAACATTGCCACCGAACTTCACATTCGTGTTTCCTCGAATCCGTCACCCCTGTTTTGATAATAATACGCGTGTTTTGTAAAAGCGAGTATTCCATTATCGTGATATTGTCGGATTCACAGAAAGCTCGTTTCAATTGTTTCTCCACATTGGCTGGGCTGTCAATCAAGTTTGAAATCTCCCTCAGATGAAGACGTTTTTGCGCCCGTAAATCAGGTACCATGGAATTCATGAAATTAATTCTTTTCTCGTATCCTCACAATGACAGGTATATTAAGCAGGGAACATAAATATTTTACGTTGATTAATACCACAAAATTGTGCCGTTTGATGCTCTTCATCTAAAGCCCGTAAACCGGGATACAAAAGTTCCGATAGAAGTACAACTCGATTTGCTTGACAATTTCAGCGCCATCCTGCTTGGCATCATTGGCATCATTATATACTTAGAGATGATACTGGGGCCCCTTAACAAATTTGAGTTTACCCAATGGTTAACACAGGCGCGTAGTATATGACACGAAGAGCGAGTAAGCCACACGAACTTTTCATATTTCATAATTAGCGTGGATCGGCACAAATTAAAGTAAAATAAAAATTTAGTAATATTGCTATCAATTATACAATAGTTGAGTATATCGGAAAGTGTACGTTGAATCGTATGGGTGTTGTCTAGAAAAATATGATTACTCCAGCGTTTCTCGGCTCGCTTTCATGATTTATTTGTGATATACAATCGATGCGACCCTCGGAAAATTTTGTAAAATAATCAAAAATTCTGTTTATCCCCGTAAAATTAAATTCAGTAACTACTGCTTTAATTACTGGCCATAATTAAAAAATGTTTTCCACCTCTATTCTGCAGGACCTTAACCAACCTCAAATTGAGTCCATATTATGGATAGAGCTTATCATATCAGATAGCGGAAAAGGATTACTGGTCTTTAATTGTTACAGGTTTTCTAAAGATTTTTACCCCTTCGATTCTGTTTAGGCATGGAGTTGGCTTTGATTTCCAGAAATTTCCATTTCTAAAATTGTTCTGTCAATAGATATATGATCTGTGTTTTTTTCACCAACGTAATTTGTTTCAAGAATATTTTCTTCTAAAACCTTTTGGTCACTAATTTTCACAACCGTAGATTCATGTTTAATTATGACGCGGTACGACAACTCACAGTACACCACTCGATAGCATAAAGACCATACTAAAAGAATTTCGATACCATAATGAGCCAAACCATCTGCAAAGATTTGCTTACGGTTCGTTCTGAAATTGTTAAATGTTTTGAAAGACCGTGAACCATTAACAGATCTCTGAATGATTTTGTGGTGGAGCAGCAGATCGCCGGCTAGATGGCAGTCGTTAAGGTAGAACCTTTTCGTCAACCATTAAGAGCTTGAAAAATATGCACACACACATATTTGAGCATTGACCATGGGTGTTTCTCTCATTTTACAAATCAACTAAGCACTATGACTTTGGATTGTACGGTCATGCTCATCTTGACCCACACCTCTATTTACTTGTGATTCAAATTAGCATACTGAAGTCCCCTGCTTGTTGGAAATTGAATTCAGCATAGCTTCAATTATATATTATTTAGCCACTCATTATTAGCACTTCAAAAACAAAGAAAAAACGATTTTGCACGTACGCATAACACATCAGAAGAAAAATTCTTAAAGAAAACAATATTGAACGGCTACACAGCTGCCCAAGGCAATAAATACACTTTTTCTTAAATTTTAACATCCGTAATTTGAACTTTGGCTGGCTCTATTTTTTCAACTAGAATCTTATATAAAGGGGTTTTCAATAAAGACATAACAATTTTGCACTTAAATAAAACACAGAATAATTGAGATACTGGGTTGAAATGTATTCCAAGTGCAGTACATTTGACTATGAAATTCGATCTCGTGCATATAACCCCCGCGAGCACGTTTGCAGCGATTGATTTTTTGGAGCCAGTTTGCCACCACTCTTTCACACATATCGGCCGGAACTTTGACAATCTCGCATTCGATATTGTCACTGAGCTGCTCTAACATTGTTGACTTGTTGGCATCAACCAGTTACTTAATGTAACCCCATAAAAAATCCAGCCGCGTTAAATCGCCACCTCTCGGCCATTTGACCGGATAATTTCTCGAGTTTACACAGTCACCGAACTTTCACTTCAATATATTAATTGTTTGACCAGTTGTATGGCATGTGGCACCATCTTGTTGGAATCAAATATCACTGATTTCAATTCCATCTAATTCTGCCAAAAATAGTCGCTCAACATGGCACGATGGCGAACTCCATTGACCGTAACATGGTGATGAAATCCACGCCACACGGTCACTTTTTGTGGTTGTAATGGAGTCTCTTGACGCCCATGTATGGGTTTGTTGTAGTCCAATAACGCTTATTGACAAAGCTGTTATAGGCAGTATTTCATAAACACAGCCAAATAAAGAAAACAACAAGTTTGTATAAATGTTTTGATTGCTACACTATTTAGATTTTGCTAACCTATTACCAATTTGACAGATGTAAATTAAAATTTTGTCATATTTTGTAATGACCGTAGTAGTGTATACTGGGCAAAACTCTCGATTAATCTGGCAATTCATTATATTAACACTTTGTAGAAATATTGGTGAATGTGTTGGTGTGTCAATATAAAAGGAAGAACAAACGTTGTCAATTAAACAAACCATCAACCATCTTTTAAATAAAGTGAAGGCAGTCATTATATACGAATTTTGATACAGTCCACGAAATCATATGTGCAGTGGTGGTCGCGTTGCTTTGCAGAAGTTGGTTCTTCGAGCCGGACATTTCAGCGAAGTTCATCAACATGCGAAGTGGATGAATCGATTCGGTTATAAAAACCACCTGCGAATAGTTGTGAATAATCGTGTTGGGCTTGTGACGTGGGAATCAGTACCAATGTGATTAGCAGAATTTTTGGCGCATGAGCTGTGACGGCTGTGGCACAGTGTGTTTAAAATCGTGAATATTTAATCTAGTCGAATTATGATCCTAGGATTACGATCTTAGGACAAATAATTCGAACGAGGGAGTAGCATTTTACTACGACTTGTGTGAATATTTATGGTCGTGTGATTGCCCATATTTGTTGTATCCTGGACGTGCGAGCGTGTGGTAACGCCATTCATTTTACAACGAGTTATCTGAACATTGTTGGTCGTGCGATTAGCCATATTAGTTGTATCCTAGACATGCGCGCGGGAAGTGACACCATTCATTCTACTACGAGTTGAGTGAGCATTTTTTGATCATCCATTCGTCTGTTGATCATCCACTGTCTTAGGACAAATAATTCCAACGCGGGAGTGACATATCAATCTACCTCCAACCGCAGGCAGTTGTTTAACAACGCTGATGAAGTCAATAGAGGCATAGATGCATTAGGAGGAGAAGCTCGGTATCGCGACTCGTGGCACATATATTTGGTGTTGCATAAATCGGATCTACACACATAACAGGCATGTGAGATATGTGAGAGATGTGATGCGTTCGAGTCATGCGAACCAACAAAATCTATTGTTACCAAGGCGTATATCACAAAGCCACATCACCTCAAACCAATATCAGGAAACAATGAAACATGTCTACTTTGTATTGATACCCATAATCTTCATCAGTGTGAGACCTTTAAAAATCTCAATGTTGACGAACGAAGAGAGCAGGTGGCAAAATTACACGTATGCTTCAATTTTTTAGCATCCAATCACGAAAAGTGCTGCTTAAGCCAACGAGTTTGCACTAAGTGTGGCCAAAGGCATCACACGTTGTGTTACATACCGAGATGGGTTCCACGGTTAACCAATGCATTAGGTCTCCCGATTCGGATGATTTACCAGCACCCAACGAAATTCGAAGTCCAATCAGAGGAGGTGAACCAGCATTAAATCATGATTTGTCGAATGCGAGTAAGTGTGGGGTTACTTTATTATCAACCGCGATTGGAAACGTTCGAAATCAATTTGGACGATTTAGGCGATATAACGTACTGCTAGATTCTGGGTCCCAAGTTTCGTTCGTTTCACAAAGATGTATGAATCAATTAGAAATTCGGTGTAAACCTGGAAATTTGAGAATAGAAGGGCTAGCCACGTCCAATGTGTCTACAACCGGTAATGTCATTCTGGAAATATCATCTCAGTTCGATGTAACAAATTGTATAAAGATTAACGTTCTGGTGCTTTCGAAGATCACAACGTGATCAACATTCATCGAAGGTTCTAGTAATCCAACTAATCAATTTCCAGAATTACCATTCGCCGATCAAACGTTTTATAAACAAAAGGAAATAGACATTCTGCATGGAGCCGATTACTTCTTCCATGTGCTACGTGATAACCAAGTACAACTAACTAATAATATGATCGCTCGTGAAACGATATTCGGTTACGTAATTGCTGGTTACGCAATCACCCTGGCGAGGAAAAGGAGGAGATTCCGGTACATAAAACTTGTCATATAAATATCATAGCTGATCAACCACTCGAAACCATACTACGAAGGTTTTGGGAACAAGAGGAAGTGGCCGAACAACGTTTGTGGACAGCAGAAGAGGATGCCTGTGAAAACTATTTCAAGGAAGAAGGAATAGAAAAGAAGTTCAATCGAAATTGAGATCTTAAAGAAATGTATTACAATTTTATGGATCAATATTTATCATTAGGACACATAGTGTCTGAGGATCAATTAAACCAAGGCAATCATGACGTTTACTTTCTTCCTCACCACGGGATTTTGAAAGAAACCGCAATATGACCACTAAGCTGAGAGTGGTTTTCGACCGATCGGCTACATCGACGGGTGTATCATTAAACGATAAGCTAATGGTTGGTCCTACATTACAAGATACACTGTGGACTATTTTGATCTGGTTTCATGGATTCAGAGTAGCAATTTCCGCCGAAATAGAAATGATGTACCGCCAAATTCTAGTTGACCCAAGCCAAACATCGCTGCAGAAAATTGTATGGCGCAAGCTTCAAAGTGACTCAATAAACCAGTACTAACGTGTCACGTATGACACTTCATCAGCACCATATTTAGCGGTTAGAGTGTTGCATCAAATAGCCGAAGATCGCAAGGTAGCATATCCTGCAACATCTAACATTATCAAAAGGAATTTTTATGTCGACGATTTATTGACGGGTGCGAACAATGAAATACAAGCAGCTACATCAAAAACGGAAATTTCTACAATTTTAGCCCAAGCTATACAAGCCCAAATCTATACCTTTACAGCTTCTATTTGGGACTAAACAATTCCAAAATGGGAATAAAACATAAATAATTTATTCCAGTTAATTTAAAATATATTTATTAAAAATTTATTAATAAAATTATGAATTAAAAAGTCATATCATTCCTATTTATCGCGTCCAGTAGAAATTTTTGAATATGAACGACGTGCCGGTTACAATTAGGAACAGTAATCTTCGTAGTTATGTTATTTCGCTAATTATATGTTCTAGCCGTAGTAGACGGAACTCTGTTTGTGTTAAATTTGATGTACCTTCATCAGTTAGGATTCGCGATAATTGGATAGTTAAATCGCTTTTACAACTATATATACCTACCCGACAAAAGTCGGGATTTTTTTAAAAATATTAAATATTAAATTTTTCTTTTTTTAGCTTCATTTTTATTAAGATCTCGGTCTTTTTTGTTTTTTTTTGGTCGATTTTGTTCAAATTTGGATTAACGTGTGGTCTTCCGACTATTATTTTTAGTCAGGCTTGCCAGGCCTCAACCGAGTTTTGAGTTCTAGGGAAATTTTCTCCATAGTTCTGGAATATAGTCCAGAACTCTGGCCTGTATTGGAGTCTCCCTTGGTATCCATAAGCACATCTTATATAATTAGGAACCATTTTGCAATTCACTTGGCCTTTGGATCAAATTATTTTTTGATCGCGTCAAAATATTCGGAAACCTCTTCAGGAGGTTCGAAAAGCTTAGCTTTTCAACATTCGAATTTGCATGTTAAAAGATTCATCGTTTCCAAATTTAACCTGCAGGTGTTAAAATTTTACTTTCTGCCATAATATTTGGCCAAAATGGAACTTTGTACTTAGCCAACGGAAAATGTATTTTAGCCGCAACCACGCTTCCTTTATCACGTTCTGACAAAATTATTTTTCGATTTAATGAGATGTTTCAATTACAAGCAATTTTACAAAGCTCAAAGAACATCTCTGAGTAAGCTTCTGTTGATTTTGAGCTCATTATACAAATAATATTGGTACGATCTGGTCGCCAATTTTACCATCGATCGAGAATAACTATCTCATTATAGCCGCCACAACCTCGGATGCACCATCCATGAGCCAGCATTCAGCCTCCGCTACCAACATCAAAGATGTTTTTGTCCCTAATAAAATATTTTTATTCTCTCCAAAATCTTTCTCGGACAATATAAAAAGCTCTTCATCAATAAACTTTATTGTTTCCGGAATGGAAATTTCATTTAAACTTTCCGGCTCTTTCGGTATTGTGGCTCTCACTCGACCAATTTTTTGTTTTTGTGCTCCGTTTGAAGGTAAATATAAACTACAGTCGGGGTCGCATTCAACAAACCTCTCTCTTATTACTTGAGAAGGTTGCAGCCCTTGTACTTCTGCCAAACTTTTTACTATTACATTTGCCATAAAAACATGTTTTTCGGAAGGCACCGGAGCGTGATCATGATCTGATAGTTCCCTTTTTAGTTCATGTTTTTCTTCTTCTAGTGTTGTGGTTGCTCTTGCTTTACACAATAGGTTTTTCCGTTGGTCGATAAGTTTGATTTTTGCCCATCTTTTCGAGACGGTAAGCGTAACCATCAATAATCAGCTTATCTTTATTTTTGTTCGTTTTGACCAATGAGATATTCATTTTGCACCTTTTATTATTATTTTTTAATAGGCCACACTTATTTCATATTTTTTTATAATTTTTTAAATTAAAATAATCCACACAATTTTTTTTAAATATTACTCGTATGTTATTTACTGATTTAATAAAATTTATTTTATTACAATTGGAACTCTATGGATTGTATCGATAATACGGTTTACAAAATACTAATGTCAGAAAACTAAAATAACTCCATACTTATAGAAAATAAAAGCGAAAATTTGCTAGTTTCAGGTAAATTTTTGTGAGTCATTATAATGTCAAATGTCCTTTTGGAAAAACAAACGATGCAATAGTGGAAGTAACATCAATCAACACTTTCTTGTTTGATTTTTTATTGCTTTTCATAATTTTCCAACCTATTTAATATTTTTTATTATTTAGGTAGTCGTCAAGAATATTCTAAAAGTTTTTAAAATTGTCTGTAATTAGGCTACTCACACTATTGTGTCATCTGTTACGGCTATACCAAAACATCAGGTGCAGTTAAATCCTTTTCAACCATTTAGAAAATATTACTTACATCACATTATGTTAAAAATATATTAGTTTTCATATTTTAAGTCGTTACCACATTGCACTCTTTAGAAAAAGATTTTCAAAAGCCCGATCGAGCCCGAAATCGGGCTTTCGAAAATCGGGATTTTGAAAGTCGGAGTTTTGAAAATTGGGATTTTGAAAGTCGGGATTTTGAAAGTCGGTATTTTAAAAGTCGGGATTTTGAAAATCGGGATTTTGAAAATCGGGATTTTGATTTCGGGATTTTGATTTCTATATTTTGAAATGCGGGCAAACGACCCCAACCCATTTGTGACAGTGCAAGCGTTACACGTCATATGTTGACAATATGCAAATCGGTTTGAAATTAAAACAAAAACAAAATACAAAATTTTGTTAGCGATGAATTCTGATGAAGCACAAGATCTAAATAAGGGTGCAAAACACTAAAAATAGGTATGAATTAGTTTATTTTCCAATCAACTCAAGCCTTGGTTAAAAACAACAACCAATTTAATGGTATTAAAATATTTTGACTGCAAACGACCAAAATTAATTCATTACAAATACCACTCGGCTAATCTTAACAAACATCATAGTGAAATGTAAAAATTTTGTTGAAAATTATTGTGTACATAAAGTAAGTAAATTGTAGTAAATTGTTTACTACGGTAAAAACCGGTTTTAGGGCAAATTTTTCGATCAGTTTGCCATAGAGTTTTTGAAAAGAAATTAAATTTACCTAAAAAAATTACTTAAAATTGACTTTTACCTTAAGTTTGGCAGCCATAGTTAAAAATGAATTAAATAATATAATATCTATTATGTTAAATTTAATTAACTAAAAATTGATTTAAAAAATAAATTGTTAACATTTTTAGAGAAAAATTAAAATATTTCTATAATTGCATTAATAATGTTTACATACTGTTAAAGTTAGCCAAAAGTTTCCAGCCGAAAATGAAAAATAAAATCGATAATGCAGATAGTGTCTCGACTACTTCAGCCAAAACTTAAAAAAATTATGTATTGAATTTAGACCCCAGCCGAAAGTAACTAACCAACAAAATCAGCCGACAATAAGTATACATTCGTAAAAAACTACAATTAAAACTAAAATGCCGATATTAATTTATAAGTTTCTCATGCATATAATATGGATATAAAGTATATGGATATGGTCAAACTTCAAAGATGTATAACCAGTTTAAGTTTAAAGTGTTATGTCTTGGAAAGGTCTTATTTGAATCGGTTTGTCGATGGTTATCGCTGGAAAATTTTCCAGGTCAAGTTTCATGTTGGGAGTACGGGAAAATTGAGGGAAGTAAAATACCCGTGCAAATTACAAAAATTTGTAGAAACTTGTATTTCACTCCCCTCAATTTTTCCGAACTCCCATCATGAAACTTGACCTGGAAAATTTTCCAAAAATAACCATCGACAAGCCGATTCATATAAGACCATTTCCAGACATAACACTTTAAACGTTAAGTTTCTACAAATTTTTGAAATTTGCACGTGTATTTCACTCCCCTCAATTTTTCCGAACTCCCAACATGAAACTGGACCTGGAAAATTTTCCAGCAATAGCCATCGACAAACCGATTCAAATAAGACCATTTCCAGACATAACACTTTAAACGTTAAGTTTCTATAAATTTTTGAAATTTCTACGTGTATTTCACTCCCCTCAATTTTTCCGAACTCCCAACATGAAACTTGACCTCGAAAATTTTCCAGCGATAACCATCGACAAACCGATTCAAATAAGACCTTCTCCAGACATAACACTTTAAACGTTAAGTTTCTAAAAATTTTGAAGTTTGACCATATATTTTATATACATGTTATATTCATAAGAAACTTCTAAATTAATATCGGTATTTTAGTTTTAATTGTAGTTTTTTACGAATGTATACATATTTTCGGCTGATTTTGTTGGTTAGTTACTTTCGGCTGGGATTTCAATTCAATACCTATTATTTTATTTTCGGCTGACGTAGTCGAGACACTATCTGCAATATCGATTTTTTCACTTTCGGCTGGAAACTTTCGGCTAACTTTAACAGGCTAATGTTTACGATGTTTAATTTTCCAAAAATGCAATCTATACAAAATATGTTTTCTTAATTGAAATAAAATATAAAATTGCTCGACAGACAGTTCTTTCTGATTATGTATTTCTAATTTTGCTTCCAAATCACCAGAATCTGTTGCTTTAATTATAAACATCGCCTGCACATCGAGCCTGGTTGTTCGGTTTATTTTATTTTTGCTCATTACTATACCTGTTGGCAATATTTGCCGTACCATGTAAAGTAATTCCAAATAAAAATGTCTGTAAAAAAGATATTTTATTTTAAATATGTTACCACATCAATAGTCAGGTACCCTCCCAAACAAGAATCGATAAACTGGAGAAATAAATAAAAACAAATAGGACAGTATCAATGATCAATAACAAAATGTACAATTGTACGATTGAAACCAAATGATTCCCAATGAAATCAATTTATAGAATTTACGTCTAAACACACTAAATCCTACAACCTAAAACCTAAAATCTAATTTTCGAAAAAATCGAAAAAGCTGCTTTGTATGCAGATCATATCGAAAAGACGTTTCAGCCTCTAGCTAGACAAACATGATCTCTTGAAAGAATTAAAACAAAAAAAAATTTAACCAGCAAAGTGGAAAAAAATCTATCAAATATAACTTAATCAGCGCAGTTTCAAATCTAGATTCGTTCCAAGTCAGTGTTCGGATAGAACCAATCATGATTTCTAAGCCAAACAATCCACCAAATGATAAAAAGTCATATAGGACCATTTCCTTACTTCTTAAAATATCTAAAATACGATAAACTACCGCTTAAACCTAATATACTATTGTTTTAACCAATAATAGTAGCAAAAATAGTTGTATAAGGACATTCTAGGGGAGACAAACATAGCAATGTTTGTAAAGGTAGAAACCTGATTGATTGATTGAATCTACTCAATCTGGGTCGAATAATGAAAATAATAAAACTCGCAGAGGACCAAGCAAAAGGTTATATCCGTCTACTCGAGAACAAAATATATGCAATTTATTTATTTTACAGTTCCCAATGTAACATGAATTCTGGTTTTTAGTTTTTCCCTTAAACGCTGGTGGTCGTAGATAATGATAAACAAAATCTCGTAATAATGATTCACAGGTAATTAAAATATTTGTATCAACAAAATTGTTGAATACTTGAGCAGCGTATTTGATGGCTAATACCAGAGACCACAAGAGATATTTGTTCATTTTCTGTAAACATTGAGACTCAATCAAAAATATTTTTTTTTTTTTGCGTATACGAGTACGTATGCGTACGAGTAGTTGAACGAAAAAACACAGATACAACGATGACATTGGAATTATTAGAAATAAATTTTAGTTTGATTTTTTAGTTCAAATGAAAAATCTCATTTGGTTGTCTTTGCTAATACCATAGACGAATATAATATTAAAGATATGTCTCAATACGAATGAAGAATATGATCCAAATTGGACGGGTACGAATAGACATTGCATGCGGCTATGGCGCGAAAAATCAAATAATATTTGACTGTTTTGGTATTCTGATCATATCACTAATTCGGAACAAGATTAAATATTTTTTAGTGTGTGGCTCCTGGTTAATGAAAAACGACCCCAGTTATATTGGCACACGGTGGTTAATTTTTCTTGATTCAATTGAGACGTCTCTGTAATATTATTTCAGTTCTTTCAAAATTACAAATCTAATTTCCACGGAACAGAAACTACATGATACGAAATTTAAAATATTTTCATTATTTATATGTTATAGAGCTTAACACTCTTATTCGCTTAGTCGCATCACTTCATGCGACGTGACTGCTCATCTTCTAGGTTACTAGATTATTAAATGGAAGCTTACAAAATAATTATTTACAAAACTCGTTTGGGCTGTTTTTTTAAATCTTAGTATGCTGCTTTATAAATATTTTCTTGTGACTTCTATCACTTCTAACGACAATTTCCCTTTCCAGCATATTTCGATTTTACAATCTAGTAACCAAGAAGATCCATAGTCACGTCGCATGAAGCGGTACGCCTAAGGGAATAGAAGCCTAAGTTCTTCCGGCCAACTGTTCCTAACTAAATTTTAGTTAACTAACATTAAGAAAATATACTCTTAGTTGATGGTTTTTAAGTAATCTGCTCTTATTAGTTATTAGCAATACTGATTACGTAAATAATAACTTACGTAAATTTCTGGTGAAAATACAGATACAATTTGAAGTGTAATATTTCTACATAAGGCAACGCCTGGTTTAATTTTTTTTTTCTATGATGTAATAGTCTGCAATTAGCTGACAGATTCTTTAGCGGATGGACTCATTTAATGTTTTTTCAATTTCATAATCACCCAATATGGATGTCCCAATTTTTGTCCTCATAAGTATAGATTTATCGTTCTAAACTCGAAGATAAACATTCAATTAAAAATTTATTTTTTAAAGTTATTAGACTTTTATACCATTAGCTCCTTTGATTTTGGTAATCCAGGTGAGACAACATCTGCTACTTGTAAATCATGAAAATCGTCGCGTCGATTTGCTAGTTGGTTTTTTTTACCATCGATTGTTTTTTGGGAGACACATTATTTCTCTGCCACTTACACAAATAGTACTCAAATGATGCCTGGTCTCACAACTCGTGTTTGCCGAACATTAAACTACCAATTCGCGTGCTCAAGGGTAGTAGGTTTCGATAGTAAACTCCGTGACCTATAAAATAATAACTTTGAATAAATGGCGTAATACTTACCAATACATTTTTGGTACAAATGCGATAAATTCCAAGAGTTTAATTCTCCGGATTACTAGTATTACATTCTTCATAAACTTGTGAATCAAGCTCGATAGCTTCTTTTATTATTTCTGCATAACTTGTGTTTTCCGCTATGATGAATATTTTTTTACTTAATTGATAAGTTATATTTATAATCTTATACTAGTAGAATAGTTCTATACATCCAATTTTATAAAATCGAATCAATAAAATTGTTCGGCCCGCGAGTTGAAATTTACAGAAAAAAATTATTCCGTCTTTTTAAATTTCTAAATGTCAATGAACCACTGAAAATAATTTAAAATATAGTTTGGACACAACCCTGAATAAATGCAGCAACTTTTCGAGAAAAAGTGCATCTGTTATGTGTAAGGAAAATAGAAAGAAGGCTGCAGCAGATCAACAATTATGACTATTAGATTCTTCAGTACTATTTGAATTTATGACATTAAGAATTTCTTCGTTTATGGCAGGATAAATAAAGCTAGCATTATCAAATTTATTAGAAATAACATTTTGAAGTTTATTTGAAATAACAGTGTGACGTTGCAAATGACGTTTAAAACTATATAAATCACCAAATATTTGCGAACATTCTTCTACAGTACAAATTGATTTTGAATGTATAGTGCAACCGTGATATCTTTTTAAATGGAAAATGTAAAGGGTGGTTAAATTTTAAGGGCCGATGTTGATTTTGAATAAAACACAAATTATTTAGGAAGTTATTGTCAATTCTTTTTATTCTCATAATATGGTATGGTTAAAATATCGGCCAAATGGCCGCCGCGACCTCGGCGGCACACCTCGACTTGATGGTCCAAGTTTTCGATGACGCTTAGGCATAATTGAGGTTCTATGCCGTTAATGTGCCGAATTATCTCATCCTTTAGCTCTTGAATTGTTGCTGGTTTATCGACGTACACCTTTTTTTTTTCAAATAACCCCAAAGAAAGAAGTCCAACGGTGTCAAATCATATGATCTTGGCGGCCAATTGACATCGCCACCACGTGAGATAACACGGCCATTGAAACCACATATCGTCCACATCCATATATCTTCCCATTCGGACCATAAAAAGTTCGTTATCATCTCACGATAGCGAACACCATTCACAGTAACTGCCTGACCGGCCTCATTATGGAAAAAATACTAAATTTGTTTTTCGACAATCACTCTTGGATTATGATTCGCCCAAATGCGGCAATTCTGCTTATTGACGAATCCACTGAGGTGAAAATGTGCCTCATCACTGAAGATGATTTTCTTCGAAAATTGATCATCGACTGCTGCCATTTCTTGCCACCATTCTGACCATTGACGACGTTTGGAATGGTCAAGAGGCTTTAGTTCTTGAGTCAATTGCACCTTATAAGTGTGTAAATGCAAGTCTTCATGCATAATGTTCATCAACGACGAGCGTGAGAGGTGCAACTGTTGGGCACGACGACGAGTTGAGGTGGACGGCTCTTCAGCCACACTATCGCGAACAGCAGAAATATTTTCTGCTGTACGAGCTGTACGAGCATGCACTGGTGTTTTAAAATCTCCTACAGACCCGGTTTACTCAAATTTTTGCACGATTTTTCCGATTGTACGCACATTTGGACGATTAACCAAATCGGAACGGATTTTTTTGACCGAAAAAATCACGGAAGTGCACGATATGCATTTTGATTTGAACGCCCATTTTCATAATATGCCTGAATAACTTTAACGCGTTGCTCGATTGTGTATCTTTCCATGGTTCAAATTGAGTTAGTCTGAAATTGATAAATGTCAAATTAAATGCAGAAAAAAACTTGACGTTTAGGTGTGGTTCACATTCAACGTCGGCCCTTAAAATTTAACCACCCTTTACTTATTTAAATTATAATTTATAATTTTACACAAAAAACATGTGTACATTATAACTTCTGTTTAGAAGAGTTATCGTCACTTATAGGGCCTTCTGAAGTTTGCTTCGTAGGCCAAGACGACAAATCTGGGGTGCCATTAGGTTTTTCATCAGCCAATAAACAAAGTCCTTTCTTAATGCATGTATAATACAGAATTCAACCCAACATAAACTTATCCCTTCAGTATACGCAGGAATTGAAATTTTATCAGATGAACCTGGTAAAGCTGAAAATATAACTTATTCTGGACGGCCATATATTGTTATACGATCGGGTAAATATTCAACATCAACAGCTACTCGTTTGAGTCACGGGTTGGATTTTGAAAAGATATTAAATTTAAAGGAATTCAATACTATTACTCGACGCGGAAAAGATGGATTAGTAAAACCTGGTCTAGTTTTTACCGTTGATGGTGGGCCAGATGAAAACCCACGATATCAAAAAACGATTACAGTGACGGTTCATCACTTTTTAAAGCATAATGCTGATGCTGTATTTATTGCCACGAATTCACCAGGGCGCAGTGCATTCAATCGCGTTGAAATAAGGATGGCACCGCTTAGTAATCACTTAAGCGGACTAATATTATCTCATGGTCATTATGGTGCCCACCCTAATGACAATGGCGAAACAGTTGATAAAGAGTTGAAGGAGCAAAATTTTATCTTTGCCAAACTTTGACTGAAATTTGATCCCAAACAGTCATAGACCATTTTCCAACAGAATCCGAGTTTACTGTTCCAGAAAAATCTGAACTACATGCAGATCAACTAATAGTGAAAGGTTAGCATTGTTACGATGTTCATGTTCGATCGAGTCAATATTTAGCACGGGTTGTAAAATGTTTAAACAAACGTTGCTGCACAAAGTCTCGAAGTTCATATTTTGACATAATAAGAGACCGATTTCTTTCACCATCTATTCCCCTCATCCAAACAGATATAGGATTCCGGGCACCAGAATTACCATTGAAAGATAATTCGCTCAACTACTCTTCTCTTTTTGTATTATCAAGTTTATAACAAGAATATTCTTCCTAAGGGTTCATTCAAAATTGTTCCGTACGACTTGTATAGGCCTTCAGTGCTATTGCTTTTAAAAAATAGAGTTTGCAATACATGTGATATGTACTTCGAAACTCAGTCAATGTTACGAAAGCAGGGCCAATAAAACGTATAAGACCATGTGATTGCTCACCAAGAAAGCGGAGAAATTTCAGATTGGTTTGATAAAACGTAGTTGGTCATGAATGGAATAAATATTCCTTCAGAGGAAACACCAGCCGGATGTTACTCAATTATATTGGTTGATGAACATTTGAAAAATGCGTGGAAGGATGAGGACGAAACTTAAATAATAAATATTTATAAACGTTCTATTTTGGATTGATTTTATAATATATACTTGGATCTTGCGATTTTATTTATCATTAATTAAGTACTACGATTCCTTAATCCTTATGTTGGAATGAACGAATTTGAATTTTTAGTTTTAAGGATTTTTTAGGAGAAAATAGCTCAACCAAGCCAGTTGAAATAACTATAGTCTTGACAGCTTTGATGTATCTTATACAGACCATAGAAATGTTGTGCTTGATTATTTTCCTCAAGCTCGTCCTAATTTTACTTGCCCACAAGCGACTGTGTTGCTCCAATTGCCGTTGATATATCTAGTCTAATTGTTTATTTAACCGATTTGATACGAACACATGATATCTTTGTGAAGACATGTATCTCTTTGAGAGTTTAAAAATATAATAAACATTGGATCCTTACGCGGTCAATTCGGTTAGTTGTAGAATCGGGACCAATATTAAGCCAAATGAAAATACCAAAGTGATATCAAATTCAAAATGTTTAAATCGCCAATAACCTTTAATTATTGAAAAGTCGTAAGCGGAAAGTTAATTCGCATAAAGAACAAAAACGTAACGATTCTGTAAATTTAACCTAAAACAAATTTAAACGACTTTCGAAGCTCACCAGAAACAGTAGGAAAGAGGTAAGTTTGTGTCGCCATTGCTAACTATATAGATCATTTCCAAACCAAAATAAAATATTATTTGGCATAATAAACTACATTGGTACAACAGTTATAATATTTGGCTAGGTTGTACTCTCCTTTATAAAAACATGGAACTGTTCTATCTGTGTATTTTGTGTCTACGATATTGCTCACACACCGAATAAATATTGTTCAGCTTCTCGTTGCGTTTCCTCGTATTTACAAAAAAATGCATAAACCATTTTTAATTAAAACATAATTTTTATGTAATTTTCATTGCATACAATTTATAGCAGCAAATGTACTGCAATATGAAGAGCGGTATAACATGAAAATGTACTTGGTTGAAAACCGCTCCATTAAAATTATTACATAAAAAAATTTCGAGCACATAGAAAAGCACACTAAAAATTTGTTTGTTGTTAAATGAACATTTATATTGTAAATGTTTGTGGTTGAAAAGTGTTTTAAATTAAACTTAATGAAACTATATTTTATTATTGTTGTGCTGTACTGTACCCAATAAATGCCACACAACAAAATACTTTATACTACATTGTTGGGCTAACAGAATATTTTCATATAATTTGGTTTGGTGCTCTTGATTCACCCGCAATGTGTGTGTGTTTACGATATGTGATGGGGATTAAACTATGTATGTTTAAATGTGAATATCTACATAATGCTGTATACTCGGATATCATACGATATTAGTGTAGATTGTAATGTAATAATTTTCGTTTAGCGCTCTTTTTGTGGAAAACAATTCTAAAGCTTTTAAAAAATTATGGCACACCATAAGGAAGTTTGTCCTCTCACAATATATGCGGAAATTTATTAAACAGTTTGTTAAGCGATTTTACCCAACGAAATTATTCTAATAATTTAAAAGATTTGACATTTATGTGTTTGTACCGAACTAGGGACGATGTGTAAAAATTCGTATAATTGCGAAAATATAAACTTAAAACTAATTAATTTATACTCATATGTGCTCGGGTGTCATCCTCCCATTTCGTTACGAGATTATTTTTCTACACCGCAGCTGTAAAAGTTTTATTATGGAAAACAATTATCTATCCGTTCGTATATTATATCTATTATTCTATAAAACTATAACGTTTTATAATTATGATCAAAATGGCCATTAAGAGACTCGTTTAATTTGTATTTAAACAACAAAGTTGGGCAAACATTTTTATCCGGGTTGATTGTTGCATAAAATATTTGGTTGTATTTAAATTTTAGTCAGATGATGGATTAAAGATCTTTTATTAAATCATAAATTGAGTCTTTTGAGTTGTATCTCTGAGTGTTGTATTTATACGGATGAAGGAATTTGCCAAAGCCAAAGTGATGATTGATTTATTCGAACTTCATTTTTGATCAAATTTTTTCTTGCTAAATCGAATACATACGAATTTTCAGTTCGAAAGGATAGTCATCATAATTGTAAACAATTTCAGGTAAGAGGCGTAAATTTAGACTTTGTTAAAGTTAGCCGAAAGTTGCCAGCCGAATGTGAAAAAATCGATAATGCAGATAGTGTCTTGACTACGTGAGCCGAAAGTTAAATAAATTATATTTTAAATTGAAATATCGTAGTCGAAAGTCACTAATCTACTTAACCAGCCGCAAACATATGTATCGTAACAAACAACAAATACAATTTGCAATTTAAACGATATTAACTTATAGTTTCATGTGTTTATTATAGCAGCATACGGCCAACTTTCAAAAAATGTATTTTATATAGATGTTATAGATTTAACCAGATAGACACCAATATGACTATGCCGATTCAATAGCCCATGACCAAAGTTAGATTTTGATTATAGGTTAGGGGTAAGTCTGATGGGGTTATAGGGGTGAAATTTTTATTTTTCCCTTATTCTGACGATAAAATCGTTCATCATGCCAGATTTTGGCACATGGACACCAATCTGACTATGCCGATTCGATAGCCCATGACCATAAGTAAATTTTGATTATAGATAAGGGGTAAGTCTGATGGGGTTATAGTCAGATTGGTGTCCCTGTGCCAAAATCTGGAATGATGAACGATTTTATCGTCGGAATAAGGGAAAAATAAAAATTTCACCCCTATAACCCCATCAGACTTACCCCTTACCTATTATCAAAATCTACCTATAGTCATGGGCTATCGAATCGGCATAGTCAGATTGGTGTCCATGTCGCAAAATCTCGAATGATGGACGACTTTGCTTGAAAATCATTAAACTGTTTTATCGACATTTTTCGTCTGCATGAAACAGATATGGTATTTGACACCTATCACCCCATCAGGCTTACCCCTAACCTATAATCAAAATCTACCTATGGTCATGGGCTATCGAATCTGTCTAGTCATATTGGTGTCTATCTGGTTAAATCTAATCGTTCACTTAAATGAGACTTTTCCAAACTTTCGGCTGAAGTAGTCAAGATACTCTTTGTATTATCGATTTTTTCATTTTCGGCTGGCAACTTTCGACTGTTTTCTATATAGGTCTGTTATTGAGATTTTTCTTTTAAAAAATTGATGATTTATTTGTTACTTTAAAATCTGTATTGGCGGGATTTTTCGATTGAATATTGAAGTTAAACACAATCTGCATTAACGACAAATTACGGCATTTCAACTTGGGGTGGACATATAATAACTGCATTACCACCTTTCGGCTGGGTTTTCAAAGATACTATCTGCATTGCCATCTTTCGGCTGGAAACTTTCGGCTAACTTTAACAGTATTAAATTTAGTTGAAGTGTGTGGAGTAGTGTTGAAAGTGAAAATAGCAAATGGGAGCCAGGCGTCCCAATTTTGTTCGTCTGATTGTGTAAAATTTCGTAAATATTCAGTTCAAGTATGATGAGAACGCTCCAATGAACCATTTGTTTCCTTGGTGATACGCCGTTGAGTTTAATTTTTTAATTTTCAACAATTTGCAGATATTTACAAATAAGTCACTTATGAAATTTTCCCCTTGACCTGATAATATTTGTTGTGGAACTCCGAAAGTACAAATTAGTTTTTCAACAAATACACGAGCTACTGTCACGGATTCCTGATTATTAATTCGAAATGCCATTGAAAATTTTGTTGGATCATCCTGTATTGTCAAAATATATTTGTTGAGGAGATATGATGTTGGAAGAGGACCCACTATGTCTAAGAATATTTTTTGGAATGGTTGAGATGAAGTGGATGTGATTTGCATCGGAACCTTATTTAATTTACCGCATTTATTCTTTTGACACAGCTCGTATGACTGGATATGTTTTTTAAGTCGAGAATAAAAGTTTTTAAAACTATAATATTGTTTTAATCGTTGGGCTGTTCGATATACTCCTTAATGGCCTCCAAAAGGATTCGAATGAAAAACTTGAATAATTTTATTGATTTCTTTTATTTGATTTTCTAGTGGCTTGTCAATTCCAATTTGTATTCGGCTAAGGGCGTCCGCGATAAGGCTTGTATCACTTGGTTTATGAACAACTGTGTAATCGAAATCTTCGAGTCTAATTCGCCACCTCATTAATTGAGACGATGGATTTTTCAAGTTACAGAGCCAAATTAAAAGTTTGTGGTCTGTAACAATAATGAAATGACGACCATACATAAGGACGAAATTGTTCAACTGCCCATACAATCGCCAAAAGTTCTTTCTCTATGGTCGGATAATTTATTTCAGCCTTGTTAAGGACACGACTTGCATATGCAATTGGCAAATCGAAATTATTTCTAGTTTGTCTGCTTGCATCAGTTGTGATTAAGAATGATTGGGAAAAGTCGGGATGATTGGCCCTTTTTTAATAATTTACTTAACGGGTTTTGCTATATTTGAATATTTACTTATAAAACGGCGGTAATACCCAGATAACCCTAGGAATGATTTAATTTGGTTCTGATTTGATGGTTTAGGGTAATCTTGAATTGCAGTAATTTTCATTGGGTCTGGTTTAATGCCGTCTTCAGTTACTATATGCCCGAGGTAAACAATTTCCTTCGATAAGAACTGGCACTTTTGTAAATTCACATTTAAATTGTTGGTCCTAAAGAAATCAAAAACAGATTCTAATTTAGCATTGTGATCGAAGCAGTTTTCTCTTTATCGGAATAGTCTAAGCGTATCTGATGATATCTATTAGCTAGATCTATAGTCGTAAAATATTTTGATTTACCAAGGTGATCTAAAATATCTGAAATATTGGTTAATGGAAATATGATGATGTGATGTTATTTAGTTTACGAAAGTCAACTACTAGTCGCCATTTTCTGTTTGTGTTGTTTGACTTTTTTGGCTCCACGATAAGAGGAATATAATAATAAGTCCATGGGCTTCGGCTCGGCTCTATGATTTGATCGTCCAGCATTTGGGATATCTGTTTATCTATTTCCAATTTCGTTGATTCGGGTGACCGATACTGTTTTATATACATAGGATGAGATAGGAAGACCCACATCAATCAAATCGACGTTGTTCTCAGCAACTGGAGATGTATCCATCCACTTTATGTATAGTTTTATATAAGGATCTTGGTTTACGTGGCTCTACTATCGCAACGGCCTCCAGGTTTTCATTCTTGAAAACAAAAATGAGTGATTAAGTAACCTAAGTGTGGGGCGTGTCACGCTAAATGGTGGTGGATGGGTGCCGGTGATCAGCCTGACCCATCTAAAAATAATTGCTCAGTCCTTAACGGAGCCCTCTGGATACCTGGCGATCTCCAGTTGTACGTAGTCTAACCCGTGTATACGGATCTTTGCACGGGCGGACCATCATTTTCTCCGTTACTCGTGGGAAAAAAATGGATAAAAAAGATAAAAAAATAAATAAAACTAAAGAAGTGACCAGCACTTCTCAAATGATAGTGAAGGCGGGGAGGTCTGGGACTTCAGCCGTCAGGGTGGCTAAGACAGAGACTGGTTCCGAGGCTTGTAAGCCAGGAGGTAGCGGTAGTGGGAAAAAAGAGACCGTCATTGCTCCTTCGGTTCGGAAATACAGGACGAGGCGTTCGGTCTTCCGTGTCTTGAACAGACTCGCTACAATCCCGGAGGAGCGATGGACGGAAGAGCGGAGGAAATCTGTTGGACAAAGAGTTGCAAAGCCGAGGGGAGCAATACACGTAAGGAGGACCTTGGGTTTAAAAGACAGAGGACTGTGAGGAGGAGCATGAAGGACTGCCGTCGTGGACGAGATCCATGAGGAAGGGAGCATCACCAAGGGAAAATGGAGGTTAATGTTTAACGCAGTGAACCTAGATTTTATGAAAGTCCTTGGACAACTTCCGGGACCCTTGCCAATTTGTAAGGACGCGGGTTGGTATTAGCGACGGCTGAAACTAACCGTGTGTGCATATCAAAGATCAGTCATCTTGTTTAGGAAGGCGATCAGGAGGAGATCCCGAGCAGAAGTAGGACAATTGTCTGGTTTCCCACGGAGCCGGTTAACCTGGATGAATCCCTAAGGATTATCCAGGTTTGTAATCCGGATCTCCCGACGGAGAACTGGAGGATTGTCAAGCAGGAGGAGCCCCAGGTCAGTTTCAGATTATGAATAATGATAATCAATAAGAAATCCTGGCTCCCCTGTCAAAAACCAAAGGGGTTATAAACTTCGGCTTCGGCTCTGTCACCCTTATGGTGTTCAGAAAGGATGAGGTCGGGGCAAAACCGAGCGCCGTGCTGCCCGATGTGGACCTCCTTAAATTTAGGAACTGTGGAATGAGTGAGATCGAGGATACCGTCGACTCCGTTGGATCTAATTAACCGACGAAGCATGGCTGTCGCGATATTGTGACTAAATACTGCTACTAATGATCAGGTTGATGCAAATAAATCTACATCACTCCAAGGCTGCTTCGGCGGCCCTACTTCTCAGACTTTCTAAGTCAGGGGAGGAGATAGTTCTGATCCAAGAACCTTGGATTAAAAACGACAAGATCTGTGGCCTGCGAGCGAAGGGGTACACCCTTTTTTGCGCTTGTGGGACGGAAAAGAGCAGATCGTGTATACTAGTGGAAAATGATCTAAAATGTTTTTCTACTTCCGCAGTATTGCAATTACGACATGACTGCGGTATGTATAGAGACAGGGGGGGGGGGGGGGTGGGAAGATTCTGGCTTGCAGCCGCCAGACTTACTAGGTGCACTTGTTTGGGATGCAGATAAGAGGAAGGATGGAGTAATTATAGGGTGTGACGCGAACGCCCATAATATCATCTGGAGGAGCTCGGACATCAATGACAGGGTTAGTTACTTTTCGATTTTCTTTTAAAAATTAACCTCATTATTAATGTTGTCCTTTATTATTAGCAATAGACAGGAGGTTCTGGATGTTACTCTGGTGTCCAATTTTATTTCACCTATGAGCAGGGAATTGAGGGTGGTGAAACAGCATTCCTTCTCTGACCATCGGTACCTAACGTTTAAGCGCAATCTCCAAATTACAAATCACGTATAGCGGAGGACAGTATGGCGCGTATATAGGAAGGTATTGGAGGGCAGGATTCCATCTAGAGTCCCAACACTCCTCGACACGGGTAGTGATCTGGATTCAATGGTGGACATTCTTAATAGGGCTTACAATACCTCTATGAGTACCCATTAAGAAAGGTGAGTGGAAAGCGAAAACCTGTTTGTTGAACCTCGGCACTTGCGAAGTGCCAGAAAGCCTGTGGGTCTGCTTTCAATAGAGTGAAAAGTTCAAGAAAAAGTCAAGACTGGGACTTCTATATGGAATGCCTCAGAGTATACAAAAGGGAAACAAGAAAGCCGCAAAGAAATTCGATGAGGCTCTTCTGTGAATGAATGGAAGGAGTCTCGGATACCTCGGGCTTAAGAAAGATTCTCTCTATTAGTCCAGCTATTCCAGGCTATCTGGAGAAACCTGATGATGAATGGACGGTTTCTTGTGAAAAGACTCTTGAGAAAGAGAATGCGTCGATTGCGGGCTCTTTGGTTGACTGCGGGTCTAGGGGGCGGCGTTCAATTGTTGTGTACTGAGGATATTCGAAGTACACAGAAGATAAAATGGGCTATTAAAAGTTGTATGCCCTTTAAATCAGCTGGTCCGGATGTGATTGTGCCAGCAGAAATTCAAAAGAACTCGGTGGTTTTACTTCCCTGGCTGCAGGTTATCATCAAAGGGTGTGTGAAGCTGAGTTACATCCGAATTGTAGCACCAGTCTCAACATGCATACCAAAAGGGTAAGTTCGTGAACACGGCGTTACATACCTTGGATCGGAAAATTGAGAAGTCACTGGATTTTGAAGAATACCCGTTGGTGGCGTTTCTCGA
The DNA here is from genome assembly GCA_963691935.1 of Nephrotoma guestfalica. Lineage (NCBI taxonomy): Eukaryota > Metazoa > Arthropoda > Insecta > Diptera > Tipulidae > Nephrotoma > Nephrotoma guestfalica. The sequence goes on from OY829915.1 coordinate 210,277,452, forward strand.
TATCGAGGGCGGTTTCAACAACGTGAATGTGGAGGCAACTAGGGAAGGATTGTTGCCACTTGAGAATAAATATCTTGTACCCAGGCAAAAGGGTTATAGCGGAGATGGGGGAAATCTCTTTTAGAAGGCGGGTTGTTCACACAATCACTGCGGGTTGGGCCAGAAGATGTGGATTGTCGAGTAATCCACCTAAAACAGAGCTGGTCCTTTTTACTAGGAGGTATAAAATTCCAGTAATGGTCCCACCAAGTTTAAATGGTACTATGCTGACCCTTGCTGATAGGGCGAGATTCCTGGGGATCCTTCTCGACAGTAAGCTCAGTTCGAAACCAAACGCGATAGAAAGAGTGAAAAAGGCACTCTATTCTTGCAAAAATGCCATTGGAAGGAAACAGGTCTGAAGCCGGAGCTGGTGCACTGGCTTTACACGGTAATGGTAAGGCACGTACTACTGTATGGTCAGGAACATGATGGCGAAAGTGCAGAGGGCAGCCTGCTTACTCATGAGTTGGACGTTGAAAACAACCCCCATTAGTGCCTTGGAGGTTATTCTGTACCTTCTCCTGTTGGATATTGTCGGTAAGCAAATGGCGGTCAATACGGCCGCCCGGATATCAGCGGATTCAAGTGGGAGTGCCTGTAAAAAGGTCACTCAACTATAGCGAATTCTGTGAGGGATGACCTATAACACCTCTCTTGTGCTTTAGCAAGCTTTTCAAAGTGATTCTCATCCGGACCGAGAGAGTTAAATTCTTCACCGACGGCTCTAAGCTCGATGGTAGAGTTGGAGCTCATGTGTTCTGTGGCGAATTAAACCTAAGTTTATTTTTTCGTCTACCTGATGACTGCAGCGTATACCAGGCTGAAGTAATAGCGATTAAACTGGTTAAAGCACAGTGTAATATCGTTGACTGATATCACTATCTGTGTGGACAGTCGGGTGGCCATTTTTAGCTGGATTCAGTTGGGGGAACGTTGTGGGAAATTGCAGGGCAACTGGAACCAAGGTGAGAATGTGTCGGAAGGCATATGTCTAGGCTGAAAGCAGATAGTCATAGGAAAGTGGTTGCATTGGCAAGTGATAAGTAGCTCGTCAATCCGACTGACAGGGTAGCGAAGCAACCATGGCCTGAGCTGACCTTCTAGCGATCCACGATCTTGATCATACTAAGGAAGCATAATTTAGGTAAAATTATAAGGGTACTTACCGGACACTGCATTTTAGGAAATCATGCGAGAAGGCTGGGTCTGGATGCAAATGACTTCTGCAGAAGCTGCAAGGACGAGGAGGAGAAGGAGACTCTTGTTCACTTTCTATGCTCATGCCCTGCGCTTACTGACAGAATAATTGATCACTTGGGAAAATAAACTATGGACAGCCTCTCTGATATCGATCGTAGATCTCTTACGCTATGGGAACAGCATTAGATGGGTTTAAATGGAGCTTAATGATGTCGGATCCTGTGGTATCACAATGGGCCAAAACTGGCCTAAGTGTGCGATAGCAACCACTAAAACCTAATCTAACCTAACCTTGGTTTACGTGCTTACAAAATTCAACTTGTGCATGAATTAAAGCCACCCGACCATCGCACACGCTGCCAATTCGATCAATGGACTGAATCACAAATTTATATTGATGTTGATTTTCCAAACAAAATTTTATTCATCGATGAACCTCACTTTTCGTTGAATGGAAAAAATGAAAAAAGAAAACAGTAACTCATAATTTTACATATATTTTGATCATAAATGGGGTTTCACTAATTTTCTGCGTCTCAACAGGTTAGACGGATTGGCCCTATTCGAAATGAAACTTAGTAAAAGTTGTTTCCATAAATTTTACAATTCCTGAAAAATGGTGGAAATTTGTCTACCGGAAGTGACAGCTTCCGATGAAACTAATAAATATTTTGCAGTGATATTGAAAAGCTTTTGCAATTAGAAGATCCTGATGATTAAATTTTAATTTCAGTTATTGCTGGTTTTCTATGAATATAACATAACATGAAAATTTTGATTAAAGTATCAAAATTCTGTTAAGCTTAAGCTTTAGAAATCAATGGTAGCGTATTCGAGATTTACCAAGTGTATCCGTGGTAGAAGGATATTTGGGTGTTGGCCACAACAAACATACTCCACCATTTTTAATTTCAGATTGCTTTTACGAGTGCTATAAAAATCTACGATTCTAAACGGAATACTACATAAATTATCATACACAAAATATTTATTTTAAAACATTTTTAAATTGTATTCATAAATTGTAATTCACAAATTGCTTAAATTATTCACTATTTCGTTTCAAATAAAAAAAAATATACAAATTGTAAATTCAAAGTTTAGCTGCAAAGTAAAATTTCATTTTTTATTCAAACGTGCAAATATTTCATACACGATAAGGTTCAAATCACCAAAAATACATTTTGTCTCATGAAATATTAAATATTTTACATAAATAATAAAATTATCATTTAACAAATTTTTGTCTTTAAATAAAATTAAAAAAATTATTTCGATTACCATTTTTATTTGATATGGAAATATTTTTTTTGTGCCAAAAATATAAATTCATCACAGAGTTGTCATAGAACGTCAAATTTATGCAACATATTTTGTGACTCGCTTGAAGCAAGTGAGTATTCGTGCTCGTAGCAGGTACACGCAAAATACAGAAGCTTCTAATTTTTATATTCCATTTTCACCTAAAAAGTTTTACGTTGATGAAAATGCAAAATACGAAATTTTTATTGTACACACATACATGGCGCGCACGTAAATTATATTTTTTTACCAAATTACATTTAGTATGCAAAACTAAATCACAATTTTTGTTTTTATGTTTGATTAGAATTTTTTGCTGAATTTGTTTTAATATTTTATTTAATATTTCAAATAAATTGCTATAGTTGCTCATTTGAATAAGGCATAGGAACACCGCACAGTTTATTTAATTATTTTGTTAACGGTGGACTAAATCAAGAATCGGAATGTGCGATCATCGGTATTGAAACTCATGATTCTGCAATCAAGAAACATATCGCATTTCGATGCCTGTCAGCAATTTTGAGGTTGGCCAACCTTGTTAAAGTTAGCCGAAAGTTGTCAGCCGAAAGTGACAGAATCGATAATGCAGATAGTGTCTTGACTATTTCAGCCGAAAGTTAAACAAACTATATATATTGCATTGAAATATCCTTGCCGAAAGTGACAAACAACAAATACAATTTGTTCATCATTCGAGATTTGACCATATGGACACCAATCTGACTTAATTAATTCGATGGCACTTGATCATAGATAAATGTTGATTATAGGTTAGGGGTGGGCCTGATGAGGTTATAGGGGTGAAATTTTTATTTGTACCTTCCTCTGACGCCAAAATCGTTCATCATTTAAAATTTTGCAACATGGACACGAATCTGACTAAGCCGATTCAATAACCCATGATCATAGGTAGACTTTGGTTATAGGTTAGGTGTAAGCCCAATGGGGTTATAGGGATGAAATTTTCATTTTTCACTTGTTTCGTCGATAAAATCGTCCATCATTCAAGATTTTGCAACATGGACACTAGTTTGACTGTGTTAATTCGATGGCTTTTGTTCATTGCTAAATATTGATTATGGATTAGGGGTGAGTCTGATACGCATGTTAAGTTATCCCAGTTTTTCATCCCAGGAATTTTTTTTATTATTATTTACACGAAACTATTCTATTCCATTCCAGTTTTTTCATTTTATACCTCTATAAGACGATTAAAATTATAAACACAACAACAAATTATCCCATCCCAGTTCCTTTCGTTTATTTGTTGTTCATGTAAAACAAATTCATCCTTGGAAATAATAAATTGGGTTTTGCCAATAATAATTTTGTATAATTTAAGTTCGAGATAACAAAACGCCATAATATTAGTTTAAACTATTAAGGGTAACTTATAATGAGGACCTCATGACCAGCCAGTACAGTATGTTAGGATTGGCACAATCTTCCAAACACTTCCTGGGCCGGAAAGAGCGATTGATGTTTTGAGATGGTACGTGATTACTGACCAAGTGGCCAGCACCACGCGTATGTTCAAATTTGAGTAAATGGCCAAGTTCCAAAATCTCAGGTTAGGTTAGGTTAGGTTTCAGTGGCTGCCATCGCACACTTAGGCCAGTTATGACCAATTGTGATACCACAGAATCCGACATCATCAAACTCCTTAAACCCATTTAGTGCTATTAATATATCGTAAAAGATCTCGCACATTGCAGCTTTCGAGATCAGAGAGGCTGTCCATTGTGTATTTGCCCAAGTGATCATGTCTTCTGCCAGCCTGCGCAGGGCATGAGCATAGAAAGTGAACAAGAGTCTCCTTCTCCTCCTCGTCCCTGCAGCTTCTGCAGAAATCATTTGAATCTAGACCCAGCCTTCTCGCATGATCTCCGAAAAGGCAGTGTCCGGTAAGTACTCTTACAATTCTACCTAAATCACGCTTCCCTAGTGTGACTAAGATCTTAGAGCGCTTCAAGTTCAGCATAGGTCATACTTGCTTCGCTATCCTACCGATTGGACTCTCAAGCCACCTAGCATTCGCCAAGGCAACTGCTTTCCTATGGCTTGCCGTTTTCAGCATAGACATAGGTCTCCCTAAACATTCTCTCCCTGATTCCAGTTGGAGAGTTGTACCGTACCTTGCTAACTCGTCTGCCCTGCAATTCCCCTCAACGTCAGAGTAACCCGGAACCCAGACCAACTGGATATTGAAATGCTCACTCATCTCGTTAAGAGATGTGTGCCAATTCAATGCCACCCGTGACGCCAGGGAAACTGAATCCAGCGAAAGAATGGCCGCCCGACTGTCTACATAAATAGTGATATCAATGCACGATATCACATTATGCTTCAACCATGACCTCTTCGATCGCTATAACTTCAGCCTGGTACACGCTGCAGTAATCAGGTAGACGAAAAGATAAATTGACATTTAATTCCCCACAGAACACACCCGCTCCCACTCTACCATCGAGCTTGGAGCCGTCGGTGAAGAAATTAACTGTCCCGGTCTCGATAAGGAGACCTCTGTTCCAATCCTCCCGAGAAGGGAGAATCACCTTAAAACACTTGTCGAAGCACAACATGGGTATTTTATAATCTAAATTCTCCAAGTCATGCCTCACCGAATTGACTGTAGTTGAGTGCCCCTTTTGCAGGCACTTCCAACCAGAGGTCGCTGATAGCAGGGCGACCGTATTAACCGCCATTTGCTTACCGATAATATCCAATGGGAGAAGATGCAGTATGACCTCTAAGGCACTAGTGGGGGAGGTTTTCAGAGCCCCACTAATGAGCAAACAGGCTGCCCTCTGCACCTTCGCCATCATGTTAGTATATGATGATTTCGCCAGAGCTGGCCACCACACACTCACACCATACAGCAGTATGGGCCTTACAACTGCCGTGTAATGCCAGTGCACCAGCTCCGAAAAAAAAATAAAAATCTCAGGTTAAGTTAAATAAAAATTTGTATCTCCTAAGAACATTCGTGGCCGGAAATGATTTCATAGGTTTTGAGTTGGTAATGATAAGGGCAAACTATGTTGAGTACCCCAGTGCCAGCCGCAAACTTGGCCATTTACTCAAATTTGAATATACGCCTGGTGCTGGCTACTTGGTCAGTAATCACTTAATTACGTACAATCTCAAAACATCAATCGCTCTTTCCGGCCCAGGAAGTGTTTGGAAGTTATAGACGATCTTCATATAAATTTATATGGGACCATATCGAAGCTGGAAGATTGTGCCAATCCTAACATACGGCTGGCCATGAGGTCCTCATTATAAGTTCCATACCTGTTTCAAAGTCGTCCATCATTCGAGATTTTGCAACATGGACACCAATCTAACTAGGCCGATTCGATAGCCCATGACCATAGGTAGATTTTGATTATAGGTTAGAGGCCAGTTTGATGGGGTTATAAGGGTGAAAGTTTTATTTTTCCCTTCCTCTGACGATAAAAATCATTCATCATGATTGATTTTATCGGTAAAACGTGGTGAAATAAAACTTTTACGCATACTCTTTCAGTCTAAACTTAGAATTTAAATCTTTTTGTCGTACAGTGAAACAGTAACTGGTTATTTAGCAAAATCTGGATAAGTGAACAGTTTTATCGTCGAAATAATAGAAAATGGAACATTTCACGAATATAACCTCATCAAACACAGTCCAAACATATTGTTGACAACATTATCAGCATATTCTGAGATATTGGAATCAAAAATGGAACGATTTTTATCTAAATCCTCATTACTTATTTCGATAAAATTATTGCAGCGGTCAAACATTTTGTTTCCCGCAATTGTGCTGTTGACAATGTCAGCAAAGTTTATGCAATTTCCAACCCACGACTCTTTAAATTGGCAATGAACTAACAGTCTCTTATAGGCCGCAATAAACTGTCCAGCTGTCGGATTATCATTTCATCCTAAACGGGAACGGATTAAACCAAAAGGGAGTTCAAGATGGTCCTGATTGAGCTTGTATACAGAAATATATTACAGACAGTTTCAGACTTTAATTTCTCAAACAGAAATTTCTAAGCTTTAAAGCTCCATAATTAGTCCTATAAACTCAGTTTTACTTCGCGATTCTATTACCATTTCTCCAGTTACAAATTTAAGTTTATTTCGACATTGAATTGCCAAATTCACAGATTCACACGCAGGTATTTCTTAAAACAGGATTTTGTTAAAACATCGGGAATTTAAAATATCGAAAATGCGGTTTATGTGTCACAGACATATTATAGAACTTTCACAATTTTCAAAATTTTTAAAATTTAAAACAGTTTTGCAAAGTGGAAGGCATCACAAACTGAATCACTAAAATGGTGGCTAATTTCACTTTCATTTTTGGCTCTCAAAGAATATGTGAATTTTTGTTAATTTGTTTCCTAAATTCATTCCCTCTTCATCCTAAAGCTCTTGTATTTGATTGAGATATTTACAATCAATTATATTTCCGTTTAAATCTATTAATGGTCCTTTTTCAGACACATAATCACTATTTTTTTTGAACTCAGAGACTTACAATAGAAAACCACCCTACCGGTAATTTCCAAGACGTTTTGACTCCAACAACCATTAAAACAAACACATGTGTAGCCAAAATATCGCTCTGGACCCCATTTCCGATGTCGACGTTGCCATATGATTGTTTTCCATCCCACTCTCGTTGAGGACGTATTGCCATTTCATCAAAAATTAAATTAATAATGACCTTGGTATTTAAGGAATAGCCCGGTTGTGAATTGATTGCTTTGTATCAGTTGCTTAAAGTCGCATGTGGAAGGCATGAATTAAGAACAGTTCTTATATAATTGTAAGCTTTTGAAAGCTTTTAATTCGAGGCTAAATGTTCAAGGCAAAGCAATACTCTTTTGCTTTATGATTTGTCGACGAAGTAATGATTTTTGAGGGCCTGCTATATTTTCATTAGATCATCGAAGTGATCATCTGATATAAACGTTTTTTCTGTTAATTCTTTCATCGTGTCTTCCAGATTTGAAATCTTTCTTGATTTTCTTCTGGCACGCTGGTAAGCGGTTTTTAATTTTTTTTAATTGTAACTGACGAAGTTTTGAATTCGATGTTTTTTAGTAGGAGAAGTTTCTGATGAACCGGTTATTGTTTTAATCGCAAATTTCAATGTTACTTGTTGTGGATTATGCAAAGAAGGAAATTTTAGGAGGTTTTTTGGAAGAACAGCATGGTTAAATTAGCTAATAAGTTTGTACCTTACCATGTCTGTTTCTAAAGATATTATTGATGAAGAAGAATTGCTTTCTGTGTCTTCAGTTTCAGGGTGCTCTAGTGCTGCTTAAATATTCTCAAGATGTCCAGAACTATACTTGATATACTTTTCTCAGCAATTGCATGCACTTTTTTACTAATTTGACTAATTGAAGATAGCCGTTCTTCAACTGTTCTGTTAAAACCACCAGAACAATGTTGGGTTATTGTAATTTCCCCATTTTGTTTCAATTATATAAAATGATTAAATCAAACCCTAGGGTACGTGGTGAATATCGTCTGAACATCATTTTCTCGTAGTCTAACAATTAGCTGCGAACTGCGATCAAAACATTGTTCTTCAAAATGTACATAGCCAATTAATTCGTTTCTTTCAGGACGCCAATTTTCCCGCCTCAAAGCAGCTAACCATTTTGTTTGTAGTTGCGATCGATAATTTTATGGCGATGACTCATAATGTTGTTTTCAATTAAACCGATTGATAAACCATCAGCTCAAAAACTATTAAACCTATTAGACGACTTCAATTCTCATGTTCGTTCACACAAAAATTTTGGTCGTCCTGTTCAATATTGGGATGATTTTCTAGTTTATTATCTCAACCAAGTTCGATTCTCACACAAAATCAAAGCGGAAGGAAGCAAACGGATTTCAAAATTTATTCATGTTCGAAGTCATAAGATAAATGAATATAAAACTGATTTTTCATATTCAACTTCAAAAAAAAAAAACTCCCAATTAGAATCAAGACCTACCAAATCTCATCAGTTTCAACTAAATCCGTTTAAACGGATGGCATTGTTTGTACTTAAGGGATACAACTGTGTCGTTTGTAATCAAGTAGGACATCTTGCTAATCGATGTCATAAATTTCTTGCAATGTCTGTTAACGAACGCAAGGTGACATTCGCCGAATTGAAACTGTGAACTGTGAATTGCTAAAGAGCATCACATAATATTTACCAATGAAAAATTACTGATGTAAGGTTAAACATCAAACTCACTTGCATCCAAATATTATAACATCTTCAAGTGGTACAGCAATTCCACATCAAGGTCAAGATTCGTCTCAGATCAACTCTGAAAAATCTACACTGACTAGTGTAATTGCGCCTAACAATAAACCAATTCTAACTACTTTACTGGGTTACTCTGCTCCAAAATTCATTTTTCTTGCTACAGCATTGGTTGAAATTCCTGATAGACATGGTCGTCCAATTGAATCTTGAGCTTTACTCGATTCAAACTCATTCTTCACATGTCAACATTAAAGGCATAGCCTGTGCTTCTACTTCATCGTCCCGAGCGTCAACTATTACAATACACTCACGTATAAATAATTTATCTGCAAACCTAGAAATTCACATTCTAAAGAAGATTTCAGAAATGCAGCCATCAATTCGAATTGATTCTTCTAAATGGTCAATTCCATCCAATATCAATCTAGCCGAAACGTCATTCTGTGAGGCTCATGAAGTAGATTTACTTCTTGGAGTTGATATTTATTTCAAACTGCAATTCTTTGGTCAAATTAGACTGGGTAATGAATTACCTATCCTATAAAATACGATATTGGGTTGAGTTGTAGCTGGAGGAACTTTAATTCCATTACATACTTCCAGCAATTGCAATTTAGTTGCATAGTTGAACCTCATTTAGATGAATTATTAGAACCATGAATCATTAGCTAAATCTGAATGTGATAAATACTTCGAAGATAATTTTTCTAGAGATGCCGCATGCAAATTCATCGTTAGACTTCTTTTCGCTTCCAGTGCAGCATTGCTGGGTTACTCATCATTTTTAGCCAAGCGAGTATGAAAATCTTCAGTTTGTTGAATCGGCGAACTATTATTTGCCGCATCATAATGTATTGAAGCCCGATTCGTCGACAACCAAATTCAGCGTGTTTGATGGTTCGGCAAAATCATCAAGCGGGTAATCTATCAATGATCTATTGATGAATGGGCTAGTTATTCAGAATGAATTATTTGCTGTTCTTCTGGGATTTCGGTCTCACATTCATGGATTTAGTGTTGATTTAGTGTTTTGAATCAAGCCAACCAACCAGTAGCTAGTGCAGCAATTCGCGTTGACTTTTATGTCGACGATCTGTTGACTTCTTCTGATGATCTAGATGATGCAGCAATGTTGCAGATAAACATTACATCAATTTTGCAAGGTGCCAATTTACCTTTGCGTAAATGGTATTCTAATATTCGGGAGCTTCATAATGATATTCCAGAAGAAGATCGTGAAGTCCAATATCGAATTGATGATAAAACTGGTAAAAAAACTCTAAGTATGTACTGGCATCCAGTGCACGATTATTTTCATATCAATGTCAACCTGCGTGCAACAAATACTGCATCATACACTAAGCGAAAAATAATATCCCAAGTTGCAAAAATGTTCCTGTTGGTATAGTGTCTCCGATAGTAGTAGTGGGTAAATTACTATTGCAAAAGTGATGGTCATGAAGGTAAACTGGGATGAACGTATACCAATAGCATACCATACGTATTGGACTAACTTTCTTGATGAACTCCCAAAATTACGTCAGCTAAACATTCCACATTATTTCTTTAACGGTAGCAACAAATCTCCAGGAAGTCAACTTTGCTGATGCTAGCGAAAAGGCCTACGGTGCCGTTGTCTATGTACGTTTCTTAGGTCTGAAGGATCATGCTGCTATCTTAATGTGTTCAAAATCTCCAGTTGCTCCCTTAAAGTGCGTTACATTGCCCCGGCTTGAGTTGTGTGCCGTACAACTTTTGGCCAACCTTATACAAAAAATGTTGGGTATTTTAATCTTCAAGGTCGAGACATGTTATTACTGGACAGATTCTATGATAACTCTTCACTGGATTAGATCTTCATCGTCCAAATGGAAAACCTATACGTGGCACACCGTATGTCCAATATTCAAGCAAGATCCAATCCAACTAGATGGCTGCACGTAGAATCAAAATTAAACCCAGCCGACTTAATTTCAAGAGAAACTTTTCCTGCAATTGCTTATAAATTCTGAACTGTAGTGGTTTGGACCTCATTTTCTTCATTCGTCAATTGAAACTTGGAATAATTCATCGAAGAAATATCTGACTTCACTGCCACAACTGCAAGCGCTGAGCCTGTTGACGATCTCTTAGTTCCAATACAACGTAAAAATTCGTTGGTGATAATTCAAAACGCTATGGGATATATACATCATTTCATCAGCAATGGCCGCTTCAGAAATTGAAAGATAACTTGGCCTTTAAATGCAGAAGAAATAAAAATTGGATTAAATACCGCTCTACGTCTAGTTCAATCCGCCTGATTTCCAATAGAGTATAGAGGGTTACAAAAACCTAATTTTCTCGTACGTCATCCACCACTAAAATCCTTTTCATTATTTATGGATCAGCATGTACTACAGAAGATCAAATTACATGGAAATTTTCACCACCTGGTTCCCCACATATCGGTAGTATTTATGAAGCTGCTGTTAAGTCAGCTAAACATCATATTCGTTGCATACGATGGGAAACGGAACTTAACTTATGAGGAACTCAACACATAAAAAAAAGAAGTTGAATCGGTGTTAAATTCGCGACCCATCACTCCAGTTACTACTGATGATAATTTGGAAATTCTAACACCCGGCAATTTTCTCATTGGTCGATCGTTGACTGCTATACCTGAGTCCGCTATAATAAAAGCCGAGTTTATAAGTTAAATACAATTGTTTAATTCATTTAAAATATGTGAGAATAAAAATACATATTTGACCAATTGTAGTTAGTGTCATATTTAAAAAACTATCGCTAATTATTACATACAAGTGATTTAGATGTTAAAAAATGTAGTTACCGATGGAATGTAATCCCTTTTTTCTCTATCTTTACTTGGACATTTCTAAATATATTTTAATTTAATAAATTTCTCGAACACTTGTTTTTAATAACTAAATTCAAGTCAACACTTTGTAAACACAAAACTCCTATTGACGGAAATTTTATACTCCAAAATGGCGTTGAGTGATTTAGACAGAGACAAAACGAAAAAAGCGGCTTCAAGGGTTTTAATATTTTTATATGTGATTTTATTTCTTTCTGTTCATGGAATACAGGCACATCTTGAAAAGTCAGCTGTATCACGATCGAAGTTACCTAAAAGAAAAATATTTCAATCTAGGTGATGACATATGGGTTCTAACTCACAAAGATTTGAAATTGAAGCCGGGAACAAGAATTGCAGATACAATTCGAGAATGATACTACCCACAGATTGAGGATTCATATACGAGTTCACATCAACTATATAAGGTTATGCAACTATTGGTGCTATTATTCAATAGAATATTATTTATTTATTTTTTTTATTTATTTATTTATTGATAGATTGACATAACAATTTTAGTAGAGGAAAAGCACATATGGAAGCATAATAAATGAACATCAACAAAAAATACTTCCATTAGGCATAAAAACCTCAGATTTTTTCAAAAAACAAATCCACTCCATGCTAATACCCTCCGTGTTGAGCTCAAGCTCATTTGTTACGGAGGATACTTCAAGAAGTGAATGCTTACAAACTACGTACAAAAACAATATAAATATATTATTATACAAATGTATTGTCGTTCAAGCGCGCCACGCTAAATAACTCGTTTTAAAAGATCTAAGCGACGCCGATCTCTTAATATCTAATGGAATAGAGTTCCAAAGAGAAATACCTCTAACAGAAAACGAAGTATTTAGAGACCTAAACAAGTTTATAGGGGGAAGTAAACGTAAATTTGAAGAATAAGACCTACTGAACAATAACTTATTAAATAAATAGGGAGGTTGCTTTGTCCTGAGAAGCTTAAAAATAAAAAGACAAACGCGAAGTTCATAAAAATCAACTAAATTACAACCCAAAATCAAATTCAAAAAGGGCGAAATGTGATCATATTTCCTAATACTAAAAACGAAACGAGTACAAGCATTGAAACATCTTTGGAGAATATTCATACTCTCCTGAAGCATGCCAAACAAAACAACATCCCCAAATAGAAAATGTGGAGGAATGTGCGAGAGGAACATACGCTTTTTAAAATTACTATCAGAAAAACCAACAACTTTATACAAACAACTAAGCATTCCAAAAACCGTTTTGCTAACCTTAATCAAATGATCACCCCAAGTTAGAGTTTTATTGAAAATTAACCCTAAATTTCTAACTGTATTAGAGAATGGAATTAAAGAATCACCGAGAAAAATTCCAGGGAAAGAGGAAGTATCTATAGATTTTTTATAAATTATAGACTGAGATTTATTAGCATTAAGAGCGAGCCGGTTAGGTAGTGACCAATTATAAATTCTTACCAAATCTTCATTAATAAGAGAAATATTAGAGTTAATGGAATCATTATCTAAGCGACTACTCCTATAAATTTGTACATCATCAGCAAAAATATGAAAAGAAGAGTGGCGAATCGAACATGCAACGTTATTAATGTACATTGCGAATAGTAAAGGACCAAGAACCGACCACTGTGGAACGCCAGAAGAGACAGGTAAGAAGTGAGAAAACGAATTCTCAAAAAAGATTGTCTGAAAGCGACCCGAAATATAGTCTAAACTTAATTTAGTAGCAGACAGAGAAAAATTAAACTTCAAAATAAGCTTTTTAAACAAAATTTGGTGATTAATTGAATCGAACACTTTCGAAAAATCCAACAAAGCAAGGCAAGTCATTTCTCTTTTACTCATACTACGACGAATATCATCACAAACATTCAGTAAAGCAGTGCTAGTACCGTGGAATCTTCTAAAACCCGATTGAAAAATACTAAGCAAATTAAAGCTATCAATATGAGATTGAATTTGGTTTTTTACTACCAATTCAAACAGCCTTGGACAGAGAACTTAAAATACTAATAGGTCGGAAATGGGAAAGCTCAGAAGGATTGCTAATTTTAGGAACAGGAATAATTTTACTCAACTTCCACTGAGCGGGATAAAACGAGGTCGTTAAAATAAAATTAAAAATATGTAACAAGTGTCTTGATACATTAGGAAAAATACGCTTAACAAATTTTAAACTAACCATATCTAGACCAGTGGATTGCGATTTAACTTCCCAAATTGCAGAATGCAAATCATCAATTGATATATTTGCAAATGAAAAAGAATTTAGGGATTCTACGGATACTAAATCAATATTGGAAATATCATGGGTGGAACTAGAATTACTTAGGTAACGGTTAAAATCATTAGCTTTGAAACTTACCGAAGCACCCCCTTTGCAACTACCAAGGCCCAAATTGCGAACGTTACGCCAAAATATCTTAGAGGGAAGAGAAGGATCTAGCTTATCCTTGAAAAAATTTTGCTTAGCGATACGAATTAAACTTACCACTCTATTTCGAGATTGCTTATAAGCTAGATAAGAAATAGAATTAGGGCTCATTTTCCAAAGTCGATATTTGGAAAAACGAACAGAAATAGCATTCGAAATCTCTTGCGTCATCCAAGGGGGGGATCTAGGTCTAAAATAAACAGTAGTGAGAGGAACGCAATTATTAAATACATAATTAATAGAGTTAAAATAGTCAATTTGATCGGTAGAAGTACTAAGAGAAAAAATATCGTCCCAACGAATAGAGCCACAAATTGATGAAAGGTGAGATTCATCAATTTTCGAAAAATCCCTAAAGCTGAAACTTTAAGGTTTAGGACGAGAGTAATAATTAACAGAAAAAAACAAGGAGATCGTGATGAGAACCAATACCAAGAGACAATTGATTGAAAAAACAGATGGAATTATCAGCAGAAGCGACAACATGATCAATGAGAGAATAAGAACCACCACTTGCGGTTGCATAAGAGTATGTGGGCGCTTCAGTGTTATAAACTGAAAGATTAATGCTAATTAAGATATTTAAATAGCTACGAGAAAATAAAGTCTCTTGAGAAATAACAAAGTTAAAATCACCCGAAATGAAAACCTCATCATACCGACAGGAAAAATAACTAAAAAGACACTCAATGTCTGAAAGCGATTTTTAAATAGAGCATACGACCTCTTGCTACACCGAAAAGGATTTTCCGCTTATTGACGAAGACATTTAGAAAAAGAAACTCAAAGTCAGAAACGAGCCGTTGAGAAATTGAGAGGGGTACCGATACAACATTACATTTAATATGCTCGTTAACATATAGGCATACTCCGCCATAATTAACTGGTGGATTAGCTCTATCACGCCTGAACAAATTATAACCACTAATGGCCAACTCCGAATCTCTGAACGTTTAAACTAACCACATTAAGTAAATTGGACCTAGTCCGAAGCATGGATTTATGTAAAATGGAGGGCAAAGAAATACTTTCGGTGGACATCGCGAATCGTGGCGCACTTTAATAACAATACTTACATGAACAATTTTTAAATAAATAATTAAGTTCGCCTTCAAAAACCAGGTTAACTTCAAATATCAAATCTGAAACAAAACAAATAAAGCCAAATAATACCAGCAATATAAACGGTAATAGAGGAACGATACTTATCTAATTATAAACTCTTCAAACTATAGTCGAGCCCCAAAACCCCCAAAATATATATACAAAAAAATGTAAAGGAAAAAAAAATTAATTTGCTGGCAGTCGCAAAAACAAACACGCGCATCAGCTAGGCCTGCTAGTCCTCAAAGTAGTCAGGTTTCTGTACCCGCGTCCGATACAACAGCAACAGCAGCAGACCCAAGGGCATCATAACAATTGCCATACTCTACTTTAAACGGTATTAGAAGAAGTGCACGCCAATGTAGAGTATCGCTATGGTTTGGACTTGTAATACCATTGGACATATTGTCATTAAAGAAGTCCTCTCTGTACGCCATATTCAAGTGTATGAAACGCACCATTTTTTCAGAATAATTACTTTGAATGAAAGATAAAGTATCTTTTTGAGGTATTTGACCTTGATCGTGTATTTACGAGTATATTAACAAATTAACTGATATTCATTGCCCTTATGCCGATTATCTTTTTAGGTATGACTATACGAATTAATTATTTCTGCCAACAACAGTAAATCCAACATCTTCTACTACCTTGTTATCTCAGCGGCATGTCATGAATTAAATTTAATTTTTCGTAAATAACAAATTTTTTAATCCTTAATGTAAAAACAACTTGATAGTTTTCTGCCATTATTGAGCTTTTTTTTCTACGAGAAACAGCTATACGATCTAACGTATATACACAAAAAAAATGTAAGTTCGAGTTGAATGAAAAAGTTGAAAATGAAAATAAGAAATTTGCTAACAGAATTTATTCATATTTTCTTATCTATTTTACCATCGTTTCCATCGATAAGCTCCTTACATGTTTCCGCGTCTATGTATACCAATATTCAGCAGAATACCAACAATGTTCTAGAAAAATATATTTTTGTTTTTTAAGCTCGTGATTTTTAAATTGTTTCTGAAATGATTTGAAAGAAAATCAAATTGAATTTGTTTTTTTTTCTGTTTTTCTTTTGAATTTCCATCCAACTTGAATTTAATTTTGATATTCATTCAATTCGAGAGTTTTTCACTTCATTGGTTTTATATTGCATTAAAATTGGAAAATTGCTTCGCAATGAGACGAAAGTGTCAAGATTGTATTTACATAGAATGTTTTTTGTTCGAACGCGTATAGGCATAAACAACCGAGTGCTTTATTGATAAATTTCAGCCCTAACATTAATTTAATCCTGTTCGGCATACATACATGTGTATAATTCAAGTCAACCCATTTCAAATTGGTTTTTATAATTTTTTTATTTGTTACAAAAGCCATGCATGGTCTCTCCATACACATATTCGATTTCATTATTTACACCCTGGTTCAGATTTTTATAAATAATTTTCACATATTTTCCGGAAACGTGAAAACGGTTCAGCACCAAAATCAAAACATTTATTAATTTACGATTACTTTACTCGTACCTGCCTAGCAACGAATAGGTACCGTTTATTTTATTATTGCAGTCTAATCCATAAATTGCCTAATTTTATTGGGGTGAACCTAGCTAAATGAAAATACCAGAAAAAAAAACGGAAATCCAAAGGAAGAATCATGAAGGCAAAAGTGGAAAATCCGTTTACATAATATAATTTTTTGAGCGTTTGGTACACAACACAAAACAATTTGGGAAACAGTGAAATTCACCGGGATCGACACAGAGAGGTTGGGAAATTTCGAAAACAATTGGTTAAATCGATAAATTCATTAGATTTGACATTAAATCGATTAAATAAACGGGAAATGTATTTTCTGTTTGTTTATACTCGGTGAACGGGGATAACAGTGAACGGGGAGCTTTCTACTCATTTTATTTTATTTATTTGGGTTACGATTGTTGTTAGGATAAATTATAGAAAATCTTACAAGATACTGAACAATTTAACGAACAAGTAAAACAAAAAATATAATTTGGCTTTGCGCTTTCGTGTAAACATTCAATTGCTAGTGTGGAAAATACCTGGAGACAGATATATTCATGTGGGAGGCTTTTCATTGTTGACTTATTAATAAACGTTTACGATTTGATTTTACTTTTGGCGTTGCTGGCGGATCAGATATTTCCGCAAGCAAAGTAGACTTATTTTCGTTGCGATTTCAAAATTATTCAAAATATTTTGAATAAGATAAATGCATTGATTAGATATCACATACTTTAATTCTTTTAACTTTTAATAATAATTTATGAGCAGACCTTTAGAAGCAGTTGCTTTAGAAAAAAATAAAATGAAAATGCAGCTTCTCGAAATTGAGTTAAACAAAACGGAATTAAATTTTAAAAAATGTAGATTTCAACGGGTGTTTTTTAGAGGTTCACATCTCTAAGTTGGCAACACTGTTTTATTTGACAACCGGTTTGTCAGCTGACATTTGCTTTGTCATTAGTTTTATTTGGCAATTCATAATGAATAGACTCACGTCAGAGCAACGCTTGCAAATTGTTGAAATTTTTTATCAAAAAAATGGTTCTGTTCGCCAAACTCATGGCGCATGATATTCATTTTATGGTTGCCACCATCGTCCATCAGAGCGAGTAGTTCGGTTAACTATGGATCGTTTTTGCACCATATATACTCTAAATGATAATATGCATCTAGTAAAACGTCAAACATTGCGCGTACTGAACAAACGATAGACTCCGTACAGCATAGCATTGTGGAAGACCCAAATCAATCAATTCGACAAGTTCTCAGCAGCTGGAGATGGGTCCATCCACTTTATGAAAAATTGTAGTTAGGGATCTTGGTTTACGCGCTTACACAATTTTAGTTGTGCAGAAATTAAAGCGGCCAGACCATCGCACACGATTGTGCAACGATCGCACACGATATTGATGTTAATTTTCCCAACAAAATTTTGTTCAGCGATGAAACTCACTTTTAGTTGAATGGGTACGTTAATAAACAGAATTGTCGGATTTGGAGTGTAGATAATCCACAAACCTTTGCCGAAACACCATTTTATCCAGAGAAAATCACTGTTTGCTGTGCTTTATGAAAAAATTTAATTCTAAAGTTTTACCCCAATCAGTCTCCTTTGCTTGGACTGTCGAGAGGCGATTTTTTACTCTGTACAAATTACACACACACACACTCACACACACACACATACACACACACACACACACACACACACACACACACACACACACACACTTCACACTTGACGACTTCAGAGAAGTTTACAACTCATGTCTGAGGGAGGGGATATTCCGGAACGATGGAAGAGGCAGCGGCTGGTTCTGTTGCCAAAGGCAAATAAACCTTCTGGAGAGCCATCTGCATACCGACCATTGTGCATGTTGGATACGGCTGGCAAAGTGTTAGAGCGTAATCTATAATCGATTGGAGAAAGTTGTGAAAGGGGCCGGAGACCTCGCCGAAACCCAGTATGGATTCAGAAAGGCCCGATCGACAATCGACGCCATTCAACACGTCGCTAAAGTCGCAAAGGAAGCAACACAAGGTAGAAGATGGAAGGACGGTTCTATAAAGTATTGTGCCGTGGTTACGCTGGATATCAAAAATGCGTTCAATTCGGCCAGATGGGACTGTATTCTCAATGCCCTACTTGAATTGCAAGTACCGATGCACATAAGGAGGATTATCTCGAATTATTTTCACAATAGAATGCTGATGTATAATACGGACGATGGGAGCATAGAATACAAAATTACGGGTGGAGTTCCTCAAGCATCAGTATTGGGGCCTCTATTATGGAACATCATGTACGACGGCGTCTTGAGGCTCAATGTACCCGATGGGCGTAGAGGTTGTTGGATTTGCGGACGACGTTGCCGTTGTTGTAGTCGCGAAAACCATAGAGGAAATAATGGAGATATGTAGATTGACCATTATAATTATCAAACAGTGGTTGATCTCATATGGACTCCAGTTGGCTGACCATAAAACCGAAGCAGTTTTAATTACCAGTAGGAAGGTGATAGAGACTGTAAATATTGATGTTGGCGGAGTTTTAATCCCCTCACAACCTTCGTTACGATATCTTGGTGTCCAAATTGACGCACGTATAAATTTTACTGAGCACTTAAGGATAGTGAGCAGGAAAGGCCCTCTCCCGGATTATGCCCAACACTGGTGGACCAAGACAGAGTCGTAGGACTCTGCTGGCAAATGTGGTAATATCCATCATCCTGTATGGATCACCTATCTGGAGCGATGCGATGGACAATAAATCGTATAGATGCAAGCTGGCATCGGTGTATCGACTGGATGCCTTAAGGGTTATATGTGGCTTTCGCACAGTATCCGATGACGCAACGCTCGTTATTGCAGGGATGATACCCATCGATCTACTTGCAAAGGGAAGGAAGAAGTGGTATGCGTGTCGAGAAAACCTAGGAAGTAGAGCATCAGGACGCATTGCAACCATGATAGAATGGCAAAGGCGCTGGGATAGCTCTGAGAAAGGCCGGTGGACCTATCGCATTATATCATCCATCAATAAGTGGATTAATAGGCGACATGGTGAAATTAATTACTATCGGACGCAGTTGTTTAGTGGGCATGGTTGTTTTGGTGCATATCTGTACAGATTTAAACATGCCGACACACCGGAATGTCCTGCCTGCAAAGGATCAGAAGAGGATGTGGAACATATATTCTTTCAATGTCCAAGGTTCGAGACAACTCGAGTAGAACTGTCCAGTGTCCTCGGGCAGCCGGTGACACCTGATAACATACTAGAGCTAATGCTTGTGTGTGAACGTATAATTGGAATGCAGTAAGCCACATGGCAGCAGTGGTGCTTAAGGAGCTGAGATGCTTAGAGCGTGCTAGAGAGGAACATCGCGGTATGGCTAGATAGCGGTGGCAATCTCAATGTTAGGTTGAGACGCTGAGAGGAGAAAAGAGTCTAGTAACTAGTCACCTCCATGCGAAGTAATGTCTAACTGATAGTTCCGCATGGGGGATGTTCGAAAGGGTGTGTGGTTTTTAGATGGTAGGAATCCATCACTGTTGTTGAGATGTTTGCCCATCGAAGCTTCGTCTTATAGAAGATATTCCTCACTTTACCCGGTTAAAAAACACACACACACACACACACACACACACACACACACACACAACACACACACACACACACACACACACACACACACACACACACACACACACACACACACACACACACACACACACACACACCTTTCGTGCATTGGAATAGAACCCCTGGTAACCCGTTTGGTGAGAGTGCGTTAATGCAGAAATCCCCTAAGAAGAGAGCGATGACCAGTACATTGGAGTGATGTTTTTCATAGCCTTGAGGAAATTGAGGAACTGATGGAGATCGTAAGACCTCCAAATAATGTTCATAGCGAGATTAAAAAGATGATCAGCACCATTAGCACGCTTTATGGCTCAGCTATAGGTAAGAGGAGTGCTTCGGAAAACCAGTGCCAAACTTCACCGATCAATAATGATGGGAAGGAGAATCTAGGTCGTCTACGAAGTGTGAGCAGGAAAGAGGAGCTGAAGGCGGCGACTAACGAAGATTTACCACTTGTGGAGCTCAGTAAGAAGAAGTTGTCCAGGCCACCTAAGAGTGATGCAAGAAGGCAAAGTAAGAGAAAGAATACTAAGGCTGCTCCGCAAGGTCCTCCGCTAGCACTTCGAATGTCGGAGACTCTTATTAATGAGGAGGACGGAAACATGAAGCAAAAGACCACAGCATCTATGTCGAATAATGAAGATATAAACACTACGAGCTCAAATCAATTGGAGGATGCGACAGTTGGCTCAGAACAAGAATGGCAGAAAGTGAAGGGGAAAAGAACGCCAAAAGACGATCACGTCCGCGAAGGAAAAGGGCTCGCCCGGATGCGCTGCTAATAAAGAAGAGTGGCGAAATCTCATTTGCCGATCTGCTGCGGAAAGTTAAGGTCTACCCGACGCTA
Source organism: Nephrotoma guestfalica (assembly GCA_963691935.1). Classification (NCBI taxonomy): domain Eukaryota; kingdom Metazoa; phylum Arthropoda; class Insecta; order Diptera; family Tipulidae; genus Nephrotoma; species Nephrotoma guestfalica. The sequence goes on from OY829915.1 coordinate 210,298,714, forward strand.
AATACTCTGAGTGAAAGGGTGTCAAACATACGTCAAACTTATAGTGGAGACCTATTGTTGGAGCTACAAACTACAGGAGACCAGCCGAAGACTGCAATATTTCGAGAGCAATTAGCGAACGCGATCGGGGGCAAAGCGGCGGTTAAAACTTTGACCCAGGAGGCGTTACTGGTGATCAAAGACGAGGATGAGGTTACCACGTCTGAAGAGGTGATAGAGGCTCTGAAAGCGCAGTTTGAAGGGGTAAAAGGTGCCTGTATTGTTAAGTCACTCACGAAGGCCTACCGAGGAACGCAGACAGTGGTTGTTAGCCTCCCTAACACTATAGTTGGGAAAGTGCTAGAAGTGGGTAAAGTTAGATTTGGCTGGGTTTCTTGCCGAATCCGGGAAAAAATAGAGCTGACTAGATGCTTTAAATGCCACGGTTATGGGCATCGGTCATGAAACTGTAGAAGCCAAGCGGATAGATCAAAGCTCTGCAGGAGATGTGGTGAAGAAGTGCACTTTGCTAAGACATGCCAAAAAGATTCAAAATGCATACTATGCGACGAAACGGCCAAAGGCTGCAGCAAACTCGTAACTGGTAGTGGTAAATGTCCGGTATACTAGAAAGCGCTTCAAAAAGAGCGTTGGAAATGAAAGTCATCCAAGTAAATCGTAACCACGGTGAGGCTGCCCAGGACCTGCTGCAACAATCCATACAGGAAGTGAAAGCGGACATTGTAATTGAGTTTGAGCAATATAGGAACCTTGATAGAACGTTTTGGGCTTCAGATAGATCGAATCGAGCTGCTGTATCGGTTTGTGGTACCTACCCCCTACAGGAAGTTGGTGTGAGTTCTGTACCCGGATTTGTTAGAGCCAAAGTGAACGGCGTTCACTGTGTGGGGTAGTAGAGAAACCAGTAGCAGAGGAACCGCATTGTTAGAAGCCTTCGAATCATTACCGGTCGTATTAATGAATACAGGAAATACACCTACTTTCTGTAGAGGAAATGCAACCTCGATAGTTGACCTAACGTTTGTGAGCCATTATCTTGTCGATAGCGAAGTAGCGTGGAGAGTGAGCGATCTATAAACGCAACATCTATATATAGTGATCATCAAGCTATTGTGTATGAACTGGCGGATAGTAAACCCCAAAGGAATATAATTAGACACAGGAAGAAAATAGGATAGAAGTCCGCAGCGTTCGATGAGAACATTTTCCGTTTCATGATTGAGGATCTTACCCTATCTGGTACCGCAAATAACAAAGCCGTCCAGCTTATGAGGCATGTTACATGAGCCTGTGATGCAGCAATGCCAAGAAGGATGGTGGTTAATCGTAGAAAACCGGTCTTATGGTGGAACCACGAAATTTTGGAATTGCGTAAAAGGTGTCTGAACGCAAGAAGGCAATACCAGCGTGCTAGACACGTCGAAAACCCTCCCCTTCGACAACGATATTGTAAAGCTCGATCGGAGCTCAAGCGTGCCATCAAATTAACTAAGCGAAAGTGCTTTCGCGAACTGTACTAGGAGGTCGACCGCGATCCCTGGGGTAGACCCTACAGATTGATCCTGAAAAAACTCAGAATCAATTACGCCACTGCTCTCACATGGCCGGCAATGCTGTCTAACTTAGTGAGTCACCTGTTCCCGCAATAACCCCATTGTGTATTAGAAGTATTAGGCAACGAAAAAGATGCTGTATCACCAGTTACTGAAGAGGAGGGTCTGAAAGCATGTGGTAGAGTGGGTAACAATAAAGCCCCTGGCCCGGATAACATTCCGAATATTGCGTTGTAGTTGGCGGTTAAAGCATACCCAAACATATTCACTGAAGCATATACTGCATGCATAGTTGAGGAAGTTTTGCTTAGTAAATGGAAGGAACAGAAACTGGTATTGTTGCCAATAGGACACAAACCACCACGTGAGCCATCCTCCCGGCGTCCAATCTGCCTGGTGGATACGGCAGGTAAAACCCTAGAGAGAGAGTTGTATGTGACCGGTTACAAGAGGCTATAGTTAGAGCAGGAATCCTGGCAGAGCATCAGTATGTCTTTCGAAAGGCGCGCTCAACAGTGGATGCGGTTAAAGATGTTGTAAATATGGCACATTAGGCGATATCCGGTTTTCGATTTACATTGGACGTGAAAAATTTACATTGGACGTGAAAAACGCATTCCACATGACAAATTGGAGTTACACATTTAACGCACTTACACTGCTGAAGGTACCGAATTACCTGCTGAGACTAGTTTCCGGCTAATTTAGCGAGAGGATCTTGATTTATGATACTGAGGAGGGAAAGAAAACTTACGAGGTGACTGGTGGAGTTCCTCAATGGTGTATTTCGACTGCCCATACCAAGTGATACACGGGAGATGGGATTTGTGGACGACATCGCGATTGTAGTTGTCGCAAAACACTGAGAGGAGATTGTGGAGATCTGTAATAAGACGGTCAGACTTATTCAACAGAGGTTACCATCTGCTGGGCTGAAACTAGCAGAACATAAAACAGAAGCTGTTCTTATTACTAGCAGAAAAGTAATGGAGAGCGTAACATTAGAGATTGGAGCCCAACAAATTGTTAGTCAACCATCCATCAGGTACCTAGGGGTAATGATCGATTCCAGATTGTCATATAAGCATTACCTCCAGCAACCGAGCAAGGAGATTTAATGCGGCGCTAGCAAATAATGCCGAATACAATAGTTGCGCGGATGAGCAGCAGAGTTCTGCCCGCCAACATCTTTGCACCTATAATGATGTATGGGGCACCAATTTGGATCAACTCGTTGGAGAAGGATATTGATAGGCAAAGAGTAGCAACAGTTCAGAGGATAAGCGCCCTGAGAGTATCGTGCGCATTTCGAACGGTGTCAAAAAGCGTTGCCTGTACTCTTGCGGAAATGCCCCCAAAAGATCTACCGGGCTAGGAGCACCAAACCACGTACCTGTGTCGTGGTCAAAGAACAAAAGCAGAGAACCGCCGATTAGCACGGGCTGAGACGATCACTGTATGGCAGAGAAGATAGAGTGAGTTGACGAAAATTAGATGTACCCATCGCCTGATTCCCTGCATCGAGGCGTGGCTAAACAGGCGATACGGAGTAGTCGGGTCATGGTTGCTTTATATCATACCTGTTCAGATTCATACACGAAGAGTCACCAGATTGCCTTTTATGCATCGTAATAACGGAGAATGTAGAGCACGCAGTACTCGAGCGTACACGATTTACTGAGGAGAGTAGCAGTATCTATGCACGTGGGGTCCAACTAATACCGGAAAATATACTGGATTTTATGCTGGCATCCGAAGATTGGTAGAACGCCGTAAGCGGAAGTGTCTCACGGATAATGGGAGAGTTGAGACGCCACGAAAGATGCAGGAATTTAGTAAGGAGTTAATTCTATCCGATTAGGGGCAGTGTAAGCTGAGCCTGCATCGCGAAGTAATACCTTACGGTAGTTCCACGGGGCCGAACGGCATGATTTATCGGGGGTGGTGGTTTGGTCGGTCAGAATCCGACACTTTCACGTGTTTGATATATGGGTTCATATGTGAAGCCTAAATAAGATTCCCCTCCTTCGCCCTAATAAAAAAAACATAGTAATCATGAAAAATGTTGACTTATAGATTTTTGCAGATTTACCATGCGCTATATCGCCGAAGCCAAAAAAGTAGTTTTAAAAAAATCTCTGTGTGTGCGTATGTGCGTGCAGACTAAAGGTCTTTTGGTGTTCTATAGCACAGGCGGATTGAATGATCGGGGTGAAACTTCATGCTTAAGCTTTTTCTATAAATTGGAAGATCCCAATGATTTTTAGCTAAAAACGGTCGACCAGAAGTGGCAGCTTGAATAGAAGTGTTTTCATATTGTGAAAAGTATGTCATTTACGAGAAAATCGATTATGAACTAAAATAAAGCAAATTAAAATTCAACAAAATTAGTTCAGATCTTAAAGACAAATTTGAATTAAAAAAACTTTATATCATTAAAATTCGGCATCTATATAGAGCAAGCGGGTTGACTATGCGGGATACAACTTCATGCTAAAGCTTTTTAAATAATTTAGGAGTTAAATACCTTCAAAACATGGAAGACATCTATGTATAGAAATAGCAGATGCCGTATAGGAGCTTTTTCTATTTTTGCAATGAAGATTAATTTGTATACAAGGCAGTTTTTATCACAAATCCGGTAGGTTCATTCACTATCACTTCGGGTGAATCGATTTCGGCCAAAACTCACTGCGATCTATGATATAAATTTGAAGAAAAGTTTTAATTATAAAGTTTCATTCCAATTTCGATTGAACTGTATAGGACCGACATTTTTTGCACTTCTGCCTAAATTTTGAAAAAAAAAAATATTTTTACCTGTACTATTCATTCAGATCAATCTATTGTCGAGATACGTCATACCGTTTGTATCTGAAGTGGTTTATAAATAAGAACGTCGACAATTCTCCTGATCTGAAACTACGAGCAATAACAGAGACAAATTGGTGTAAATTGCACTTGTATATAGAATTCCTGAATTCACGCATCTAAATAGAGCTATATAAGCCACTAACCATGCAAAATATGCGAATTGTAAACTTTAGCACGCTGTACGATGAATTATGCAAAGGTTGTAAATAATTTATCCGAAATTATGATAAGCTCCAACCAAATTATTTGTTTTCCCCTAAAGTCAATATTGCTAAATTATTAATTTGACATGTACCTGTGGTCGTTTCGAATTTTCATTTTATGTTTTCCGTCATATCCATAATATGGAATCATAAAATTATATGTCATAAATATTTTGAATACATCACAAATCGCCAAATAATAATTTGTCCAAGTGCCCACCCAAATTATTATCACAAAATCATTGAGATACAGAATTTATGGTTTTCCTACACTCAAATCGGACTACAAAATCATTTGTATGATATTTTGAGCTATCGTATAGTCGTCAGGAAATATCATCCCACTGTAACAATCCCTGACCATTAGGACGAGTATGAACATGAAAATATTATTGACGACCAACATTTTCTGTTAGTTTTTACGTTGGTGGTCGATTTAGCAGAAAAGCTTTTATATATAGTTTCGCCTACATTATTTCGACGTAACATGTTAATTGTTACATATAAGTACGATATTGATAACATAATTTGCATGTATAGACGTATTCGTAAGTACGTTTTGTTATTTTCAATGAAATGTTTACCAAAATGTTACATCCTTCATTGAAGTACAAAATAACTCATAAACATCTTTGAATACATAGACCATAAGTAACTTTGTAAGAAACAGGAAGCGTGCACTACTATGTGTTCTGTATGTTACATATAGTTTGTATCGTAAACTAACTCTACCCAACATATTTTTCGTACAGAACATATTTTGTTTGTCTGCATAATTTAGATTTGGATATAAAATATTCGTATACATAGTACATGGATTTATATGTTTATGTTTAGGTATGAATACATAAATGTTGTAATACTTAATCTTCGAAAGACTTATTACTTTGCAGCAATAATAATTTTATTACATAATTTTTGTGGGTTGTTATTTTCGTATTCGGTTCCATACGAGTATCTGCCGCTATCATGAGTTGCAAAAATCACGAATCTTGGTGTGGCTGTTGAAAGATAAAAATTGTTTTCATAATTTACTGTTTGGTAGTTAAATAAACGCGGAGGAGGGAATAAATAAATTATCGTAAAATGATCTATCCACGCTGATATACTGCCCCATCCCGCGGACAATATATCCTCGTCATTATTCCGGCCAGGAAATTTTCTACACCAACCCATACCCCTCGGGTAATAGCCTTCGCCATTAACCTCTGGTAATATTCCCTTCGTCATTGTTCCCGATTATTTTGATACTCATGTGCATTTTTATGGCTTTTAAAGCATTTTTAAAGATGCTCCAAAATATAAAAATACTCCTGAACAATACATTTCGCCTCCTACGAATGATCATTTTCTTAAAATGCGCCAACCAAGAGGCGTACATAACAACCACCATGAATATTTAGCGGATATGAGTTTATTATTAATATTCCATCACAAAAATCCGGCTTGCTGAACCTCAGTTTATAACCTGGATAAATGGTAAACACTTAGTAACTTCATCTATTTTAAGTTGTGTTGCCTTAGAGAAAAAATTGGATGATATCTAAAAAATATCTGTAGCGGAACGGACTTATACTACAAAACTTCTACATTAAATCCGTCAATGCAGTTACAAAAGTTTTTAAAATTGAGTGTAAATACGTTATAGTGGTTACTAATCAATCTAGAACTAATCTATGCTCTAGAAACTTTAACAGGTTACTGCCTTTCACAATTACTTTGGATGCTAACCACAATGACTTATAATTTGTAACGGGTGACCATATTTTGGAGAACGACGGTTATCAAAATAATAATAATAAAAAAAATTGAGAAGCAAAATAAAACATTTTGAGGTAAAATGGAAAACTGTTACTTCTACGACTAGAGTCTGCCACTTTTTTGCTAGCTCAGACATGGTGGAGGTGGTCGTGGGGTTGACTCTAGTCGAAACGACTTTTACGAATTACAACGAAATTTAGCTGACATTCCCTACTAGCACATGATTCTACGGTCCCCTGAAGAAAAGAAAGATTAACGGCACATCTTAATAATAAAAACTCGATCAATTAATTTAGTTTTATACAAAATTTTCATAATATTGTTTATTATTAAATATTCAATTAAGGAAAATACGATTTATTATAGTGAAAATTTAATTTTTAAAATAGAATTTAATTATTCATTGAGAATGATAAAATGCAAAAAAAAAAAAAAAAACTAAATTAAAGTTTGTTATTAGTATTATCCTGGGTGAAAAATTTTACCCAGCAAAACAAAATCTTGACTTTAGACTCATACCTGACCAATCACCGAAGTGGCGAAGAAAGCGCTTCCTTGCCCTGGCTACGTTGTATGGCAAATACGACAATTTGATATTAACAAGAATCTAAATGACAATAAAAGAAATAATATTAATAAACTTAATTAAGTAATTAATAAAACATATCTATGTACACATAGTCAAAAAAGTATTCGATCATTTGACTATGATGGAAATATTGCTGTATTCAGTACAAATAAAATAATTGTAAACAAATGTTACTTTTTACAAACTAATCCTTATTATATTGTCAGTTTATTCCAAGTATCGATTTGTACAATAAATTCAACCTAATAAAAAAATATATAAAATTGTAAAAATACCGTTAGTTATATGACAAAAAAGTATTCGATCATAGGTAAATTAATAACACGTATTCCGCCCTTTTGCCGCAAGAACCGCCAGTAAACGACTTCTCATTGATTTGACAAGCTTGCCAGTAGTCACATTCGTAATTTTATTCCATTTTGCCAAGATAATGGCTTTTAGTTGCTCTTTAGTTGCAATTTCTTGCGTGCGAATACGGCGCTCTAATTCATCTCACAAATGCTCAATAGGATTGAGGTCTGGAGATTATGGAGGATGTGGCAAAACTGTATTTACGTTATACAACAAGTATTCTCATACTATTCTTGATGAATGTTTGGGATCATTGTCCTGTTGAAAAATGAAATCCCGCTCTATTCCCAACTTCTCCGCGCTTTTTTCAAAATATTTTTGAGGATATCTAAGCAGACAATCCTGTAATAAATAAATTGAATAAAATGTGTTGCAAAGCACTAACACCTTTTACGTACCGATCCATTGTGAAGTCAATAAAAACAAGCTCTCCCGCGCTCGATGCTGCCATATAACCCCATACCATCACACCACCCCCATTAAACTTAACTGTTTCTTTTATATTACAGTGTTCATAAGCTTCATTTACTTTTCGCCATACTTTAATTCGACCATCAGAACCATAAATATTATATTTGCTTTCATCTGAAAACAAAATCGAGTTCCAGAACTTATCTGGTTTACCAACATATTCTCTGGCATATGCGATGTGCTTTTTCCTATTGGCCGGTGGAATTTTAGGTCGTATGCGAGCCGTGCGACCAGTATAACCCGCTTTATGTAAAATATTTCTTATAGTTTGTGTAGAACAAATCTTTTGAATTTCAACCTCCATTCGACCCACAGTTTTATCACTTTTGTATTTGGAAATTATATAATGAACGGTAGAATAAGGCTTTTTTTAAATTTTTGAAATATTTCTTATAGACATTTTGTCTTCAAAGTGTTGTATTATCACTTTTTTAAATCAACCGACAATTTCAACCTACGACCCATCGTGTAATACTAAACTGAGACTGAATGTTCGATTTTGTTTAATTTTTTTATTAGCGGTATTGATATTAAACAAAAGGTTGAAACAGATGAACAAAGAACACTAGCTCATATGATCGAATACTTTTTTGCCGTAATTTAGTACTGTGTGTATTAATTAACTTTTTTTTTTTAAATTTAATTGGAAATATTTACATTTTGTTTATGTGGACGAAAAGGATATGTTTAAGTGATAAGGCCCTGCACATAATTTTTTTATTTGGAATTAAGTTGTTTTTCTAATAATCATAAACAATTAACATTTCAGACTGATCGAATACTTTTTTGACTATGTGTATATAAAATAATAATACTATGTAATATAATAATATAAATAAATAAAAAATAGCAGCAAAACTTAATATTTGATTCCTACCATTTTCCACTTAATTACAATACTTGTAAACGTTATTTTTAATTATAGAAATTAACATTCAAAAATATAAAAAAAAATAGTTAATTTTAATTGAAATCATACAAATAAAATGAATATAAATCATAAATAAAAAAAATTATATAAAGAAATATAAAGATTTATAAAGATAAAATTAAAATTTGAAATTCAAACCACGATGCAACGCCAAACCGCGTTTTTGCATAATAACGGTGCCCTAAACTCCAAACCGCATGCACTCGTATGTGAATTTCCGCCAAGCGCAAACTCTCAATTTAATTGGTTCCTTTGGGATCCTTACAATTGTTATGAGCACGATCCCAACGTTCAAAACCCCGCAGCTATAATTGCTCAGATGTGTCCAACAACAAAATTCGCTCCAAACGTCTTAAGATTGCAACCCGGATAACTGTATGAATTGTTATTACGAGTACAATCGAACTCCAGAATACGGTACAGAATATTACAGCAACATTAAGTAAGTCCGCAAGTTCTCTTAAATTAGTCCGCAATTCGTAAGGTATATTGTATTGCGTTGAACTCGGTACGCCAATAAGTATACGAAATTCCTCGAGTATTTACTTATATGTGGATTTAAAATGCGGATTTAATAAACGATTGTTATTTGCGGCCCAACGAACTATTTTGTTAAACTTTAGTTTAAAACAATGCAACTTGCTAAGTTGATCATCACAAAAAAAAATTGGCCAAAATTTATTATTAAGAAAGACACATTAAAACAAAGAAGTGGCATGATTGAACAAACCAATTGGCTTATTATTGGTCAGGAGTGGTCAGAATGTACCATTTTGATGATATTGTTTTCGTACGTCCGATAATATTTTCACCATTCAATCAGAGGGACATCGGTCAGTTATAAAATCCACAATTAATGGATGAATGTAATTTAATAAAATATACACACGTCACACGGCAATAATTAGTAACATCGCTGCAAATTTTATGCGGCGCATGTTACAAGTTCGGTGTTGGATTATATTACTAAATATCCACCAAACAACATCAAATGGGTTTTAAATATTACATTCAAAATGTCAACTCAATCTTTTCACATATAGTAACTGTAGGTGATCCTCCAAACTTTTCGCATAGTAACTGTGGATACTCCAACTATATCTCCGACATTTTACAAAGAGTTGTCTACAGAGTCAAGCTATAGAAATTTGATCATGGAAATAATGTTTGCATTAACCAAGAACCCATCACTAAACATCAGTTTTGCTTTGATGGGAATAATCTGGTGCGACTGTGTGGAGGTGGTGTTTATCGGGCACGAAAATTAAGTTAGATCACCAGACTTACAACTCGATAAACAACATCTATCTTAAAGAAAACATAAAGATGCCGGACGTTACAAATATTCAAGGTGTACCTGGCTGTGGTAAATCAACCTGGATTATAAGCAAGCATAAACTGAGGAGTGATCTTGTTTTGTATGCTACAATGAGCGAGGAGTTGCTGATATTAAACCAAAAGAAACATCTCGATGCAAGCACGAAAACATCAGTTTTAATAAAATCAAATTAAATTACAAAACGATTGCCTCGTATCTAATAAATGGAAATCGCATACGATACAGTTTTTATTGATGAGTACATGAAGGTACATGCAGGATAGGGCTCGTAGTTATTTTTATAGTAAATGTTCTAAAGACGGAATACTTGAATGTGGCGTATAGATGTCCAGCTGATGTAACATTAGTAGTATGAACGCGAAAGATCCACGAAGCACTAGGCTTAACCTCACCAAATGTAATATTTATAAGAATCAATTCACAGCCATTTGAGTTGTTCGATAGTGTACCGCATGCCATAGTTGCTATTTCAAGACACACACAATCGGAGTGCAGTTTATGCCAAAATAACAAAATATACACTGTGGCCTGTAAGTACTTAGAATTAAAAAAACACTCAGAAATTGTACTTTCAAAATAATATTGGAAATTTTTTAATAAACACAAACATTTCTGCACAATAAATAGAAAATATTTAATTTTTGTGAAAAGTTTTGAGTGAATTTTGTAATAAGAAATTTATACAACAAATCCCACTATGAATCGCACAGAGGTGATCGTAGTGGTTCTGAAGTAGAACTTGATGTAAGAAAAAAATCGCGTTTATTCACATGCTCGGAAATCTCTGAGATTTTAGTTATTGGAGAGAGAACATCATTGAGTGTAATCCGAAAATTGTTGAACGTGTGGAAATATTTAGCTCGGCCTCTACGGATCACACACAGATGATCGAAGTGGTTCTTAACTAAAACTTGGTGTAAAAAACAAATCGTATTCATCTACATGCTCGTAAATCTCTGAGATTTTTGTTATTCGAGAGAGAACATCATTGAGTGTCATCTGAAAATTCTTAAACATTTAGAATTATTTAACTCGACCTTAACATATTTTAAATAAATATTATGAAATTATTTCCGATTTGTGACAAAATACGGTGTGGTTTTTCTACAAACCAGGCGGATTGACTATTCGGAATAAAATGATGTGATGGACATATCAAGTGTCAGCTTCCGTAGGAGGCTTCTCAATTTTTGCAATGAAGATTAAATTTTTTAGAAAGAGTTGACCTTGTTGGTTTTTGAAAAGTTAAGCAGAAATAATGACTTTTGATTATACAAGACAACTTTTGCCACAAATCCGTCAGGTTCAATTAAGAGGAACGTTTTCGCGGTTTTCGCTTTAGAAATTAATTTTGGTGTACTCGAGACCTACAACATATTATATATACACATTTGTTGTAAAAGAAAGTTGGGTGTAGGCCACAGCAATCACATGCCATTCATTTAAATTTAAATGAATTTAACTTTGTTAAATATTTGAAAAAAATGCTGTAAAAAACGTTGAGCAACATATTTTTAAGAGTGTACCTAACTTCTACTAATTAAAATATCCATTGATAAACGCGGCTGTCAATGGAGTATACTAATACTAAATTTTGGATTCTCCTTTTCCCAGTTTGGTGTGATTGCAGAATTTTGAATATCATATTTTCCTCCAAACGTATAACGCGCAACGTGAAACAAAAAAATTACAAATTCATTTATATTTTGACAATGATAAATGAAGATGAATAGCACAAACCACAAAATAATAGGAAAATATGATGATGACGATGATGATAAGAAAAGAACAACAACCGAACCCAAACCGCATAAAACAACAGCAACAACAAAAAGTGACAGATAATTTTCTTGTCAAAATTTAATACGTAACAGTAAAGTTGTTATATGAACAACAAAATTATCTATAAATAATTCAAACATAATTTTGTTTTTATTACACCACTCACTAATTATTTTGGAATGGCATAATGATAGCTGAGCTCAAAATTTTTTTGCCGTTCCAACTACATTATTTTTGATTTTTAAATTTAATAACACGACACACATTTCATCGTATCGTAGTTTGATATATTACTAGAAAGTTTTTGTAATAAATAGATAATCTCTATGGAGGAATATAAACTTAATTTAAAGTGTTTTGTTATATATTTAGCATCATTTGTATTTACCGGAAATGTGGTGCTGGCATTGAATTTCATCAAGGGCAGCATGTAAAAATGTTTTTTCATCTGGTTAGGAAGCTATACCAAGAACGTATTGGATATATAAGTTTATTTCGCGAGAATAAATTTTGGGCTGTGCTGATTTTATATAAAATCGTATTGCAAGTAAATGCAGCTAAAATTTTGAAGTAAATTACCACTGTAAGACAATATAATATTGTTTTAATGGAATTTAGAAATTATTAAAATGTCGGAAATGCGAGTCAAAAGAAACATAATTTACAATTTTATGTAATACTAATAACAATTCATTAAACCGAAACAAATGAATTTACGATAATCGTTCTAGTGTGATTAGTTAAAAACATTTTTTACATTATGTTTTCTTATTTTTATTTTCAGAATTTTGTTAAGAAGACTTGAGAAATTTATAATAAACCAATACACAACAGAACAACGAATTAAAATAACTGAGTTTTATTAAAAAATCCAACGGTCATTTAAATGGGTGGTATTTTAATATGCGTTCTGTACTTTCTAGACCAACAATAAACCGTATGGTTGGTAATTTCCAGAAACAAGGTGCCTTAAGGAACCTCTCAGATGGCCGCCGACTTCACCAGACTTAGCGAATCTCGACAGGCTATCTCGACTGTCTGACAAGTTATAATTTTTCAGGTTTCCGCCAATAAAAATTCCATTAAACATACTCTATTTAAAAAAATAATTAAATCAAATAATAAACAAAAAAGTTATTAAACATTAACACAAGAATGGAATTTTTGCGCCACCTTCCCGTTATAACGCAAAAATATAAAACAAATTGAAAAAAATTTTAAATTTACATGAGAAACCCGAACAACGACCTCTTTGCATGCCTTCCATTAATTTACGGCATTCAATAGTGTACAACAATTTTACAATTTCACAATTTTACAATTTTACAATTTTACAATTTTACAATTTTACAATTTTACAATTTTACAATTTTACAATTTTACAATTTTACAATTTTACAATTTTACAATTTTACAATTTTACAATTTTACAATTTTACAATTTTACAATTTTACAATTTTACAATTTTACAATTTTACAATTTTACAATTTTACAATTTTACAATTTTACAATTTTACAATTTTACAATTTTACAATTTTACAATTTTACAATTTTACAATTTTACAATTTTACAAATTTTACAATTTTACAATTTTACAATTTTACAATTTTACAATTTTAGAATTTTACAATTTTACAATTTTACAATTTATCGGGGAGTGCTAAATTTAGAAATTAAGAAATTTAGAAAATTTAAAATTTTTAATTTTTGAAATATTGGAATTTTGAATTTTTTAAATTTAGGAATTTGGATATTTAGGTATTTAGAAATTCAGATATAGTGTTTGAAATTTATGTATTAAAAATTGACACATTAGAAATTCAAAAATTTAGAATTTTAGAAATTTAAATATTAAGAAATTCAGAAATTTAGAAATTTATAATTTTAGAAATTTTTGAATTTATAAATTTTAGAATTTGGAAATTTATTTATTTAGATATTTAGATGTTTAGATAAAAAAGATTTAGAAATTTAAATTTTAAGATATTTAGAAATTCAGAAATATAAACATTTAGAAATTTAGAATTTTAGAAATTTAGATATTAATATTTAGAAATTCAGAAATTCTGAAATTTAGAAATTTGTAAATTTTAGAAATTTAGAAATTTAAAAATTTAGAAATTTGGAAAATGAAATTTAGAACATGAAAATTTTAGAAAATTAGAAATATTGAAATTTTGAAATTTGAAATCCTAGTTTTAGAAATTTAAGATTTTGGAAATTAAGAAAATTGGAAAACTAAAAAATTAAAAAAATTTAAAATTTAGAAATTAAAAAATTTTAAAATTTAGAAATTTAGAAATTTATACCTTTAGAAATTTAGGAATTAATATTTAGAATTTCAGAAAATTAGAAATTTATAAATTTAGAAATAAAGAGATTTTATAATTGAAAAATTTAAAAGTTTAAAATTTTAGAAATTTTGAAATTTCTAAAATAAGAAATTAGGAATTTTGGAAATTAGGAAATTTAGAAACTTAAAATTTTGGAAATTTAGACATTTATACGGTTAGAAAGCTAGAAATTTAGAAATTTAGAAATTAAAAAATTTAAAAATTTAGACATTTCGACAATTGGACATTTAGAAATTTAAAAACTTTGAATTTTTTGCAATTTAGAAGTTAAGAAATTCAGATATTTTGATATTTAGACATTTATGTCTTTATAAATTTATAAATTAAGAAATTTAAAAATTTAAATAATTTAAAATTTAGAAATTTAGAAATTTAGACATTTAGTAATTTCGAAAATGAAACATTCTGACATTTAGACATTAAGACATTAAGCCATTTAGATATTCAGACATTCAGACATTTAAAAATTTAGAAATTTGGCAATTTAGAACATTAGAAATTACTAAATAAAGAAATTTAGATATTTAGAAAATTAGATTTTTACAAATTCAGAAATTTAGATATTAAGATATTTAGAAATTCAGAAATTTAAAAATTCATATATTAAGAAATTTTAAAATTCTGAAATTCTAGAATTTTAAAGTTTTCAAATTTTTTAATTTGCAAATTTAGATATTTAGAAATTTAGAAATTTTTACAGTTAAAAATTCAGAAATTTGAAGATTTAGAATCTTGGAAATTTAGACTACAGTTCTAAAATTAGAAATTTCGAAATTTAGATAATAAGATATTCAGAAAATCAAATTGGAAATTTTAAAATTTTTGAGAATTTGGAAATTAAGATATTTAGAAATTTATATATTTAGCAATTTATACATTTACAAATTAAGAAATTTGGAAATTTAGAAATTTGGAAATTTCGACATTTGAACATTTAGAAATTTTGAAATTTGGATATTTAGGCATTTAGAAGGTTAGACATTTAGAAATTTAAAAATTTAGAAAATTTAGACATTTAGACATTTATACATTTAGTCATTTAGACAGTTAAACATTTAGATATTTAGACATTTAGACATTTAGTTATTTTGACATTTATACAATAAGACAATTAGACATTTAGACATTTAGACATTTAGACCTTTAGACTTTTAGAAATTTAAAAATTTAGAAATTAAGCAATTTAGAAATTTAGAAATTCAGAAATTTATAAATTTAAAAATTTAGAAATCTAAAAATTTAGAATTTTAGAAATTAAGAAATTTAGAAATTAGAAATTTAGAATTTTAGAAATTTAGAAAATTTAGTTATTAAGATATTTAAAAATTCAGAAATTTAGAAATTTAGAAATATTAAAATTTTAGAATTTTTAACTTTTAAAATTTGGAAATTTAGATATTTAGCAATTTACAATTATTTTATTTTTTTAATTTATATAAAAGAAAGTATTAAATATCCAATGGATTTAATACTTTGAAGGTTAATTAATACTCCCTTATCATTGACGCACACACCACTAGTTCACACAATTACAGAGTATGTCACCTGCACATTGCAAGCTTTTTGTGTCAATCTATACACTGACATGCACGGTGGGTCGGCGCTGAATTCTGCACTCCAACAGAGGGTCCCTAGTCGTGTTTATTAACATCACCGATGGTAATCGATGACGAAAATTTGCTTTGCATCCAGCCTCTGGTGGAATTCGAACCCAGGACCTCCCGGTCCAAGTGCCGAATTCAATGTACCACTTATCCGGTTAACATTTAGAATGTACATTTTGGAAAAAAATTAAATTTAAATTTTTTTATTAATATATTTTATTATTAATTTATTTCACATGCGTAACAAACTATATTTTGGATGCCTTTGATATTGTTTTCGTTAATGAATTATTATTCTTAAATGGATTAAAAAATTTATAAAATTTCATTTGTACCTAAAATCAATTTTGCATAATTCTTCAGGTGTCAAAAAAATAATAAAAATGTTATTTTCCATTAAACCTCTTGACATTTAGATTTTTTGGCCATTTTTTATAATAAATCCTGTGCTCTTATTTTGTCAAAATTAATTCGAATGCTCCTGTTTATCCTCTTGGAATCACAATAAAAGAAAAAATCCATTAAAATAAATTCTATTATCTCGGAAACAAAAATAAAATTATTTAAGTTCTCCCTAAATCAGAAAAAGTGTGTATACACGCGGGAAACGTAAAGTGTAGTCACACTAAATTAAATTTTCTTAATACACATTAATATATTCCCGTTAGTCCTCTTTGCATCTGCGAGCTGAGCTTTTTATATTGTGTAACACAGATTTTTATTTTAATGAATCTCAGTACTTTTATCATTTCCAAAATGTTTTTTTGAACATTAATTTTATCTTCTTTCGTATTTTATTTTATGTTGATTTGTAATTCAAGGCAGGGGTTTTATAAAGTTTAGGTGCTGCTACTAAATTTTAAAGACTTATTTGGACGTTTATTTTGTCATATGTACTTATCAATTATCTACAAAGAGTCTTTTTTCAAAAAACTTTAAAGCGTATTTTCTATCGATCAATTTTCGAACTTTGATTGAGATTTCGATATTTTGTTGATATTTAACAATTATTTTGATTACATCACATATCGCACAAGCATACGTAATTTGGTAAATATTACTATGGTTATCAAACCATACATAAAACTATAGTTTATGGAAGACTTATTTTTATGAGCTATAAAAATGCAGTAAAATTAATGTTTTATATTTGCTACAGAGAAAACGAAAATGAGAGATTTAAGTTGAATTTATTTCAATTAATATTTCCTGAGTAGAAAACGGCACTTAAAATCCAGGTAATAAAAAATATAAAAGTAATGAGCTATTTATGCTAATTGAATACAAATTTATATTTTATTATGGTAGATTAATTGTATAAATAGGAAATAAATTTAAATTTTTTTATTTGTGAAAATTTTACTTGTTATGTATACGTTTTCTACATACGACTTAGTATAACATTATTCTACTATGAAAATGACTTTGAGCAAATTAGCTAAAGAAAATGCTAACATAGATTAGATTATATTTAACAAATTATATTAAATGAAATTTAAGAATTATGTCATAAAAACAGTTTTAGTAGTAAACCCACCACCCAAATTTTTAATTGATTTGAACTGTTTACGCAATAAACAAAAATATGAGAGGAAAAATAATTAGAACCATTTTATCGGCTATTCATCTTCAAAACTCAAACTTCTCATAACTTGGTAAAATTTCGATTTACTTAAATGAAAAAATCAAAAATTGCACTTTTTGATTTCGCAATAAAAAGTGTCGGTCAAAATCTTAAAATTCAATGATTTTTACAGGTCTTTCAATATTAACGGAACATGTCACCATACAATAAAATTTTGTTAACCAAAAGTTTTAAAATATTTCCGTTTTGCTTAACAATGTGAGACTCTTGTCAAAAAAATGAAATTACGCTATTCTAACCGAAAACGCTGGTCATTTAGTTACCTCTATAATCAAAGTGGGGAGAACAAACCATAGATCGTACATTATAAGTTTACAGTTTGTGGGAATAGCAAGTTTCATATCGAAAAACAAGCAATTTGGTCGGGCGATATCAGTTAAATTTGTATAACCGTGTACACCGATGTCCACCACATTTCACAAGGGTCTCCTAATTTATGGAAAAAGGTTTAGTATGAAATTTTATGTTGAATAAACGATCCGCCTGAACATGGAGATGCCGCATTTTTTGTGAAATAAAGTTTTGTTTTGTCAAAACTCGTCATTTCCGTTAATATTTAATTAATGATCTGAACAATCTTTATGATTTTAATAGTTTTTTCGTAAATGGAACTAATTTCTATTTCCAGTGAACTAATTTCGGCCAAATACCACTTAGATCTCCTAATTCATGAAGGCAGATTAGTAATAAAACTGATCTGGACCGATATCCTTTTTAAAACATTTGCAAAAAACTATACTTTCGATGGACCAATTTCGATCAAACATCACTGAGACCTCGCAATTTATGAATCAACTTAAGTATGAAGTTTGGCTTCGATCAGGTAATTCATCTGCGCTTTACAGAGGCCGAAGTTTTATTTGTCAAATATATTTTTTGTCAAAAATCGTTATTTCCGTTTACATTTTGGAAAACTAACCTAGGACAATATAAATTTAAAATATTTTAGTTCATAGGCGGCTTTGTCGTAAATGATAAGCTTTCCAAAATATTTCCAAAAAAAAAAAACCTCTTATGGTAGTTATTACTTCCGGTAAAACGAATACAGGGCCAAATTTTTGTTAAGCAACAGTGTTATGTCGAAAATTGCCATTTTCTTGCAAATTAAACTTAGAATCCTTTAGTTTATATTCGCGTAGGTATATAATTTCATCCCAATCGATCGGTTCATCTGGAGTATAAAGGGGCTTCCCTTTAAATTTTTGAAATATGATTTGGAGCCGTATTGTTGTAAATTTTATTTAGAATCTTTAAGTTTATCATTGGTTTTGTGTAGATGCTATACTTTTCGAAATATCTGTGTAAAACGAAAAAGCTCCTATAAATCTGTTATTTCCGGTGAACTTATTTAACCAAAATCCGGATCTTCCAAATTATGGAAACAAGCATGAACTTTTATCCCAAACATTCAATCCGTCTGGGCTGGGCAATTGTGTAGAGAGATGACCTTAGAAAGCCTTTCACGGTTTACAGGTGCAACACTGTAACCTATGGTATTACGGCTGCCAGTTTTCTAGCAGTAAGAGCTCTGTTACAACTAGCTGAAGAAAAACACAACAGCTACCCAACAGCTTTAAGAATTTTATCATCAAATTTCTAAGTAGATGACATACTAACGGGAGGAAGCTGTTGCAGCCGTAAATAAATTAATAACAACTACCAAACAAGGCGGTATCGTGTCGTATATATATATATATATATATATATATATATATATATATATATATATATATATATATATATAAATATATATATATATATATATATATATATATATATGTATATATATATATATATATATATATATATATATATATATATAACGGGTTATCCAATTCGAGGTTGATAAAGTAGAAATCTGTATACCGACATATGTCAAAGATAAACGCAAGTACGCTGTCATTTATTTAGTTGACATTCTGCCATTTAAGAATATGGAGCATTTAACAATCGACCAACGCGTTAAAATTATTAAATCTTATTATAAAAATAGTGATTCTGCCGTATCCACATTTCGCGCTTTACGAGCAGATTATGGTCGTCATAATCGTCCTACAAAGCAAACCATATAGAATACAGTGAATAAATTTGAACAAACTGGATCTGTTACTAATATTGTAAGGTCTGTGCATCATCGAAACATTCGCAATGCTGAAAATATCGCTTCTGTAGCTGAAAATGTGGAAGAAGATCCAAATTTGTCAATTCCTCGTCGAGCTCAACATTTAGGCCTATCTTATGGCTCATTATGGCGCATTTTGCATCTGGATTTGCATCTTCATCCGTATAAAGTCCATTTGACACAAGAGCTAAAGCCTGCTGACCATGGACAACGAAGAACATACGCAAATTGGGTGTTGGAAAAACAGGCCGTCGATGCTGATTTTTCGAACAAAATTTTCTTCAGTGATGAAGCTCATTTTTCGCTTGGTGGATACGTTAATAAGCAAAACTGTAGAATTTGGGGCTCAGAAAATCCACAATTGATTGAAGAGAAGCCATTACACCCGGAAAAAGTCACTGTTTGGTGCGCATTGTGGTCTGGTGGTGTGATTGGGCCGTATTTTTTTGAGAACAACCATGGACGAACCGTTACCGTCAATTCTGAGCGCTATGGCCGCATGTTAACCGATTATTTTTTTACGAAAATCGAAGATTATGATCTTGACGATATGTGGTTCCAGCAGGATGGAGCAACCAGTCACGTAACACGAGCAAATCGAGATCTTTTGCAAGAGAAATTTCCTGGACGTTTGATTTCGCGATTGGCTGATGTCAATTGGCCTCCAAGATCCTGTGATTTAACGCCTTTGGATTTCTTTTTGTGGGGCTACGCGAAAGATCGTGTTTACGCAAACAATCCTCAAACTCTTGACGAATTGAAAACTAATATTCGTAAGGTAATGGCCGAGATACCGCCCGAAATGTGCCGAAAAGTCATTGAAAATTACCGCAAAAGAATCAAGGCCTGTAAGAAGTCCCGTGGAGGACATTTGAATGATATCTTGTTTAACTAAAAATGGCAAGGATCAATCTGTAAAATGAAATAAAAATTACAATACATTCCGAATATTTTGTGTGTTTTTTTTAAGTTTACTTTATCAAGCTTGAATTGGATAACCTTATATATATATATATATATATATATATATATATATATATATATATATATATATATATATATATATATATATATATATATATATATATATATATATATATATATATATATATATATATATATATATATATATATATATATATATATATATATATATATATATATATATATATATATATATATATATATATATATATATATATATATATATATATATATATATATATATATATATATGTGGTAAACACTTAAACGATTTTAAGAATAAAAAAACCAAACTAAATACTTTTCGACTTTATTTATTTATTAGATATGATCCGTACCATCGCCAAAAACCGACTACTGATCTTCTTCATTTATCCTCTCTATTCCATTTTCTACACCAATACTAACGATCTCAATGCAACTTACGGTAATGCCGGTTCGTATGATTAACGCATAGGGTGTTCCTACAATTCGGCCATCTTGGTAAACATCGACTCGATGATTTGCTTCATTTTCGTCTTTTATACGTCTTATACGTCTTTCATTCTCTATTCCGTCTTTGAACATCTTTGAATAACATCTTTAAATTAAACCTCTTTTTTTTAAATAATCATCTTAGTTTTGGAGATACATCTTTAATTTGTGTGGCGTCTTGATAAGTACACAACGTCTTATATGGCTAATAAATGTAAACTAAAATGGTATATGTGGCATTATTGATTTTCTTTTCTTAACATCATTCTTAATTGTCGTCTTCGATTTTGGTCTCATCAAGCAGCACTTCATCACTAGCATCATCGTCTGTGTCTATTTCGGTTTCTCTCAGGGTAGTTTTCCACATTTTTATATTATCGGCACTTGTTGTAGTTTTCTGCGGACCAGACGAATCGCCAATTTTTTCGACGTCGTATCGGTCATTAGGCTTTACTCTAGTCACTTTGTAAGGCCCCAGATATTTAGGCAGAATTTTCTGACTTGTTCCAAATTGTGTCTTCTTGATCGCTATGACATCATTTAACCTGTATTTTATTGGCTCTTTCCTTTTTTTATTAAAATTTCTCCTGTTATCTAATTGAATACGCTCTATGCTATTAGCTGCTTCTTTTCGTAGTCCGTTTCGTTCCTCGTCAAAACTGTGTGCTATTGCATCTTCAATGGATTCGTTAAGCCGAAGATCCTCTTTAACTCGCATTGATACACCAAATAGTAATTGGAAAGGACTCATTTGTATCGCACGTTGCCAACTAGAATTAATAAAAATTTGAAGCTCATTAACGTATTTGTACCAACCTTCTGGATTCTGCAATGACATCTTTGTTAATGCTGGAATTATTATGCGATGGATTCTTTCCACCTGACCGTTTCCTCTTGGCACACCAGTTGTGATCAATATATGAAAAATATTTTCATCCGAACAATACTTTTGGAAATCGTTAGAAGTAAATGCAGTACCTCTATCGCTAATTATTCTGGCTGGACTACCAAAATTTGTCTTTTGAAGATCAAGTTTTTGAATTACTTCGCTTGTAGATAATGATTTTACGGGATACATCCATACAAATTTTGTGAATCCATCAACTACGACCAATATATAGGTGTATTGTTTCTTGGTTGCCGTCATTGGCCCCAAATGATCAACATGATATGTTGACAACGGTAAATCTTCTTTTGGTAGAGGATTGAGAAATCCTTCTTGTTTGCCCGCTTTTCGTTCGGAAAGGATGCAGGGTACACAATTCCGAATAACATTCTGAATTTTGACTAATAATCCAGGAATATAGTATTCTCTTTTTAGCAGCTCCATCGTCTTCTTATACCCAAAGTGACCTCTTTCGTGTGCATCTTTGATTATCTCGTACTGCATTCCCTTAGGGATACACAACATGTTAAAACCATCATCTCTAGTGCGATGTATCACTCCTCCGTATAGACAATAATTTTCGACTGGTCCTTTCTCTAGGCACTTTCTCAATATATTTAGGTGTTCATCGGTCTGTTGAGCGATTTTTACTCTCTCTATAAAATCATCAGCTATGACAGCAACTATTGGATACCGGCTCAACGCATCTGCATGCCTCATTTTGGTGCCACTCCTGTGTTCGATGGTATAATCATAGTCCTGCAGAAGCATCGCCCAACCAGCAATTCGTGGTAATAGCTCTTTTTTCTCCATGGTAGCCTTAAATGCTGCACAATCCGTTACAATTTTAAATGGTATACCCAGTAGATACACCCTAAACTTCTTCAATGCGCCTACTATGGCTAATACCTCTAACTCATAGCTATTGTAATTTTCTTGAGCTTTGGTTGTCCGCTTGCTGAAGTAATAAACTGGATGGTATGCCTGATCCTCATTTTTTAATTGGAATAATATAGCACCAAACCCAAATTTTGAAGCATCTGTATGTAATTCGGTTGCCCTATTAGGGCTGAAGATGTGTAGTACTGGTGGATTGGACAAACGATATTGCAGTTCTTTAAACGCTGTTTCTTGTTTATGGCCAAAGTCAAACTTTTCATCTTTCTTCAAAAGTTGGTACAGTGGGCGAGCGATTTCTGAGAAAGCTCCGATAAATTTGCGAAAATAACTGCATAGCCCCAGAAAACTTTGGACACCTTTGATATTTTGCGGTTTAGGAAATTTCATAATCGCTTTGGTTTTGGCAGCAGAAGGTTTTATTGTACCATCTGTGATTTCGTAGCCTAAGTACTCGATACGAGTTGACAAAAAGGAACATTTCTTCCACTTGATCAGAAGCCCATATTCACTTGCCGTCTGGAGAACTTCTTTTAAAATATCAATATTTGATCCGAAATCACGAGTCGGAATGATTATGTCATCCATGTAAACGTTAATTAATCTCTTCTCAACTGATTGCTTGAAAATCACATGAATAAATCGGCTGAACACTGCCGGTGCCGTACACAATCCAAATGGCATAAAAAGGAATTCAAATTGACCAGACGGAGTGACGAATGAAGTATATTTTATACTTCCTTTATCGACAGGTACATGAAAGAACCCATTCTTTAGATCTAATGTAGTAAACACACGTGCGTCGTATAATTGATCGATTTGATCTTCAATAATAGGCAAAGGATATCGATCCATCACAATCTTTTTATTTAATCGTCGATAGTCCACACATAACCGTTTTGTACCGTCCTTTTTATTCGCAAGTACGACTGGACTAGCAAAGTCTGAGTGACTGGGACGAATGATACCATCTCGTAGCCATTCCAACACTTGATTTTCGACAATTGTTCTTTCAGCAGGCGCCAATCTTCTGGGTGTTTGGTAAATAGGAATATCATCACTTAAAATTATTCGCATTTGGATAGGACTTTCTTTGATTTTTGTTGGTACGTAACCAGTCACCAAACTATTGATTTCGTTGTGGTATTTGGTATTCCCGATGTCTAAAGTATCTTCTCGGAAGGCGCAATAACAAGACGAATAGTTATCGAAAATCTTGCTGATTTTGATTTCATTTTCCCTTAGTTCAATTTTAGTACCATGAAGTACATCATTGCCTATAATTACGCTACAGCTTGGCATATTTTCATCCGGTAACACATGAACTCGAACATCAAATAATTCCCCATCAACTTCTAAAATACGTGATTATTTATCTTTACAGATTTAAAGTTCCTATCGTTGAAAATAACCTTTTCAGAATTCGATATTGCCGCAGAGGTTCGTGTAGTAGATGCTGGTATATTTTCAGACTTGGTGGCATTTTGGTTTGTTTTACCACAATTTGGTGAAATGTGTCCAAACTCATTGCATTTGAAGCATTTTTTACCTTTTCTACATTGTCGTCCGCTATGTCCTGCAATACCGCAATTATAACACCTCATCATGTTCCTTTTCGGTGAATGATT
>OY829915.1:210323365-210485865 GCA_963691935.1 Nephrotoma guestfalica
ATATATATATATATATATATATATATATATATATATATATATATATATATATATATATATATATATATATATATATATATATATATATATATATATATATATATATATATATATATATATATATATATATATATATATATATATATATATATATATATATATATATATATATATATATATATATATATATATATATATATATATATATATATATATATATATATATATATATATATATATATATATATATATATATATATATATATATATATATATATATATATATATATATATATATATATATATATATATATATATATATATATATATATATATATATATATATATATATATATATATATATATATATATATATATATATATATATATATATATATATATATATATATATATATATATATATATATATATATATATATATATATATATATATATATATATATATATATATATATATATATATATATATATATATATATATATATATATATATATATATATATATATATATATATATATATATATATATATATATATATATATATATATATATATGTGACCAATATCCTCCACTCTAACTATACCTGAGACCTTCTCAAAACAATTTTCCGCTCAGATGCGCGCTGTTTATAAATATCGGAAAAACCCAGAAAGCCTACGTTTTGAAAATTGTGCATGATTTTCCAATTAGTCAGACTGAGACTTACAGACTGATGCCCACATTAAGTACTATTGAGTTAACTTTTAACTCGTTAATATGTAGTTATTTTATTTATTCGATAATACAAGTTTTTACACATACATAGACATTTTGTTTTGTTGTTGTTGGTTTTAGGAATAACTTTGTATTTAGGAAAATATTCACAACCGTAAAAATATCTGCGATAATTTGCTGGCGATGTAAATTTTGTTAATGGGATGTCTGCAATATATTGGAATATTCGTAGGCGGGTGTGTCAGCCATATTGTTATCGGTAATTTTAATCCAAATGTTGGAGATAGCAATGGTGGTGTCGGAGTCGCGATTGTGCGAAAGCAAATTGGTGCTGTCTTGTCGGCCGTTATGCTTTGTATGTGGTGTGACGGTGTCTGATAAATGGGTTACACTAGTTGAGACCAATAAGCATATTAGTTTAAGAACAGAATCGATTAGGAAACCATAAAATTTTCTAAGAAGATCAATGTTGCTACACAAACTATTTGTATTTTGTGGGTTTATTAGTTCACACAACAAAACATCAAAAACATTTATTTCGAGTACACATAATACCAATGTAATAACAAGCATAATCTCTATGCTTACATACAATAATCTTCTAGAATCTAAGATTATTAAAAATACAAAACTTTCAACATTTAAATGTGTCCCAAATTTTAATCTTTCAATTAAAAATCAAACCCATATACTCGTTCACACAAAGACACAAACTGAAAACATTTTTATAGTAAACCACACATTTTGAAATTTAATGTATGCCGTTCGAAGTTTTTAGTTTTACCATTGCCATGTGGTTTTTATATTTTTTGCCACTTGATTCGGCTACTAGACTACTGTACATCAATTTACAATTTAGGTTCAAAATTAAATTAAAAATTTTATATTTTTGTTCGAGAAGCACAAAAAAAAATTAAGCTCACATCCCTTTTTCGGCAACAAAAAGCCTTTAGGATACAAAATCTATGTACTTTATAATTACAGACTGCCGAAATTACTAAAACTTAAACTATATTTTTTTAATAATATTATAAAATAAAAATTAAAGGATTTTAGGCATTATTTAATTAAGTAATTTAACATCTTTTTTCGGTCGGTGTTGTTTTATGAAAATTAACTTTTCCAAACAAAAAAAAATTTCACCCCAAAACGAATATTTTTAATAATAATTTTAGGGATACTGTCGCATGTCTGACCTATGCTATAATAAAACCTGATACATACACAAAAATACCCTAATAGTATTTTATGGATAAATTCCTTGGCGTAATCGGACAGAAATATATTTTGCGCCGTATTCGTCGACCACAACCAAAAACAAACGCAAAAAGTCAATTCAATTAATAAAAAACGAAAAATTGAAACTAAATGTCACAAGTATTAATTGGTTTTCCGCCAAGACGGAGCAACAAATTCAACAAAACAACATACCACATTAAATAACGAACATTGTCCTCTATTTATTTGTATTTTGTTTGACCGAAATTAAATGGAATTAGAAATAAAAATAACATGAAAACAACAATCACCCCGCAGTCCACCACCCCCCCATCCCCACGACAATACCTAAGTGTATTTATATTATTATAAGATTTTTGACTTGAACTTGTTGGCCCCAATTTTATTGCGTTGTTTGTTTCTCTATCATAATACACTAGAAAAACTGTTATTGCGCCATTAGTTGCTCGAAACGATTCGAAATTTGTTATGCGGGGTATATAAAAAAATATATGCGATGCGGTGAAGTAGCAGCAGATCGTCGTCATTCTGTCCCCCATCCATAATATTTTTTTTTGGAAATGAAATTTATCGGGTATTGTGGTTTTCGCAATTTGATTTCCTTAAACCATATATTTTTGGTTCATTCGTGCGAAAAATCAATTATTCTTTGTCTCTCTGTGTGATTTTATTTTTTTTCCTTCCCGGTTGAAATTTTTCTTGCTACTCATGGTACAAATGAAATTTTCCCGATTTTCTTTTTGGGAATTTATAGCGCTACAATATATTTTTTTCGTCCGTTCATTAATTTTCCTATTGGGTTATCCTGGTTTTCGTTTCGCATTTCTTTATATACTCGTATGTAATTGAATAATATCAACTTTAATTTTGCACGATTTAATTTGAATTTGGGATTTTGCAGCTATTTACTTAATAATTATCGTGAAAGTACAAATTGTTCATTTAGTACTTGAGAACACTTTACTGTTAACTTCGGTGTGTAAGACAAGTTCTTGAAATCCTCACAAAAAATGATGAACATTTTTCCAGACCCAATTGCTTTATTCTCGACGTTTTTAACGAGTCTGATCCCAAAAATGCAAAAAAGTGCAAGGGGCTATAACCTCACGAGTTAATCAGAAAACCGGCCTGAAAATTGACAAATCTATGAAATTCAATAAAATTCGCAAAACGACTCAACTAATTATTCTGATTCTCCATTGAATTTGTCGGAAATTTGTTTTAACCATATTAAGTTAGCCATCTAATCTAGTAAAATTATATCGGGACCCCATTTGAGGACCTCTTAACGAATTCTCCTGAAACGAAGACACTTCACTATCAATGATCAGAAATTATAATATAGGCTATGGGTCTTCGTTTCAGGAAAATTCGTTAATAAGGTTCTCCAATGAGGTCCAGTTTCCTTTATCTTATTTTTTGCAGGGGTCCGAGTCTCGCTTTTGTGTTGGCAACTTTGGCGGTTGGTTCAGATTTCGGAAAAATTCGTTTAGATTGTCGAACGATGAGCCACATTGTCCGCATCCTTTAAAATTTTTTTTCGGCTCGCAAGATTTTTATAAATATTGTTGAGGATGATTTTTGAGTGCTTAAAATTGTCTCTGGAAATTCCTTCAAAGAGTCGTCTGTGGGTGTGGGCCGGGTCCATTTCTTAAATTTTTTTCATCTTGCACGATTTTTATCAGAATTACTTGAGGAGCTTTTTTGAATACCAAAAGCTGATTGTGGTTGATTAAGGTTTCGGGAAAATTCATTAAAGGGGTCAACCGATGAAGCCTTGAGTCCTATATTTATTTTTTTCCCGCACGATTCTGATAAAAATTGGTGCAGGGGGATATCAATTGCCAGGAGTCGATTGCGATTGGTTCAGATTTCGAGAAAATTTGTTTAGAGGGTTCAAAGTTTTGGGGCCGGGTTCCCCTTCTTTAATTTCTTTGGGCGAACTCGAATTTTATAAAAGTTGGTGAAAAAGGGTTTTCGAGTGCCAGGAGTTGATTGCAATGGGTGCTATTTTCGGGAAAATTCGTTCAAAGGATTGTCCGGTGAAGAACGTAAAACCGATTTTGATGGATTTTTATTTCGGGAAAATCCGTTTAGAGAAGCTTGAATCCATTTTCAACATATTATTTGGCTCGTATGGTTTTGAAAAAATGTAGCGCGTCAGGCTTTTCAGATGCAAGAAAACAACTTCAAGGAGTTCTGATTTCTGTATAATTCATTTAGGATTCCCCGGGTATTCCGCCATGGTGCACCGCACCTTGTTGCATGATGTTACACCATATTGCGTTATGTTGTACTATATATTACATTGCTGTTGCACGATGTTGCAACTTGTCGTGGAATGTTGGATATTTTTTTAACGTTTTATTTGGTTTGACCGATTTTATAAATTGGATATGTTGGATAATGTTGGATAATTATTTAAGGAGTCCTTAGGATGAACCGTCATATTCGTCGGGAGGAGAGAAAATCTCATTTTCAAATATTTTCAGAAACACAGAAAGTATTGAGATTGGTCGATAGGTGTTTACTCATGTATTAACATTATTTTTATGGATCGGAAAAACCAAGACTCGCTTTAAGGTTATAGAAAAAATCCGAATCACTAAGGTCAAATAAAAACCAAAAAATAAAACATTAACTAAAATCCAGCACTTAAAAAACAGTATTGGAAAAACCATCTAAACCGGGCGAAAGAGAGGTAAAAATACAGTTCTCTAGATGAAATTTTTGAAAAAACGCAACTAGATACCACTAGATACCGCAACACTTCATCCATGAGAAGAGTAGTAACACTTGCATCACCAACACTCGTAAATAACTCGTTGAATTCGTTGGCTATTTGCACTGAGCCAGAAATTATGCAGCCTCCATGATCAATGAGTTCTTTTATTTCAACTGGATCAGGCTGTTTCTATTTCATTGAGTTTTACGACCATCACTACCATTGTTGTTGAACTCTTGGGAATAATGCGTTTTGTGGCTGGATGTGCTGAATTTGTAGATTAACTGAGTCAAGGAGCATCAGGCTATATTGTTTCAATCTAACGTTGTTGTTATGTTTCTTTTACAAGGCGACATATATTATTTTTTTTAACGTATTAGTCTCAACTGGAGGATATAAACGCGTATAAACTGGATATATAATTATAGCCAAGACGATCTATACAAATAGTAAAAGGGTTTTCAATTTGGGGCGGGTCGATGTTAGCAGCCTGTGGCGGCCATGTCGTTTTTGGTGGCGTTTGTCTAATCTGATGTTTTTTTCAGTCAATGATGCCAAATAACCATGGCAAGTTACACGATGGAGCTGCACGTCCAAATGATAAAACTTTATTATCAAAATGAACGTTCGTTAGTACAAAAGTTGCGCGCGTTGCATCCTCCATGGAACAATCAGCCAACACTCGGTACCTCAAAGAAACGCCATATCAGCCGAGAACATTTTCTGGGTTCGTGAAAGTGTACAGAAGAACCCTAAGCATTCAATTGGCGAAATTTGCGTCGGGACTTGGTCCTACACCCGAACAAGATCCAACTGATCCAGTAGCTCAAAGTTAATGACCATTGACAACGCCGTTTGTTCGCTGATTGGGCTTCAGAGCGTTTGGAAGAGGATCTCAATGTTGGCCGAAAAATTATCTGTCGCGACGATGCGCATTTTTTGGATGAATGGCTATGTTAACAAGCAAAATTGCCGTGCACAACCAAAAGTGTGTTTGGTGCAAATTTTGGGCCGGCGGCGTCGATGGTCCGTATTTTTTCAATAATGACGTTGGTGAGGCCCATCACCATCAACAGCGAGCGCCACTGAACGATGCTAACCATTTTTTTTTACCTAAATGATGATTTTACCTGAACGATGTTGAAGTAGACGACGATGTGTTTCCAGCAGGACGAGGCTACATGCCACACAGCAGACATAACATGCTTATTCTGCATGAACGATTTGAGGGTAGCGTTATCTCTCGCAGAGGTGACGTGAATTGGCAGAATTTTCCTTGTGGGGTTTCTTCAAGTCACAGGTCTATGCTAATAAGCCGCAATCGACCGATGCCCCTAAAACCAACATAACCAATACCATCGCACAAATTCAGCCGGATCTATACAGCAGATGAAAATTGGAGTGCCACAGTGAGAAGACGCGGCGGAAATTTGAACGATGTTATATTCCATAAGTAATGGCAATGGGCCTTTCAAAAAAGAATTTCGTTAATACCTTACACACAGCTTGTTTTATTCCATTTCAACATCGACCCGGCCAAATTGAAAAACCCTTTACAACTAATTTCGAACTTAAAAAGAAGGTCAAACCGACACGCGATCAAACTGCCACACGTACGTGGCTTACGACATTTGAGTAATGTTTGTATTTCAAATATTTCTGCATTGAATGAATGCCAATAGTAATTAAGGGGCTTAGGGGAATAAATGATGATAAGCATTTTTCTAAAAAAAAGTTGATTTTTCACTACGAAAACAATGCGAAAACGAGTTGTCTACCAAACCTTCCTAAGTAGGATGATTTAATTGAATACCAAATATCAAAAATCACAGTTATCTAAATTCAAATATGTTAATACAGGGTTACGCACATTTCTAACAACAAATACCTAAAAACATATGTTAAAGTCAAAGATCTTCATTTTATAATAAACCGAACGTGAGTACAAACACCGGGGTTTGTGGTATTTGGAATAAGGTAAATCATTTGATTTTTATTTGCCCTGAATTTCTGTTGATTTCGACTCATGGCAGATATGACAAGGAAATA
The DNA here is from genome assembly GCA_963691935.1 of Nephrotoma guestfalica. NCBI lineage: Eukaryota > Metazoa > Arthropoda > Insecta > Diptera > Tipulidae > Nephrotoma > Nephrotoma guestfalica. The sequence goes on from OY829915.1 coordinate 210,330,115, forward strand.
CAATTTTCCATCAATTGCTTGAAAAATAATTCTTCATTGAACTGATGCAAAATTGATTCTGATCTACACCACACTTTGTTGTATACCATATGCAACCGAAGGCAATTCTTAATTAACCCCTATCTCCCGAGAGTAAGAATGAACGAAATACGTCCGATCAATAAAAATTGTATATGGAAAGAAAATCACAGCTGCAAAAACTTATTACCGACTGCCATTGTTTTACTTAGAGACGTAATCTTAGAGACAGCGTCAAGATTGCAGAACATTACTTCGCAAACTTCGTAACAGCGCAGTTTGCATGCAATTTAAAATTACTACTTAGAAAAAATATAGTTTCAATAACAGGGTTAAATCACTCGAAGTTATCAGCAGTCGAAGAGATGATATCTACTACATTGATATCTAAGGTATCAAGTTTCGCAGCTGCGTTAAATTTGGGGGTGTCGTCCCAGAATTTTGCACTTAGTATCGAACACAATTTTGATATCACTCGATGTGGTGATTATTCAGTAAAAGATACAAGCCCTGTATTTTTTATGCCACACCACGCAGTAATTAAACCGTCTAGTTCTACAACAAAGATGAGTGTAGTCTTTTATGCTTCGGCTAAATCTACATCACAATTGTCATTGAACGAAATAATTCGATTTAGGAAGCATAGATATGGTTTTAAAAGTGACATTAAGAAAATGTATAGACAAGCCATTGTAAAACCGCCCCAAACATCATTACTAATCGGCGGAGAGTACATAAATTCGAACTCTTAGATATATATGAACTCGTAGCTGTAACTTTTTGAACGGCATCTGCCCCATATCTCACCACTAGAACTTTGAAACAATACGAACCACAAATGTATCCAGAAGCAAGTCGTGTAACGCAGCGTGATTTCTACGTTGACGACGTTTTGACCGGAACCGATGAACTAAACGACTTAATTATATTGCAACAGCAATGGATTGAAATGTTAGCATGAGGAGAATTTAAGTAACATTAAAATGGTCCTCGAACGATGAACGCCTATTATTAAAATCGGTATGGCATGGTAGTCCAAGGAAGTTTGTTTTACCTTTAATATTTAAACAATTGAAATTTCTGTTCCAATTACCAAAAAAATAGTTCCTGCAGTAGTTACCACCAACTGATTGGGGTGAAACTGTGCCAAACGAAACATTACAACTTTGGGGCTGTTTCCGAACCAATTTAAATTTTCTTAATAACATTAAGATCGATCGTCGAATAATATGTGGCTACCCGAAATCGGTACAAATCCACGATTTTGCTGATGCATCCGAAAAAGCTTACTGAGCTTACATTTGTATCGCAGCGCCGATCAAACGAACAAAATTCACATAAATTTGGTTTGCGATAAGGCTTGAATAGCAAAGTCGTACAAGCTGAGATAAACGCTCTCGGGTTAACAATTGATCGTGTTTTTTTTTTGGTCCGTTTCATGAATAGCCCTCACCCGATGGATTAAAACCGAACCATGTAAACACAAAATTTTCATTGCCGATAGAGTAAGTGAGATTCAGGATCTTACTGTCGACTTTACACTGATTCATATTCCATAACATTCTAGAAGATCTCATTCGACAAACTCTAAAATTACAAAACTTTAAGCTCCGGTGGAACGGACCGGAAATATTAAATTCAACTATCGATTTCTCAACAAACATTGTTAGTATAAATTCAAATTTTGACATAAGTGCTCTCGAAATAAACTCGGGACAACTACAATTGGAAAAGCTATAATTACGTTCATATGTGAAACTTCTTCAAATTTCCAAGTATGCTCAAGTTTACGGATCTTTATCTAACCAAAATATTCCACATGCTTTATTCTTTAATTCGAGTAGTTCAACAATAATATTTTGAAGACAAGATAACAACATTTATGAGAAAACGTCTACTTTCTAGTCCTTTTATCGATTCTAAAAGTTTAATCAGGGTTGGTGAAAGGTTAACTAGGTTCCAACTTGATTATGATCAAAAACATCAACTTTTATTACCATCAAAGGTAATATTTCAATTTTATCATGTAAAAAATCTGCATGCCGGTGTCCAGGGGCTTGTGCCTTTAGTAAGGCAAACGTTCTGGCCTATTTCTGCTAAAAATACAGCTAAACAATGTGTTAGATCTTGCATAACTTGATTTTAGACTATAGACCACGAATAAGGGCAGGCATTTCATACAACAGGCATAGATTTTTGTGGCTCATTTCTAGTGAAAAACCAGTCCACGGCTCTTAAATTATTTTTTTTTTTTTTTGAAAATAACTCTTCTTTATTATTTCTACTATTTTAATTACAATCTAGTCGAAGACTAAAAAGCAATTTTGTTCTAACATAAATTACTACATTTTACTGAAATTTAAGGATTCATCCATCGATGTACTCCTTATCTTTTTTATTTATTATTTGATCGCGCTATTGTTGTGCGCTAGATAGAGATTTATTTTAGCAGATTTTACCCTAATTCAAAAGGCGTTACTCTTTTGAGCTGGCTTCTATGCAGACATGGTGAAGTAGCCGCTGTTCATGATTTCTTTCAAATTTTATATGCCCAGATGTTTGGGATGTCGCTATTTCTGATAAACCATGGTGTGGACGATGTTTCCTAGCACTTTATTTTGGAATCGTTGGATAATATCCATGTTGCTCTGCTTGATCTGCTCCAGATAGGCTTCAATACTTGCATATGAAGCAGAAGCTTATTAGATATTGATATAGATGAGAGTTTCTTCCCAGTAATCAATACGTTTTATTGTATTTTAATCCCAACTTGTCTCTATTCTTCTTTACAGGAGCTTCCCAACGAGGTTTAGCGTCTAATGTCATACGGAGTGTTTGCATGTGGTATTTCTTAATTATTTAAATATACTGGTTGGTGTACTAATCTCTTGTTTGTAAAGTCGACATGTACAGATTTGATTTAATTTAATTGTATGCGCCCTTTTTTACAGTTGATGTGTACTTGCTCTATGGCGGTTCGTAATTTCGCTTTTGTATCTGAGTTGTTATCACCTACTGCCATGATGTCTGTGTCATTGGTGAAAGTGTCTATCGTGTTGTTTTGGGGGATTGGGCCATCTCGGGTGTATAGTAAATACAGTAAGTACACTTCCTTGTGGAACTTCTCCGTTTATTTCCTTAAGCTCAGAATATTCATTTTCTTGCTTAAGCCTGAAATATCTTTCCGATATATATGGTTCCAGTATTATGCTGTACTATTTAGATATGATTAATTTAAGTTTGTAGATTAAGTCAAAGGCCTGCGCTACATCAAGGAATACTGCGGAACACACTTTATTGACTTCTAAAGTCTTCTCAATGATATTGGTTATTCTAAGCACTTGATCAATAGTTGAGTGCTTACTGCGAAAACCAAATTGGTGATTCGGAATTATTTTATTTTTTCAGTTATTAGTTTGAGCCTTTTAAAAGAGTTTAGACATTATTGGTATAGCAACGATATAGGCCTATATGATTTTATTAGATGAGGTGGTTTTGCTGGTTTGGGAATCATGATAACCTCAGCCGCTTTCCAAAGTTTTGGCACATATTTTGACCTGAATGTAGTGTTTATGATACTCGTTAACTTTACCGGTACTCAGATCAAATTCTCGTGCTTTGTTTAAGTTTAAATTGTTTTTAATTTCGTTTGTTACTTCAGTAGGCGATGTAGATGTGACATATTTGAGAATTTGTATTTGTTTGAAAAAGGTTGAGATTGATCGGATGAAATTGGATGATAAATTGTTGATGTGCTGCAATGGCGGTGATTATTGAATGAAGTTGGATTTTATATGAAGCAAGGCCAAATTGTTGAATTTACTCAGCAAGCTACTCGATATTGTGGTTGTTGAATGAGCTACTATTAAGCCGTACTAAAATTAGTACAAGTTAGTTGCCTGTAACCAAATCGGTTACATTCTTATGATTATGGGTGTGAACAATGCAAATTATGGCGTTTCCATACCATGGGGTTTTTGTTTACATTCGGATTTTACGCAATTTACAAGATACATACACGATACGTTCTTATAATATTTGTTTGTTTCGTTGCAGATTTCTTTAGACATTTGGTAAATTTTATATAATAATAATGGTAAGTATTAATGAATTGATTTACATTAACTATTGTTCTTCATTTTAGGGTGTAAGTAGAGAATATTTTGGTGGAATCTTGGACCGCAAATACCAGACAAAATTTGGTTTAATTTAATAATAAAATTTAAGTAGTTCAAAGTGTCATACATTCTCACCAACAGTATTATGTTTTCATTCAATGTTTCTCGTAATTGACATTCATGAGTTTCAAATATACTTTAAAGATGATTAGCAAATCCTTCAGTTTTTTCTTTGTTTTTCTTTGTCCATGTTCCATTCATTTTTCTGATAAGATGAATCGGCATTATTGGCATTTTCAGAGTTTTAGTTGATTTTTAGAGCGAATAATTCGTATTACTGTCATTCAACTTACTTAAGCAGAAATTAACTGACTCATTTTTTGGTTTCTGAATTTCTCTATAATTGTTGAGGAAGATTGTTTAGTCGTTTTTTGTGTTGTGGGGCCCTAGTTTGGTGCCACTTTTTCATATATTTTCATTTATTCTTAAGGAGATTTCTAATTTCTATTAGAAACTACTGTCTTGAAATTTTTTGTACACATTTATGACACCAAGCCACGTTGAGAACAAAAAATTCCACACTCGGCACTCATTGTTCCGATGATTCTCTTTTAATTTTGGTAGCTTCGCATCAAATTTTGTTAGTTAGAGATATCTTGTAATGTTTGACTGATGTCTACCTCAATCGATTTTTGCTATGGTTTATTGACTATGCCTCTCATTGCTTCGGCATATGTAATACCTTCAGTTCTTTGACGACGACCAAATAGTTGCGTATTGTCTTATTTTGTCTGCCTCTCGTATCGATTTGCCCGACCATACATTTGTGTTTTAGTCAACCTTTGGATTTTAATTTTCTGTATTTTCTTTACAACAATCCATCCCTCGATAATTAGCAGCACTTAAATTATATGGTTGTGATTTTGTTTGTTTTGTAACGAACAAACCTCAAACGTTATTGAGCGGAAATACCATTAATTTTGATGGGGCGAAAAATGATTTAAGAGTTATGTACGAGTTATTTAGGAATGATCTCGTTGTTTGTGATATTGTTAATTTTTATACTATTGAACAAAATATTTAGAAATATATACTTCCTAGACCACCCAATTTCGGAGGTCTGCGAGAGAGTTCCGTTAAATCTTTAAAAACATCTTAAACAAATTCAACAAACACGATATTTTTCCTAATGATCCAAGTCCTTTGACACCTGCACATTTTCTGTGTGATGGTTAAAAAATTGCTCCCACAGAAATGTGACAAATATCACAACTACTTCAGAAATCACTTACCGGTTTATTTGCTCGGTACCTCGTAATCTCGTTCACATTGCAGGGTTTCTAAACATTCTGCAAAACAGATCACCATACAATCCAAAGCCGAAAACATCGAATGAAGGCAAGAAAGAATGGTAGCACAAATTTCGAATCTCAGTATCACGATGAAAGTAACCTAAAATAAAAACATTTCAATCCAGGAGATTTAAAGGCTCGAGACTGCAACGCATATATGCAGATGCAATTCGAGAACGATACAACCCACAGACTATGAGGAGCAATTTAGTAAACCACATCTACCACAAGGTTCTATAACTGTGGATGCTATAGACACAAACAGAATACCAGTCCTAAAAGTAGACAGGTTTCGGTACCCGCATCCGAACAAACAGCAACATCAACAGATCAGCGAAACACGCCAACGAAAAGCATCGCTACGGTTGCACTTGTATAATACCCGCATTCAACTGTAGTGAAGAGGATTATGGTATGAATTAGCTCTGCTAGTATTGAACACACTCGTTATATATGACCAATTGACAGTTGTAAATAGGTCTTCGCTGTACTGAGAAACACACAACACACATTTTAGACGTAATATTTAAATTAAATTAAACACACCATATTCGAGAGCCATCATCATCCGTAAAATACCCCAAACATAACTAATTTTTTGTTATAAAATATTTAGATTCTTCTCAAAATCGTGGTCTTAGCTTAAACTAAACTAGTTAGCGTAAAGTTAAATAAATTTTCTGATTAGTGCATCGTGTGAAATTTATATGAACTTTGGCCTTTGCAGCCCTCTTTATGTACGATTTAATTTTGTTTTCGGTTGCCTTTCGTTGAATTATTCACTTTGGCAACTAAAGTTATTCTCAAAGCTCAAAAGGTTTTAATTACAAATTCATATAACAGAATATTATATTTATGCAAATCGATTTTCCACACAGATAATTTACATTTTGCATAAATACCAAAAACAAAATAATGAATAAAAAATTATAATTTAAAATTTTACTTTAATTATTCTTAAGATCTGTATAATATTATGTATATAGATGGTTATTATACAGACACAAAAAGTTATAATTTACCTCGACTTCTTCGCAAAATGGTCTTATTGATAAGAGACAGATAAACGAAAACTTTATTAATTTATTTTAAAATCCCCCACCCACCCCCGCATTCCATTCCTAGAAATGGATTTTTTATAATTTTTATTTTTGGAATACTAGCAATATAATCGAAAAAGTTCAATTAAAATTAAAATTTATTTTAAAAAAATCATGAATATTTTTTAAATCCAATAGTAGAGAGCGCTCTTTGGAGTGATACTTGAGGTTAAACGTAAATCTGAAATAAAATGGAAAGAGCACAAAATGCATAAATTATTGAAGATTTATTTTGGTGAAAAATTAATATTCTTGGGAAGGCATAAATAATATAATTAAGTCTAGTTGATATCATTAATCTTGAATTTCTATACAACGGGCGCTTTCAGGACACCCAACAAGATACGGTTAAGAAAAGGTTTAGTACTTATAAGTTTTGAAATGAAATTGGCAATGATTTACGTCCCTTAACTTTCACTCTGTGTATAGCGTATATTACGTTGTCTGTGTATGTGGGTCAATCTGACCCCACAAATATCTTAATGTAATTTTAAAGGAAATGTAAATAAAAATTATTTAGTTTCTTATTAAACACATTATTTATATTTTTATAACAAAACATTTTATTAAAATAAATAAAAACTTTCAAAATTCAAAACATAAGTATTTAAAAAAAAAATCGCTGAAAATTCCATTTTATTTAGCATTAGGAGTAACTATAAGTTTTAATCAGATGCATCATCTGAAACCACTTCCTCTTCATCTGCATAGAATACATCTCTTTGATTCTAAGTTCTCACCAATTTATCGAGTGTCTACCCCTCCCTTCATTGCGTTATAATCCAAAATTTTATTTGGTTTATTAGAATCTCGATCTACTTCTTTACTGTTGTATAAAGTTGACAATAGGAAAACGTTTTTAATTAGTTTAGGAACAAAACTCACAAGTGTTAGATTGTTATCAAACCAAAATTTGGAAGATTGCAGTTCTCGTTTTTATAATTCCGCCTTACTTAGATCAGGTATTATTTGTCTAATTGTTCCAATTAGTGTAATTTTTTTTTGCAACAGTTGCTCCGCTAAAGTACAACTAGTAAAAAGGCTGTTAATGGTAATTGTTCTACCCTTGCGCGGCGTAATCAATGCGTAATCAACTGAACGCGGCTCGCTGGCTTGTCTACCAACATACACTTCTGCGTTCAATGGGTAAGAATTCTTTGCGTCGTATATCCAGAATATTTTAATGCCACATATTTAACCGGTTTCGATGGAATGTACTGTCGAAAAGAACATCTGCCTCGAGTAAGAACCAATTGTTCATCAATGGTTAAATTTGATGATGGTTTATAAGGTTCTCGAATGTTTGCTAAGAACATATTCCTTACATCTGGGAATGCTGCAAATCTATCGGTTTTTAGTCGCTCCAGCGTATAGTTTAATAGTTATCAAACCGCAAATATCAAGGGACATCGCAGCTCGATAAAATGAACGGTTGTCAAGGTGGTATAATTAATCCAACCGCTCGTCCCAATTTTTATGAGCGCCAGCGTAAATTAAAATTCCAATCAGAGCATATATTTTCACCGAATTGGTATCATACCAAACACGATGTTGTTTTATTGTTTTGCCATTCATTGTATAAAACGGCTGCGCTTTTCTGTTTGTCTCAGCAACGACAATGTTCACTAATGTTTCTGGGATGATTTTTTGGAAAGGTAGTAACGGAGTGGTTAGATTTCTTGCGACTGCAACCCTCATGCCTTCTCTTTCTCGAAATAGGAAATAGTCGCGAGTTCTGGTTACAATAATACCATATACTAGTATCTGCTCTTTCATCTTCAACAGTGTCAGTTTCAAGAGGTTCTTGTTCATTTATTCGATCTCTCGCGACAAGTTCAAAATGTCCACCGTCATCAAAATTTATAGACTTAACATACTCATCCTCAACATAATTACAAACGTTTATTGGCTCAGCTTGTTCATTATCGTCACAATCGGAAAATTCCATATCGATATTGTCGTCTGCTGTTTCTTCTTCATCTGATACTTTCATCTGAAATTTTGGACTCCACTCGTTCTTGACCAAACTTTAGGCCATTTAATCAAAAGCTAGCAGAACTCAAATCGAAAATCGAACCAAAACCGAAATTAGAACTGAAAACAAGATCAATTGACATACAAATAATTTTAGGCTCATTATGGCCTAATCGAACGCCCCATCAAAATTTTTTTCTTATTTCGTTTCTGGCACGATTTTCTTCTGCTAGCTTTAGATTACACGACCTAAAGTTTGGTCAGGAACGAATCGATCCCGAAATATTTTAACGGGGCATTTGGTTAGGCCATATAATGAGCCTAATATTATTTGTATGTCAATTGATCTTGTTTTCAATTCTAATTTCGGTTTTGGTTCGATTTTCGATTTGGGTTCTGCTAGCTTTAGATTACATGACCTAAAGTTTGGTCAGGAACGAATCGATCTCGAAATATTTTAACGGGGCATTTGGTTAGGCCATATAATGAGCCTAATATTATTTGTATGTCAATTGATCTTGCTTTGAGTTCTAATTTCGGTTTTGGTTCGATTTTCGATTTTGGTTCTACTAGCTTTAGATTACACGACCTAAAGTTTGGTCAAGAACGAGTCGAGCCCAAAATATTTTAACAGGATATTTGATTAGGCCATATAATGAGCCTAAAGTTATCTGTCAGTTCACATCTGATCTTGTTTTGAGTTCTAATTTCGGTGTTGGTCTGATTTTCGATCAGCTAGGTTTAAAGTTATAAAGCCTTATGATTTTTGAAGAACGAGCAGAATAAAAAATTTTTAATTATCAGCCTAAAATTAATCTTTAATTTTCGATTTTTTTTTAAATAATTTATTGTTATATACTTTTTCTACAGCTATAGCAGAACCCTCGTTTTAGTTGGAAGGAGTTGAGCCTAAGTTTTTTAATACAGCATTTAAATAGCCAATAATTATCCATACTGTCTTGTTCTGCTAGTTTAAAGGACGTGATGATTTAGGCTATATACTAGCAAAGGAAATCGTTTGTACACATATTGTGTGCTCCACAATAATTCTAAAGTGCACACACATAACCTCGTTGTATAACTCTCCGTCGGTATATATCGGTGTAACTCCTGAAGTTTTGATACACCCAACATGTCCAATAAGCCTATAATGTTGATGTCAAATATCTGTCATAACTGGCTGATTGTCTAACAGCAGAAATGATAAAAACAATAAAACTTAAACCTCCCAGACTTAACTATCAATATCACTAAATTGTACTAGCATCTTGGTTAACTGCAAGATAATAATCGCGACTAACATTTGTGTTAAAAATCCGGAAATTTCTATAGTAAATCGGAATCAAATTGCACCAATACTTCATGCAATGTTTCTGTCGAAAATAATGATGAGTATGAACCTGCAGCAGAACTACATATCTACAAGTTTAGTTTCATCGGAATCTAAATTAAACTAACAGATACGTTAGAAATGATTTAATTTTTTATTACTAGAGATTATAAGCGGCAAGCCGCCCCCGGGCGTCAATAAATTATTTCACATTACGTTTGCTCGATTTTACAATTTTTAAATTTGGATTTTTTACAATGGATTTTGTGAGTTTTCCACTTATATCCCAGATCTGATTTAAATCCTGATAATTTCGTGCAACACAATATTGCGCATAAATTCTCGATCGTGCGGCATGTGTATGCCCTTGAGACTGGTTCGTTGTGATGCAGAATGCGGAGATGACTTGAAATTGTTGGTGGCGTAAAATGAATGGCAGATAGATGACCATGATCATGAAATAAGATTCCAATTTTGTGCACTTAGTTTGGACTACTAGAAGTGTCACCTCCTCTTTTCCTCCCTCGAAGAATATTTGCGATTTCCAAAGCCCCGGGCTGACGAATCACTCTGCGCGAGCGATCACGCATTTTTGACTCACGCAAACGCCAAATTGCCTCAGGAGCGCTGACGTTTCTAAAGCTAATGAAATTCGAGATCTGATCGAAGCTGAATTGCTGATTTTCATAATAATTTCTGATTTTTTCTTCTGACAGTAGCAATTTTACTTTGACGACTTTATTGTAGATAACCGTTAACATTGGCTACTGTGTCGTCCAGAAACTCTTTTATAAATACGAATGTCATGGTCAAACGAAGGCTCTCCATGTTCATTTACAAAATCCATTGCGATTTCGTTTGCTATTAGATAGTGATATCAACGATCGACTTAAGGTGGTCCCCTAGTGCAATCGATGTAATGCTTTCGTACCTAAATATCCCTGATCATTTGACACGTTTTTGCGAGGCGATATAGTGTTGACGAGAGAATTTGTTTGATCTTTGCATGGGATTAGTTCCTGGTTTGTTGGATAGAAGGCTGTGACTTGTTCGGTTATACGTTAAACATATCACGTGCTGAGTCGCATAGAGGTTAACGTTTTTTGCTAAAACAACAGCGATCGGTGGACTAAAGCCTTAAATAATTTCGAGATAGCCCAGAGTATGATAATTCCGCAGTAGTTGCTGACATCTCAATTTCCCTGATATACAAATTGGAGAAGGTTCTTTTTAAATATAAACGTAAGAGTGCGTGTTAGATCTAAAGCGCAACTATTGATAAGAATTGGTGGAATTGTATAACGCATAGCACCCTTACTGTCATCTAAACGGACCAAAAAGTTGAAAAGCTAATCCTTGGAGAAGCTTGGTACATTAAATTCTGAAGGGTCACTATAAGATTGAGCGGGAGGGAAGGAAGTTCATAGAAAAAGTCACTAACTTTCACTAACTAATTTTTTGGAGTCGTTGGACATAGAACTCCCTACGAGCCGATTCGGGATATCGAAAATCGTTTAAGTTGCCACCTTAACGGGGTGAATTATACATCCCAGGTTGGTCAGGAATTTGTTTAGTGTCACAAAATCAGCACTCCTGAAATTAGAACAAGAACCATTAGGAAAATAATCATTAAAAATGGAATTGCGGTTTTAAGGGTACCGGAGTATTGGTAAACGCTGGAATACTCGGTAAAATCATCACAGGCCAAAATCTTCAAGTTAGTCACATCCGTACAAAAAATAAGGTCAACTGGTTTCCATTGCGTATCGCGGACGCTTCGTTGATTAGCAGCAAAAAACTCAATAATACTGAAATAGTAGCCAACAGAAGAATAACTGATAAATGTGCCATCAGATTAAAACCCATCCGCATCCGGAAGGTTAAAGTCAATGATAATGACAAGCTGTTATTCAGCATGAGAATTTGTGATCATCGCAGGCCAAACTGGAACCGTAAGCACACCACCACCTATAAATCCTTTGCAGTTTTATATCGGTCCTTTTTGTACATATACGATTTCCTGTATACGATGTAGTTGGACGGGAAGTATTCATCAGAATTGAAGCTGAATGTGAGCCAAGATTCCACCAAAGATGATAATGTTGAAGTTGTTGTCAAGGAAACACATCCGACAGACCAGACTTTACCACGAATACTGTATGCATTATGGTAGTATATGGACAAAATTCAGCCTTTATGCTTAATGGACGCGATGATAATGAAGAGAATATTACTTTTTTTGTAAAAAAAAAAATCCCGCTGGTCAGTTTCAGTGGTCAGTTTCAGTACCCCACCCCCACCGCCTACCCTTATTGCAGCTTCCATCCTTGTGGGCATACTAAGTAGAATGTTTTGTATCATTTCTTGCGGAATATGATTCCATTCTTCTTGAGCTGCACCACACAGCTTTATGCTATCGAACCTGGTGCGAGTTTAGAATGTCCCATTCGTGTTCGATCGGATTAAGATCCGTACTCATTGGAGGCCACTTAAGTGCACGAAAGCCGATTTCTTGGAGATGTTGATGTACCGTTGCAGCTATACATGGACTGGAGTGCATCATGCATTAACACAAAACTGTCACAACCTATGAAGCCCACATATGACAAAACGTGATCGCTAAGAACGTTGCGAACTTACCAGTCTGCATTCATTCTCAAACCAATATCCACCAGCTTCGTACGGCCCACCCCACTGATTCCACCTCAAAAGATTATTGAACCTTCGAACCTCCACCAAAGCTCACTCTTCGCACTATATTACACTGTGCGTAGCGTTCTCCAACTCTTCTGTATTCAAGATTACGTCCAACTGCTTTTCATAATCGGATTCTAATCTCATTTGAAAAGAGAACAGTGTCCCATTTAGCAGTTCCCCAATTTGTATGAGTATGAGCAAATTCTAAACAGCTGAATTTATGACGGGAAAGAAGCCGCGGAATTTTTTGCGGGGCGCTTTGGAGTTATAGGTTCACTTCTTTTAATCTTCGTCTAATGGTTCTAGCACTAATATTCACTTGACGGGCACTGAGCAACTCATTTTTTAGTTGAGTAGCAGTGCGCCTTCGATCTTGTAACGAATCAATTTTTAAAAATTGGTTGTCATGCTCGTTTGTTCACCTTTAACGTCCTTGTCCGAGTTTTCTTTTATATTCTCCGACCTCTCGATATCGCTTAAGTATTCGTGAAACCGAAGACTGGTTCATTCCTAATTTTCGTGAGATTTGTAATTGAGTATAATCTTCCTGATACAATGTGTTTGTTCTATCTTCCTGATACATCTCATGAAAGCTGCCTGATTTTTTTACCATTGGTGCATGGCGAATTTTGTCACCATAGTCTGGGGAGGGCAAAATTCTATGACTTTGATGATATCGAAACAGTTCGGGACCCCTAATTATAGAGGGTAGGCCAATTCATGGTTTGTTTTTAAGTCAAACGATGTGGTAACACTTTTTTAAAAGATTTCCTTGAAATTTTTACAGCTCATCAGCCTGATATTCCGCGTCACGAAACAATCACGTTTTCGCTTGAGGGGCGTTTCGAAATATTGTAAACTTATTTTCAAAGCCAGTATTGTGCAGCGAAATCAGTGCGAATTGTTGAAAGAAATATGGGTCGTGAAAGAGCGCCAAACGGAACTGATGTAGTGAAATTGGCGAAAAAGGTGCGTGAGAAGGCTAGCATGGTATTTGATGACAGTGCGCACGCTCAAGAATATTGTGGCTGTGTTCCATAGTTTAGAACAGAATACATCGACCTCAACTCGTCGCCGAGGATATTACTGAAGCATTTACAGCAAATTACCATCCGCTTCGATATCGGTACTCTGCATGGGCTATAGACCAGCATCACAATGACGTCGGTTTGGTTGAAAAATCATCTTTTCAGACGAACTCTTTTCAGAACTGACGGATTTGGGGTTCAATAGAGCCACACGTAAACGTGGAGAAAACAATGCGTACACCAAGAGTGACCGTTTTGTGTGGATTACCGTCAATGGCGAGCGTTACAGAACTATGCTGACCAACTTTTTATGTGGCCTCAAATCGACGCTATGAATGTGGACAACTTTCGGTTTGAACAAGATGGCGAAAAATGCCATGCAAACCAACCGACAATCGATCTCTTGCGCGCCAAATTTGACAAGCGATGAGATATCAATTGGCCTGCACGGAGCTCCGAGTTGATGCCGTTGTACCTTTTTCTATGGGATTTCGTTAAAGGATAGATGTTATGCGGATAATACAGAGACAATTCCAGCTTTAAAACATAACATTTCGACGGTTATTCGCGAAATAAGAGCCGGAATCTTCTTAAAAAGTTCTTAAAAACTGAACTCACAGGATGCCTTACTGTAAGCTTCAACCAAAATATGTTTTGTTTATTTCACTAAAATACAGAATCTGTATAGCCCAACGGATTGATAATCCGGAACCAAACTTGATAACTTTTTAACATGGCACTTCATCACCTAGAGGTATTTGGTTGCCTCAGATTAATGATTAATGATTGATTACTCCATTGAATCTTTACAAGCTCCCAGAACTGCTGGATGAGGCATACTGGCATGCCTAGAGGTAGGTGTTTTCATTTATTCCATTTTTGCGGTTACCCAAATTTGTATTAAATGTAGTTATGATTGATGTGATGATGATGTTGATTACGTCATTAAGGGAACATTTATGTCACTCACCCCCACAATAAAATTTAAATGATTTAAATAAATTTTAAAACTAAATTTTCAACACGGCTTGAAATCTTTTGTTTTTCTGAAATTTTGGCAGGGCATTTTTTTTATTATAAAATACAGTTTTATGAAATGTCCGGGAAGTTTAATTCTGCGCTTTCGAAAGCAGGAGTGGTGTATTCGACTATGTAAAAGTAAGTAATAGTTCAGTTGAGCTAGAAGTCGCTTAGTTATTTTGTGTAACTAAATTTTTGAAAACTAAGATAAAATTATTTCTATATTGAAAAATGTCACGGGCCGATTTACGTACTAAAAGATGCGATCGTTACGATGTTTTCGCTATATATACGTTATTGTACGAACTCGTGTGAAGCAGAATGGAATAATCAAGCTCATTAGGAATATTCTTCGAAAATTATCATTATTTTTGCCCCCACCCAAAAAAATAATAATCAAGATAGAAAATGTAATCACACCAAAAGGTTTTTCTTTATATAAATTATTCACTATTATTCTAAGTCGGATAGGGGGGGGCTACGATACGAGTATACGAATAAATGAGGAAAATCGAGTTAAAAGTTAAATAAAGTGTTGTGTTCTGTAGATATGTTGAACGGTACGTTACTTATCGCATGTCATCAAAACAAATGAAAAGGGTGCGAGGAAATATCATAGACTTGTGTAAGGGAAAAGTTCACAAAAGTAATTTCCTACCAAAAAGTTTTGCCTATCAGTACCAAATTGTATTACTCTTGTACAGAAAAGATAAAACAAAATATTATTCGGTGACTTTTTCGGTTCAAAGTTTAGATAAAGATCTCAATGTAATATAATTAGTTACTACATATTTAGGTAATTAAACTTGCTATTTTAATTTAAATGTAAAGTTTACTAAATATTGTAAGAATGTGTCAAAATCTACGAGGATCATCATTTTATTATAAAAGTTGGAAAGTGTGGGATGCTTTAGACAATTCCTAGAGAGTTCTGTTGATTTCTTTGGGCGAGAGTAGTAAAGTTGTCTCTACCCAACTATTATTTACACGTAAATAATTGTATTAATTACGTGAAATTTTTTACGTTACATGGCGTAACAATTGTAAAAAATGTAATTAATTAGCGACATCTGCATGAAAATACTTAAATTAGTAAAATAATTTAAAATACGTCGACAATACTAATATTTTTTGTTTCTAATTTCCTGTGTATAGCAATGCTCCCAAATCTGGGGTTTGAGAATGTTTTATGTGCATGTAAACTGTAAACACATACACGCTAAAACTCTAATTTATAACATCACCCAGCGTTTTTCCAACATCAGCAACCAGATCACACAATCTACCTGATGAATTCAGCCAAATGTGCCACATCCAGCATTTCATAACAAGATAAAAATGTTCGATACTAAAATATATTTAAGTAACAGTACATCGGAATTCTAAACAAATCATTCCACTGTCCACGTAATAATTAGTTGGCGCTTCCAGAAATTTAGTAAAATTCGTATAAGCTCCCTGAGTCCCCGCAAATTTTTATGGACGCCTAAGGTGATTACCAGTATTGTGCCGTATTGTCTACACCACGTAGATAGTCGATAGTCTACATGTGTATACAATGCATGTATACAATTAGAAGAATAGTGTCGACAATGTAGAGAATGTAGACAATGTCGGAAATTATTATTTCTGTTAGCAATCATCAAAATTTTATTATTTCTCTGTCAATGGAACCATTTCAAGATGGAGTTCATTCTTTCTTCACTTTTCAAAATTTGACCCCAAGTTTTTATAAGGTAAGCACATTTATTTACGTGTTACCATTAAAGTGCGAAATTGTTCACCTAAATACTCGTAGTACTGTGTTTTCACCTTGGGGGATAAAATGGTGGAAAGGAGGTGCAGCAACTTGCTGCATGACCGTGACAGGTATGTCGGCCATGACCTATGTTATATAAGGCTCGGGAAATGAAAAAGTGATGTATTTTGCTTGTATGACAAAATTATCAGATAAATAATGATCATAGAAATTTCTTGGTTCATCGTCCTAATAAATGCCAAAATATGATTGTTGGCTCACTAGACTTTCAAGCAATATTTTTCCTCCTTTATCTCCAAATTAGGAACATCTGCGAAATCTAGATCATTGAGTTTCTCCGTTAATCTCCACCATTATCTTATACTATTAGGACTAGAAGTGGCCAGAGTACGCATCCTTGTACCTTATTAAAGATAGCCGAAAGTTTCCAGCCGAAAGCAAAAATTGTCGATAATGTGGATAGTGTCTTAGGTTTTTCAGCCGAAAGTAATCAATTCCAATCCGTTGATTGATGCTCATCTAACAAAACATATCAGCCGAAATTATGTTTACATTTAACCACAAATACTAAACAATTTTAATATTTTGCTAAATAGTGTCTGATCGGTGTCCGATTCGATAAAAAATAAATTTGATGTGATTGAATTTAATGTATTGAATTAGCGATAAATTAGCGAAATTATGCTAAGTTACACCACTGCATCCCCATCAGAATTTCTCCACAAATAGGCCGAAGTTGACCAACATTATGGCCTATCAAATAACCATAGTGGCATCAATGACAAAGCACGATAATCTTGAACGACAGGCCATTCAATGCATTTTCGATATATCGATACTTTGCCTAATAATACGTTCAAATTGGTCTCGGTTGATGTGTTGTTGAAATAAATTTTCGGCTGAAAACTTTCGGCTGAAGAATGTTGATCAACGGTGACGTATTTGTTTACTTTCGGCTGAAAAAGCGAAGACACTATCTGTATTATCGATTTTTTCATTTTCGGCTGGCAACTTTCTGCTAATTTTCTTTAGATATCTATTATTGATATTTTTCTTTTAGAAAATCGATAAATTATTTATTACTTTTAAATCTGCCGGCGTGTTAAATATTAAAGTTAAATTTCTTTATCGACGCAATTTGCATTATCGACACACATGCATTAACGGCATGTTAGAATATTTCCGGTTTGAGTGAAAATACGCAATCTGCTTTACCATCTTTCGGTTGCATACCAAAGACACTATCTGCATTATCGTCGTTAGGCGGAAAATTTTCGGCTAACTTTAACAGTATCGTTGCACGCATTCTCGTGCCTTGAGGTTTGTGCCTGAATTATTGGTACCCGCCCCTGTATGTTCGCATAGCTGTTTCGATATAGACTGCTTCGATTTGTTTCCGCTGATACTCAACACTCATGGCTACTTATTCATTGTGCGTGTGTGTTTCTTGTGTCGTCATCTTTTAATCTGTCAATGTTTTTTTTTTTTTTTCTTGGTCCGTTTGACAGTGAAAGGCTTAATTTTGAATTGTGATACTATCAGTTCTTGGTCACTTTGAATGTCTCTACCACCTCCGTCCCCCGACATCTTGTAATGACGTGAGAAATTTCTTGTTCATCATTACGTGATCTATTTGGTTCGTTGTTCTGCCATCAGTTTATGTCCATGTGTATTTGTGTATATTTTTGTGTGGTAATTTACTGACTCCTATATAAATAGTTGTTTGTGACGCAGAAGTCGATGAGTTGTTTTCCATTATTGTTACGCACAAAGTCCAATACTTACCCATGTTGGTTGTCAGGTCGGTGTTATCTATTCCAATTTTCGCATTGAAATCTCTATATTGTATAATTTTCAGTGTGTCCTTGTTACTGTTGTTCGTAGAACTGATCCTTAGTTGTTTCATCTGCGTCTTTTGTTGGGGCATATCACTGAATATTATAGTTGTGTTTCGTAATTTTGAATATAATCTTGTTATGATTCTCCGTTTATTCTGCTTTTAACTGGTTTCTATTTCACTAAAGCCTTATTTGCTTTAGCTGTTGTTAATGTGCCCACGCCTTATTCATCGCTTTCAGAGTATGTCGTAGTAGAGTAAATCAGGTAATTTCCTTCGCTTGTGCCCATTTCATCATTGGTTTTCCATCGCAGTTCACTGAGGCCGAGAATTTCGATTTTATAACGCGTAATTTCTTTACCTTAATTTTTGTACTAGCCTTGATGCTTCTGTTAGAGTTTTGAATTCGAGTTTTGAATTCCAGTTTACTGATTCGTGTCCCTGTACGATCACCGAGGGTCGATATTTCCCAGTTTGTATTATTTATTCTAGTATTCGTTTCTGTAACGATTTTGAATTCGAATTAGCGTCATTCGAGTCAGCTCTCAGGGTTTCTAAGCGAAGTATACTAACCCGGCATGAGGGGGGGGGGGGGGGGGGTCGTTCCATTCCATTACTCACTTTCTTCTATGATGTTCCCAAGCGGTGAGCGGTGTACTGACCCAAGCAATGATTGCTTTATGTTAGTGATGAAGTTGTTGTTGCCCTATTTATCTCTGCCACTCGCCCCACGTCAAGCAAGATAACTTCCTTGGAGACGGACCAGGAAAAGCAAACGTCGATTGATAATCAATTGGAGAATATTTCGGAGAAATGTGATCCTGAGCTGACCCTAATCAAAATGGATATCGCTTATACATTAAAAAAATCCTCACCTGTATTTTTGTTCAAAACAAAACACGAATAACAATTTTCGTCTAGAAAAACCACATTATAAATACGCCACATTTTGGATTTTTATTTAATTTGGGTCCTCGTAACACAACCAAAACCAGTAAAATCAATCAAAAAAACTCATTTACCCTATAAGTATTGTAGTAACCAGAACAACGGTCCGGTTTAACGGACGTTAAAATCAGCAATGAAATATTCGTTTCGAAAATGTTCATGCCAGACGGCAAATTTGGCACAAATTGGTATAGCGTTATGATAATCGATTAAGCTTTGGAAAAATCATTGCAAAGCAACATTTTATTTAGTCTCGTTATAAAACTAACTCGATTTTGACCAGAATGAAAATTATTAATTTCTCTAAAGCCCGCTGGATACAGATACAAATCTTAGAATATTCTTCCATTTTCCGGATTCTTCGAAGGTTGATATTGTAAAATCTGGTATGAAAGTTATGGGAACTACCAGTGTATACGCTAAAGAAATGCCAACTATTTATATGTAATTTAGTTTTACACGAAGGAAAATGATATCGCTTATGGATCGAAGCCATCGATTGACCAAGATACTTTAATCGCACCTATTTGTTTTATAAAAATTTAATTGTAACTGCCAAAATATAGGTAAACCTCAATTTAAACTGGAAAACTATACGATGACGACCTGGTACAACAAAACAATGAAAATAACAACAAATATGCAATAATCTACATTGTCTACGAATTATCTACATATTATACCAATTCTCTACATTGTCTACTCAACAATTAATTGTCTACACTATTTTCGACGCCAACATGTAAACAACTCGGAAAAACGCGTAGACACACAACACTGGTGATTACCTGAGCTATTAAAAATGTGTTTCATCCTTTGAATCATTGATGAATCTGCTGATATAGTAAAGTGCATTGATGTTTATTAAAAATATTGATACTAATGAATATTTACGTAATAATTTACACATTAAATTCGCCATTAATTACCAGAGTCAGGCTCACAAAATCTATAATATATTCATAAAATTTCAATAGCTGTAGCTGCTTGTAATGGCTGTATTATATCTACTAATTTAAGTATTTTCATGTAGATGTCGCTAATTAATTACATTTTTTACATTTATCACAATTGTTTACCGTAATTAATCATTATTTACATTGTTTACGTAAAAAATGTAAACAAATATTTTTTACGCGTAATTGCACGACACTGTCTCTAACTCTTCTTATACATATCAAAAAATGACCAAATATTGAATAAGTTTGAATAACATTATAACATTACACAACACCTAAACAGATGCTTTAATTATCTATATTACATTCAAATCATCTAACAATATTTGAAGTTAGTCCCGAATTTCATCACAGAAACATAAAAAATAATCATCAGGCAATACTAAAAAGTTAAATTTGATCATTTTTTGTTGTTATATTATTTTGAATTTGGTACTCAATAATTAGTAATGGTAAGTAAACTACAATAAATTCGTTTTTCATTTTTTAATAATGATTTTCTAGGACTTTCGGGTTTTGGGGAAGCAAATTGAAATGGAAGCTTAAAAATGTGAGGCGAAAACTTTTATCGATATACACATGAATCAAATTTTGTGACGGGTTGGTTAATTATACCCGACTGAGTACTGGCAACCGTAACAGTAGTACCGTACAAAAATTTAATTTGAAAAATTGATTCCCTTGCAAAAATATATTTGTGCTGTACTGTACTAAAACTTTTATAGCGAAACTTGCAACATAAGAACCTTATTGATATTTTTATCAGAGCTCGCTACCATAACTACCAGACGAATGACACACAGGGTCGTATTGATTAAATCTCATCGATTCTTAAATACGAGTAGATTTGAAATTTTAAAATCTGAAAATTTTATTTCGTTTTCACTAAATTTATAAATCAAATTTGAGCATTAATTCCTTTAGGTTATGGGTGCGGTGCAGTGGATGAAGAATACGGATATTTCGGAAAAATTAAGGCAGATTAATTGGATAAATTGATTTTCGGTGTTGTGAAATTCACATACGGTAAAAGATGGTGTCAGCTGAGTCAAAATACAGCATTTCAAAGCTAAACGAAACAAATTATTTTGTGTAGAAATACAAAATGGAAATGCTTCTTAAGGAAAAAGGTTTATGGGCAGTCATTAATGAGGTACAACCATCACCAGCTACAGCGTGGACAGCATATTATGTAAAGGCACATTAAACAATCGCATTGAATGTTGAAACGATCAAATTCATCACATCATCGGTGCAGATTCACCAAGAAGTGCATGGAGAATTCTTAAGGAAACGTATGAATCAAAAACGTCAAGCAATCGTGTGCACATTTTGAAATTAATCATGCAACAGCGACTTGATCAAGGCGGAGATGCGGAAAAACAAGTAAATTTCATGAACGAGCTGTTTCGAAAGTTATTGGCGCTTGGTGCAGATTTTGGTCCGGAATTTTTTATGAGTGCTACGTTGCTGGCTTCCTTGCCACCAAGCTACGGCGGCTTGGTAACGGTGCTCGAGGGAAAATAAGAGGGTGAATTGACACTCACGTTGGTTAAATCAAAGGTTCTCGCTGAAATCAAAAGAAGAATGGATCGAGGCGGAACAACGGATGACACTGCAATAAAGGTTGACTCATCAAGAGCAACGAAAGGTCTAAAAGATGAAAATAAAAAGTCTGAGTGCTATTTTTGCAAAAGAAGCGTTCACATCAAAAAGGATTATCAAAAATACAAATCCTGGCTCAACAAAAAGTAAGGAAGTGAACAGAAGACGAATCTTGTGAAAGATAAAACAGAAAAACTGTTTGTGACTCATCAAGTAGGTGATGGCTGGATTGTCGATTCAGGTGCCATGTTTCACATTGCCAGTTCTAAGTATACTTTCGTCAATATCGACATGAATTGTAGTGATAAAGTAAGCGTTGCAAGCAGTCAACAATTAACAGCTGCGTGTAAAGACACAATTAAGGTCGATTTTCTGAACGAGGAAAACCAAAATGTTCCAGTAAGGATCACAGACGTGTTGCTAATGCCAAATATCAAGGGAAATTTGCTTTCAGTCAAAAAGCTAACGTAAATAGGTTTTCAAGTAAATTTAAAGGGCAACAAGTGTAAAATAAGGGAAAACAGTCGGCAAATTTCAGTTGGCGAAATCAGCGGTAAACTTTACAGACTAAAGGAACCTCACAAAGTTTGCTCGGTCGAAAAGGAATCCAATGAATGCATACATTATTGGCATAAGGTTCGAGACCATATAGAGACATCGAAGTTGTGAAATCATTGGCAAAACGAAATTTGGTTAAAGGCATCAACTTCAGCGAGTGTACAGCGGATTGCGAAATCAACTCCAAGTTCAGAGTGTGTCTCGTAGGAAAAATTACTCGAATCAAGTTTCCGGTCAAGTCGAGTAATAAAGCAGTTGCAGTCATCTGGTTCATTCGGATGTTTGTGGTCCGATGCAAATGACCGCACCTTCAGGTAATCGTTATATTGTGACATTCATAGACGATTACTCAAAATTTACAGTCAGCTACCTAATCGCAAATAAATCATCAGTGTACAGCGAATTCAAAGAATATATTGCGATGGTAAAGGTTCAATTCGGAAAGAAACCTAAGTGCATCCGGACTGATCTAGGAGCAGAGTACCTTAGTAATGAATTCGAGAACTATCTAAAGTCCAGCGGAATTGAAATCCAGAGAACTAATGCGTGCACAGCTCAACAAAATGGAACAGCGGAACGCAAAAACAGAACGTTAGTAGAAATGGCTCACTGCATGCTAATTGATGCAGGTCTATAGAAATTTTGGGGCGAAGTTGTAATGATGGCTAGTTATGTTCAGAATCGTTTGCCAACAAAGTGTACAGAAACAACGGCATACGAAGGTCCAGAAAAGTCCGAATGTGCAATACTTCAGTAAATTCGGATCTGAATGTTATGTGCATGTACCAAAGCAAACAAGGCGCATATTCGATTCAAAGGGTGTGAAAGCAGTGCTGGTCGGTTATAATTACGAATCAAAGGCATATCGTTGTTACATTCCGGAAACCGATGGATTCAGAGTTAGTCGAGTGTTCAGTTCGTCGAAATGGGCCATTTGTTCTCTATCAAGTCCAGCAAAAATTAACAACAGGAACAAATTATCGACAGTTCAGAATTGAACAACTTTGAAGATGCAGAAAACGATCCAGTACAAGAAGAATTAGTTGATGAGGAAGTTCAGGAAGAGAATCTAATACAGCATCATGTTCAGAATGAAGATGAAGAGCAAGCTGTGGAAAAATCACAACGCGCTGACAAAGGAGTTCCATCAAAGAGCCTTATTGAAGAAATGAACGTGGTGAATTCAGTCATTCAAGAACCAAAATACTACGAAGATGCTATCAAGTGCGATCAAGAGATGAAGTCATTGGTCAAACATGGGAGCTGGAGAAAATTCCAGAAGGTACAAATCTAGTTGGCTGCAAGTGAATTTACAAGCTAAAGTGCAATTCAGATGGAGAAGTAGTCAGACACAAGGCAAGGCTTCTCGCTCAAACTTTCTCGCAGAAATACGATGCTGATTATGATCAGGTATTTGCTCCAGTTGTTCTTCAAACTACGTTTCGAACATTGCTTACGTGGCAGCAAACAAGGACATGAAGGTTTATCATCTAGATGCGAAAACGGCTTTTCTCAACAGTGAATTGTCTGAAACAATTTACATGAGACAACCTCAAGGATTCAAAGTTGATGGCGGCGATGATTTAGTGTGTCTACTAAAAAGGAGTTTACATGGTCTAAAGCAATCAGCGCGCAATTGGAACAAAACAATTCATCAAATTCTCATCGATTTCGGTTTTGCTCAAAGCAAGAATGATCCATGCTTGTACACCTACAAACATGATGGAAAAATA
Source organism: Nephrotoma guestfalica (assembly GCA_963691935.1). Classification (NCBI taxonomy): domain Eukaryota; kingdom Metazoa; phylum Arthropoda; class Insecta; order Diptera; family Tipulidae; genus Nephrotoma; species Nephrotoma guestfalica. The sequence continues at coordinate 210,354,151 of OY829915.1, forward strand.
TGCCACGTATTAACCTACGTTGACGATGTGGTCATTGCTGGTGAAAACTACGAGATAATTTCCAAGTGCGAAACATTTTTAAATTCGAAATTCAAGATTAAGAACTTTAGGAGAGATTAAGGATTTCTTGCGTCTACAAGTCAAGAAGGAAGCAGATGGCCATTACACGTTGAATCAGACTGCTTACATTGGAAAAGTACTAAAGCATTTTCAAATGTCTGATGCAAAGGAGTCCTCCGTTCCATTATCAGTTGGATATGGTAAAGAAGGAGATACGAATTTGTTGTTGGGCAACGGCAAATATCAAAAGTCGATTGGTTGCTTACTGTGCATTTCAGTCAACACGAGACCTGACATATCGACATATCGGCAGCGGTTTCAATTCTCGCACAAAAGATGTCCAGTCTAAACCAGGAGGATTGGAACGGATTGAAACGAGTATTAAGGTATCTCAAGAGTACTGCCGGTTTGCGATTGTCGCCTGGGAAGAATGATGGTACGAATCAGTTAATCGGATATGCAGATTCAAGTTGGGTCAATGTAACGGTATTCTCAATTGGTGCATTCGAAGACAGGATTGCATTGCATTATCATCAACGGAAGCAAAATTTATTGCGTTGTCTGAAACATGTCAAGAGGCGAATTGGATTCGTCGTTTACTCAACGATTTCGATCAGCGCATCAGGAAACCGACGACAATTTTTGAAGACAATCAAAGTTGTTTGAAATTCATTAAGGAGGAGCATTTGTCGTCGCGTACCAAACATATTGATGTTCGAGAGGCATTTGTCAAGGATTACATCGACAACTATGGTGGCAGATTTATTGACAAAACCATTGGCGGGACATCGTGTCGATGTTCTACGGAATGCATGGAGGAGGAATATTGGAAATAAGCATTGAATCATTTCCTATGTTTATTGTATTTGACTTTTGTAGCTAACTTCACTTCTGTACGAACCATCAATCAAGAAAATTTTATAATTAAATTAATTTAGAATTATCCGTCCAGCATTAATTCCATTTGCAAAAATTATTTGTTTTCCAATAGTTCAAATTTTTCGTTCCAATTTCGGTTTTGACAGATTTTCGTTTTGGACTCTGCTAGCTTTGAAGTGGTAAATCCTAATGATATTTCTAGAACGAGCAGATTAAAAAAATATAAATAGGATATTAATAGGGCATTTAGTTAGCCGAAAATTACCGGTTCTGCTAACTTTTTCTAAAGCTAGCAGAACCTCCGTAGATCAATTAAATAGCCTATTATTAGCCTATAATTATCCAATCTATCGTGAAATGTTCTGCTGAATGGGTTCTACTAGCTTAAGGTGTTCCTTCTCCATGTAAAGTGTGTCTATTAGCTTATCTTCTGAAGTAATCAAATTGAACTAGGAAAAACTCTATATATTTGGTCAAACATCAAGATGAATAAACATTTATTCGTATTACTCGAAATCGAATTCTCTATTGGAAAAAGTTTGCGCTCAAATCTAAATTTGATCATTTATTTATAAATTGAATTTTATTTTATAATTTTGAGAGTATGCATAAACTCATACCATCAAGATGGGGCGGAAAATTACCAAATTTAATTTATGTATAAACGACGAACATCTCTTCTACAGATATTGTAATACGTAGACTGTAGAGTGGAAAACTTTTTATTTTTTTCTACAGCATGTATAGTTTATTTTCCAATTTTATCGTTTGGAAAATTTAGTTTTTCTTTCGAATTTTCATTGTAGTTGTTGTGTTCCTTTATTTCATTTTTGTATATAAATAATTTATAAACAAATTGAATTGCAAAAACGAGAAAATTTCGTTCTGAAACTCGAATATAAGAAACACAATCAAAAGTTATAGGAATAAAGTTGTTGGCATTCGGTTCGTTGTTGTTGTTGTTGAATTTTATCGATTTGTGGCAAATTTCAATGTTTTGTTCCAAGTACTACAAGTACACATTGTGGAGCAATAATTAAAGGCGTTACGTTTACATTGAGATGGCATTAAAAAATATCAGGTCCGATTACATTTTCTATTCTCATTGTGTTAGAATAATGTAAAAAATTTGTAATTGACATAAAAAAAACTAAATTTATTAAAATTACTTGACTAAATTCGAAAATGTGAAATTTTATTTATTGTTGCTTCGGCGATTTGAACCCCAATCTGAATTACTTGGTATTATACTTTTGCTGAATTTTACGAAGACACCATTGTTTTAGAACCGCACAGTGGATTTGCCTCAATAAAAATACCCGATGAATATGTGTTTTTTACCGATATGTCATTTAAATTTATTTCCATATGTAGCAACAACCACCTCCGAGTCCATCCCTTTCCTGTTATTGTTAAGTTTTTTATTTTAGGAAAATTTCGATTTTATATTCCATTCTGAGTATGTATAATGTTGCTCGTGTAACCAAACAAATGAGAGATACAATTTTATTTGGTTTTTCAACATTTATGAGGGTTTGATCTCGCATAGTGATGCTTAATCAGCATTAAATTTGCATTGGAGTTGTTTTTTTCTTGGTTTTTTTTGCGCTATAAAAGCAACAACGACACAAAAATGTTTCTAAAATTGATAGTTTTATGTAATTCTTAAATATACAAACAGTTTCAAATTGTGTGTAGGAATTCTGCTGACAGTGGAATTGTATCTCGGTATAAACCATTGATAACACAATCATAGATAGATATGTCTGATCTGTTGTCTTTTATCTGGGGGATGATGATGATTTTTTGTTGTTTGTTATTACTATTCTATTGTAATTCGGGGGAATACAAAAATTTAATCATTAGCATTTATTTGAAATTTTATTCGAATTTTATTTAAAATCAGTTTGTGTTGGTATTTTACTAGAAGTTGGAAAAATTGTTATTTCGAATTAAATTTTATGTAGCATCTAGTGAACTTCTTGGCAGGGAATATATTAGGGCAGCAATGAATTTTGATTAGTGCTAGATTATTCCCAAAATAAAAGGCGTGTGATATTATCGATGTTTTCACTCTAGTTTGGCCGATATTCTGCTCTTAAGTTTCTTAAATTTAGTTTTCGTTTGAGGACCTTAAACTAAAAGTGTTTTATAAAAAATATAGAATTGCTCTGAGCGTACTGGTCAGGCCGCTCTATACAGTTTTTAAATTTCAGTTCCGTAATGAAAACATATTATCATTTATAAAATAAATGAAGAATTAATTTCAGGCCCTTTGTTATAGGCTTTCCGAATTCATTTAACAAAATTCCTGAATTCATACGGCCTAGTTTCAATTCGTTCATTCTCAGGCGTCAGATAATAAAAGGTGTTGGTTGCAGAGTTCAAAAACTCGCAATATCTCCGGAACAAACCCTTGCTTTCTTTATCTTTATCTATGCTGGAAGTACAATAGCCCGTTGCTATATTAACGCATCCATTTATTTATATATGCACTGTTCATAATCAATATACAGGTTGCCCAGAAACTGACAAATACGAACGGTATGCAAGGATTCCATGATAATTTCAATGGTGGCTTCACTTACATTACTTCGCACCTAGATGCAAGATGTCAAGTTATAATGGTTTTAAAAAAAGTCTTCAACCCAAGTACCGACGATTGGAATTGTATAATATTATGTTAATTTGAAAGCTTATAAAATTACCCTTGAACGTGTGTTTGTTTTTCACATATGCAGAACAGATTCTAGAGCCGAAACACTATTAACTCATTAGCAGTTCGCTGTTCATAACTTACCTTACACACTAGCCACATGTACATGGAAGATAAGTAGGCCAATGAGTCACACTCTAAGTCAGAGTCAGAGTCAGAGTCAGAGTTAGAATCAAAGTCAGAGTAAGAGTCAGAGTCAGAGCCAGAGTCAGAGTCAGAGTCAGAGTCAGAGTCAAAGTCAGAATCAGAGTCAGAGTCAGAGTCAGAGTCAAAGTCAAAGTCAGTGTCAGAGCCACAGTCAGAGTCAGAGTCAGGGCCAGAGTCAGAGTCAAAGTCAGAGTCAGAGTCAATTTCGAAGTCAGAGTCAGAGTCAGAGTCAGAGTCAAAGTCAGAATCAGAGTCAGAGTCAGAGTCAAAGTCAGTGTCAGAGCCAGAGTCAGAGTCAGAGTCAGGGCCAGAGTCAGAGTCAAAGTCACAGTCAGAGTCAAAGTCACAGTCAAAGTCACAGTCAGAGTCAAAGTTAGAGTCAACATCAAAGTCAAAGTCAAAGTCAAAGTACGAGTACGAGTAAGAGTAAGAGTCAGAGTCAGAGTCAAAGTCAAAATCAGTGTCAAAATCAAAGTCAAAGTCAAAGTAAAAGTCAAAGTAAAAGTTAAAGTAAAGGTCAAAGTGTAAGACAAAGTCAGAGATAAAGTCAAGGTCAGAGTCAAGGCCAAAGTCAGAGTCAAAGTCAGAGATAAAGTTAGAGTCAGAATCAAAGTCAAAGTCAAACTCTGAATCAAAGTCTGAGTCAGAGTCAGAGTTAAAGTCAAAGTCAATGTCAGAGTCAAAATCAAAGTCAAAGTCAAAGTCAAAATCAGAGCCAGAGTCAAAGTCAGAGTCAGAGTCAGAGTCAGAATCAGTGCCCGAGTCAGAGTCAGAGTCAGTGTCAGAATCAGATTCAGATTCAGAGTCAGAGTCAAAATCAGTATAAGAGTCAGAGTCAGAGTCAGAGTCAGAGTCAGAGTCAGAATCAGAATCAGAGTCAGGGTCAGGGTCAGAGCCAGAGTCAGGGTCCAGGTCAGGATCAGAGTCAGAGTCAAAGTCAGAATCACAGTCAGAGTCAGGATCCATGTCAGAATCAGAGTCAGAATTTTGGTCATAGTCAAAGTCAAAGTCAAAATCAGAGTCAAAATCAAAGTTAAAGTCAAAGTCAGAGTAGGAGTCAGAGTCAGAGTCAGAGTCAGAGTCAGAGTCAAAACCAGAGTCAGAGTCAGAGTCAGGGTCAAAATCAAAGTCAAAGTCAAAGTCAGAGTCACTATCAAAGTCAAAATCAAAGTCAAAGTCAAAGTCATAGGTAGAGTCAGAGTCAGAGTCAGAGTCAGGGTCAGAGTCAGAACCGGGGTCCGGGTCAGGATCAGAGTCAGAGTCAGAATCACAGTCAGAGTCAGGGTCCGGGTCATGGTCAGAGTCAGATTCAGAATCACAGTCAAAATTTTGGTCAGAGTCAGAGTCAGAGCCAGAGTCGGAGTTTGACTTATGAATTTGAGCATTATCCTAAGTCTGAGTATCCTGGATATGAACCTAAGCCTATCGCTGCTCAAAATGTTTCGAAATACATTAAAGTGCACGGCTCAAAACTTATAAAGGAATTTTGAGTTCGCACTCGATAAAACGAATTTTGGTTGCTATTTTAAAAATGATTTAGAAATTCAGACGTGAGTTCTGTATTTCGCTGATTTATTCATTATCATTTTTAAATAACCTCAAACGGTTAGAAGCACGCTATTTAACCAAATGGCTGTTCTAGGTAATTAACTTTTCGGGAAGAGAGTTTAACTTATTTTATAAATAAGTATAATTTATAAATAGCCAGCATAGAACAGTCAAAAATTAATAAGTTTCACTTTTGAAATGGGAGTAAAGTCAAACTGTATATCGAAGCTGCTTATTCTTTACAACCTTTTCGTTTACTCCATATTGCTATACTCTCATGATGACAATGTATAGGGGTTTCCAATAGGAACGATATGATTTTGAAGTGACGTTTCGGCCATTTGTAATATGTCATGATCTGTCATTTTTTGTTTCATTGTATTTAGTAATGTTTACAATTTCATCATGGTGAGATATACGCAAGAACAACGTTTACAAATTATTAGTTTTATTATCAAAATAATCGTTCTCCAATTGCAACTTTTCGTGCGCTATTGCCATTTTATAGTCGTAATAATCGTCCAAGTGTGCTCGCTATTCGTTGGATTGTTGAAAATTTTGAGCGTACATTTTCTTTACATAATGTTGAAGTGCCAACAAGACAAAGATTCGCTCGAAGTAATGCAAATATTGCTGCCGTTCAGACAAGTGTTGCTAAAGACCGCAATTTGTCGATTCCAAGACGTTCTCAAGAATTGGGACTGCCTCAAACCACAACCTGGCGGGTTTTAGAAAAGATTTGGGTTTGCATCCGTATAAAATTGCTCTCACTCAAGAACTGAAGCCATTGGACTACCGTAAACGTCGTGAATTTGCTGATTTTGTCTTGGAACAACTTGAAAACGATAACGATTGTTTTAAGAAAATCATCTTCTTCGATAAGGCTAACTTTCATCTGAGTGGTGCGGTAAATAAACAAAACTGTTGATTCTGGTGCGAAGAAAATCCACAAATTATTCATGAAAAACCAATATATTCACGGAAATTGACAGTTTTGTGTGGTTTTTGGTCTGGTGGAATCATTGGTCCGTATTTTTTTCGAAATGAAGCTGATAACACCGTTACTGTCAATGGAGATTGGTATAGATCGAGGATTACAAACTCTTTATGGTCGAAATTGGAAGAAGTTGATCTTGGCAACATTTGGTTCCAACAAGACGAGAAAAGTTTGGAGATTCGATTATTTCAAGAAATTGTGAAATTGAATGGCCTCCAAGAAGTTGTGATTTAACTCCATTAGACTATGTTTTGTGGGGTTATTTGAAGTCATTGGTCTTTAGCAATAAACCAAACTCTTTTCAAGCTTTAAAAGTCAATATTGAACGTGCTATTCATGACATACGACTTGATTTAGTGGAAAAAGTGCTCGAAAAGTGGGTTCATCGAATTCGTTCATGCAGAAGAAGTCGTGGAGGCCTTTTGAATGACGTTTTATTCAGAACTTAATTGTATCGATTCTGCTTCACATTAAATAAAAGACATTTCAATTTCCTTAACAATTAGTGTGTTTTTTTTAAAGAAATCATATCACTCTTATTGGAAAACCCTATACTATTAGTTTCCCATTTTATAGTAATCTGCAAACCAATATGACAGCGATCAATTTTTGAAAGAAGATAATCAGTCTTAACAAAGGATACACCTAACAAGAAATCAGTCACCTATTTCTCTACAAACAAGATGATTATGACAATAGTTCCAGGTATCAGTATTGATATGCATAGTGAAAAATTTGTCACACCTAGTATGATGAAATTTGGTTATAAATAACGCAACCAAATAGTTAAAAACTATAATTTATAATAATTTTATTTTTGCGTTTTTATATTTGCTAATCGTCATGTAAAAATTATTTTAATAATGTGTTTTCAATCCCTGTCTAGACATGATAAAACTTAAAATAACTGTTACACGCTATATTTCGATACGTTCATTTATTTAAAAAAAAATTGGCCATTCCTAGAAGTTATGCACGCAGTTTTCGTGTTTTAGATACGTCAAATTACATTGCGCCCAAATAAGTCTCACATTTAGGAATATCTGTTGAAAGAAATGTGGTCTAAATACGTATATTGAAAGATTTTAAGAGTTTAGTAATCTGAATTTCTCTAGTTACGTTTAAAGGTGTGTTTGAAGAAAATTCGATTTATTCTGGTTTCATCCTGAGATATAAAATATCAAAAACTAACAAGTTTTGTAGATTAACAAATTTAATAAAGTTTTTATAAGTTCGGAACCAACAAGGATCTAAATATACTCGGTTTTTTTAAGAAATCAATTGAGTGGATTGATGATCCATATTTTTGCTCAATTAAATAAGGTCAAACGTTTTTACAACTACAGACTTGATAGCTAAGAGTTCCTTCTCTTTAGTGCTGTAGTTTTGTTCCATTGGTTTTAGGTCTCTAGTAGAGGCGTAACAAATGTTTTGTTCGGTAGAGTAGTCCACAGTATCCTGATACTGGCCCCATTACAATTATTCGCAACTGTAGTTTGATTACTTTTGTGTAGAATATTCTTTTTATAATAAAGAATTTTGCATTTTAACTTGATAACGTGTTATAACCCGGTAAGTTTTAAAAAAAATTGACATTGTGTTCCAGGCAATTATTTGGTAAGCATATTTAATTACTTAAAATTAAATATATAACTGACGGATCAGTACTTTGCCTCACGGCATTATTCGTAATGTAATCAAATTAAACTTCTGTTTTAGAGCAACCTACCACGCTAGCGATCGAAAGCTTTAAGTGTTCGGATTTTACACTATGTGTAAAATTAAAATAATTACTCTTAATGTTTGTAGGGGTTCTAAGTCAATTATGTGTAGAGAGTAATTATAACTTCTAGGTATTGAAATTTCGGTTTCTTTAAAAATAGTGTAGCCAGCGTTAGTTTCTATTTTCTCTACTTGTAGTTGTTGAGCATGTGTCGGTGTCATCAGTATCATCAGTATCGTCATCATTATTATGGTTTTCTGCAAATTTTAGAGGTCACTTAATGTTAATAGGATGTATATTTGTTAAATTATGCATTCGGAATTTTGGTTGGTCTTTATGCCTTAGAGATTTATAATTTTTAATGTATCCTCGATTTCTAACTTCTTTGTAATCTTCTCTATTTTTATTATATTTTCTTAACCTTTTGCTTTGGGCTTCTATTATATTATTATGAGTTTGTTCCCTATTTTGAATTCCTTCTTCAGCATGTGATGGTGAACATTTAATTTTGTTATGGTATTGATTATTGTATGCTTTGATGTCATCTAACATTTTGATTCTCACTGGTTTAGGTTCTTCTAACTATATTCAATATTCTTAATTTTTCCGTTAAGGAATTGTTTAATCGTTCCACATCTGCATTCCTCGTATGACTATTTGGCTTTGCTACATGTAATTCAATATTTAGTTCCGTTAAGAATTCTTTGATGTTAATATGTTTGAACTCATTATCGGCTATGATTTTTAATGGTTTTTTGTGGTTGAAATATATTCTAAGTTTTTTTTCTATTTCAATGTGGGTTCTATTTTCTAAAGGGGATGCTGTTGCATATATCGTAAATTTGTCTATGAAAATCAAAAAATATTGTTTTCTATTAACGTAAGCGTAAATGTGTGTGATTTGATTTTTGTCCGATGGTACTTCAGTTTTTTAAATTTTGGTCGAATGGGGTTCCTGTCGTATTTCGCTCTATTGCATATGTCACAGTTGTTTGTTACTTTGTTCATCATAATTTTTAGGTTTTTACTATAAATTTTGAATTTAATATTTTCGTATAAAGCTATTATTCCGGGGTGACCTTGTTCTTTGTGTTGAATGGAAATAATTTTTATTAGTTCTTCTTCTGATTTTACGTCCTGGGCGAAATATACGCATTTCACAAATTTAATTGTGGGGAATTCTTCTATTAATATTTGTTGGATTAAATAAAAGTCATGATCTGAAATTTGGGTGTGTATAGCCACTTTCGAGCCTGTTATGTAAGTTTTTAATTTATTTACTAATTCTTCTCTTGATAAATCTGGTCTTATATTGATTGTTCGATTACCTAGTATATTCTCATATTTGTCAGTAAAATTTTCTGTAATTATTATTTGCAGTTTAAATCGATTTACTTTCTAAAATTGATATCGTTCTGTTCTTCTTCCTGAGAGTGTGTTGTCGGTTGCATTGATGTGCTAAAATCTAATTCTTCATTATTTATCTCATTTGGTAGGAAGAGATTTCTCAATTCGTTGAATTGAAATATATCACATAATTCACTAATTTCATTAATTTCATGTCTATCTGTATTTAACCTACTCAAGAAGTCTGCAATCTTATTTTCTTTGGCTTTTAGATAATCAATTTTGATATTATATTCTCTAAGTGATAGTATCCATCGCTGGAGTGATGGCCATTTTTTAATACGAAGGCTTTTCCATATATATAGTACTGTATCTGAGTTCATGATTATTTAGAGTTCGGTTTGCGTAAGCAATGGGATGGTTATCTTATAACAAAACAGCTCCAATCGCAAACTGACTGCCGTCTATATTTAACACAAATGATTTGTTGAAATTGGGGTATTTTAAAATGGGGTGTGTTGTAAGCAACGTTTTTAATTGTTCAAATGAGTTTACGTAAGTAGGATCTAGTTTATTAATTTTTGTATCTTTTTTCAAATATTTTGTTTGTATATTATTGCTTTTAGATATTATTAAAAAATATTTTATTTATTCATTTTTATTACAATTACCTTAATCACAATCACTTAACTATATAATTAATCTTAGGATTAACAATATTTAAATATCCAATCTCTTTAGAGTTGGATGAATTATATGTTTTAACTTTGTACTCTTTGGAATCAGAAATACAATTAATTTACATAAAAATGCTTTTCGTTTTCAATTATATGATTTTTGTCATTTATGTTAATTTTGCTAATATTTTATATATTTCCGTTCTACTTTAATTTTTGAAATCTTATATGAATTTCCTTTTAAAATATAAAATATAAAATGTTTATGTGACATTAATTTTCATGTGACAATTTTGTTAATTCGATCACTAGAACAAAATTGTCTCATGTGCATTTTTACTTGTTGAAGGTGACATGTCTCGACATGTAACTCGTGCGCCGCAAAATAAAACCATCTTAAACGACTTGTGCATCAAACTTAAGAGACTCATACAAGCAGTGAAAAATGAAACAATTGGAAAATATCTTTGATCTCTATCTCCAACTAAAGTTACCGATTATTCCCTCTGGAAAGCAACAAAAGGGTTAAAACGACCAAAACCGCAGATCCCCACAATCAAAAAAAACAATGGAAAGTGGGCTAGAAGTACGAAAGATAAAGCTGACCTGTTTGCTGAACATCTTGAAGAAACATTTCAACCGCTAGGTAGGCAGACCAGTTACGAAAACACTGCTGATACGCCAAGATGTGCAAGTTATTGCACATAATCAATGTGATCCTCAGGAAAAAATATGTGCCAATGCAAGCCACTGAATGATAACAAATCTTGCCGGCCAATTTCACTTCTACCAACACTAGCGAAATTGTTTGAGAGACTGTTGCTCCAAAGATTGAAAAGATAGAACAAAGAGAATAGAACATGGAACAAAGAAATCTTATATCCCAGTATAGCAGTTTGGATTCAGAAAGAAACACTCAACTATTGAGCAGGTTCATAGGCTTACAGATGTCATTGAGAATGCATCAGAGCGGAAAAAGGTTTGCTCCAGTATCTTCTTAGATGTGACGCAGGTCTTCGATAAGGTATGGCACAGAGGTTTACTCTTCAAATTATCTAAAGATTTACCAAAACAATAGAGAATCTCAATTTTCGGGTGAAATTTGAAGAAGAATACTCCGAGCTAAAGAAGATTTCGGCAGGAGCCCCACAGGGTAATATTTTGGGATCTATTCTTTACCTGCTCTACACCAGAGATTAAACGATGTTACCGTTAGTGGGAGACACTATCGAGGAATCGACAACGAAATTACAAGTAGCATGTGATAAAATCATAAAACGGACTAAACTGTGGCGTATCGGGCTGAATGAATCGAAATCCACGCATGCGAATTTTACTAATCTAAAAGTCAGCTACTCATCCGTAATCATTAACGGTCAGCAGATTCCATATGCAAATAAGGCTAAACATGTAGGGATGAGCTTAGGCACCAGGCTCATATGGAAAGAGCACGTCGAAAAGAAAAAAGATGAACTTAATATCAAATATCAAAATATGTATTGGCCGCTCGGGAAAAATTCGGAATTGTCAAGTGAAAATAAATTGCTATTATATCAACAGGTGTTAAAGCCTGCATGGACTTACGGAATTCAGTTCTAGGGCTGTACAAAGAAAACCAACACCAAAATAATACAAACTTTTCAGAACAAAGTGATACGTGTTAACGCTCCGTTGTTCATTAGGAATGGTGACCTTCATAGGGACCTAAATGACTAGACAGTTCAAGAAGAAATAAAAATCTTGTAGTAATTGCTGAACAACCTATTTATAAACAGGTAAATGAAGAGCTTCGTGGTATGTTACACACTTCACATGCAGTAAGGCGATTGCAGAGAACGAAAGCAATTGGTTTAATGGCTTAAGCACACCAGTGCAAAGACAACTTCAGTAAATAACCTATAAATGGAGCTGGTCAAGAACAGCCGTTTGAACTTGAATTTAAACGAAACCCAATAATTTAATTAAAATGTAAGTAGTATAAAATTTTACTTTAATATCTTAATACAAATATAACATCCCTCTTTACAATGATATACTATACTTACTAGAATGTACTGTTAACTTACAAAACCAAAACTTATCGATACGATGTGCTTTTTGGCATAACATTTTTTATTGTGAATTAAATATACAAGAATTGACCTTCTGGCCATATTTACATTACAGACAAATTCTCAATACACTAAACATTCTTTAAATGAAAGAATTTGTCCTTAACAAATTCTTACCACAAAATTTCCTAATATTGATATTTAATTTGTGAGGCTGTATACATACATGAACATAATATACCCAATGGACTTTTGAACTTTGCAGACTGTATTTGATTTTTTATAAATTGACCATATTCAAAAATTTCTGTATTGTATTAAAAAATATGCTAATCAGGACCTTTAATCTTACTTCTTCATTTTTGGTCAGTTTTTTCACTATCAAGTTTTTAAATTGTGTATAGCTCAGAGTCAAATATACACACCCGATGTATGGAGCATTTAAAATCAAATAAGTACGTTAAAAGCGAAGTTTTTGCAGTACATTAAATGACATGTGATTTTATGGTAATGTTTAACTGTTCATATACAGTTTCTATAGGTCGTTTCCTCCCAATTCTTCAGAGCAGAATCTTCTTATGGTACCAACAATATGAAAAGGAGAATGCGTTTAAATACCTAGGATTGATAGAAAATTTACAAAACTCGCGAATATCTAGCAAAACAAAATTAAATACCTACAAAGCGCTGATAAGACGAGTAGTAACTTTTGGTAATGACTAACAATACGGCAAGCTTTTGACGGTCCCGTTATTGTTATAGAGAAATGTACAGGATGCGTCTGAATCTCGAGATAACAAATAATCTGAACAACTCGGATATAATTGGAACAATTAAATCATCAAGGCTAACATGGCACGGACACGTTTTACAATGACCAAACCTTATCTCACCATAAAACAGGAGTCGGCAGGATCCGTCAGGACCTCGCAGAAAGCTCGGTGGATGGACGACGTAGAGCAGAACCTTCAAAATCATGATTATCATGACTGGCACTCTCTTGTTGTCGATCGAGTTATCTAGAAGAGTATTGAGGCAGCCAGCGAATAATACTAATAAATTGCTTCCGATTTATATGGCAAATTCAAAAGTTCTGGTTAATACTAAACCACCCAGGACTAACTGTGCATCAATGCCACTCTGTTTTATAGCTACGCCTATTCGTACGTTTTGCAAGATCGTATTACACATTATACGTTTTCGATCTGATATGGGCAATTTGGAATAAAGCATTCAATCCACTGCTACCTGGCAAACACCAACAATAGCTCATATCAATGGGTCGAATTATCTAGTAGCCTCTCAGGTGTTAATATAGAGAACAATCGTAAAAACACCGTCTCATTGGAACATCAACTAATGGCAGCTCAGCATTATTAAATTCTGATCTAAAACTACAAAAATTGGTTTATAATTCAGTGGATTTTTTGGAAACTATTTCAGTTACCGATTGGAAGGTGAATTTCCAATTGGTTGAATAAGGAACGGCCACAATTAAAGTGGTAGGCCTACAGTGGGAATCAGAAAAGGGTGTATTTTCTAGATCTTTAACCGAAATGGGTGAACTCAGCGGAACCAACTTGGCGACGAACAGCTTGGCGACGGACAACTCGGCGAAAAAAAATCAAAAATCAAAAATGAAGATAAAAATTGATTGATTTCGGGATTGTACATCATTGGTTCGAGTGACGTTATTTTTTAAAAACTGCTTTAAATAAAATATTAAAATGCCATTGGTCGTAATCGATTAAGATACGATTTGGTATGCTGTGGAATATGGCCACCTGGGACGGAACTAGGCCATTTCTTAATACTGTTAAAGTTAGCCGAAAGTTTCCAGCCGAAAGGTGGTAATGCAGAAGGTGCCTTTGATAACCCAGCCGAAAGGTGGTAATGCAGTTATTGTATTTCCACCCCAAGTTGAAATGTCGTTATTTGTCGATAATGCAGACTGTGTTTAACTTCAATATTCAATTGAAAAATCCCGACAATGCAGATTTTAAAGTAACAAATAATTCATCAATTTTTTAAAAGAAAAATGTAAATAACAGACATATATAGAAAAAAGCCGAAAGTTGCCAGCCGAAATTGTATCTTGACTACTTCAGCCGAAAGTTTGGAAACGTCTCATTTAAGTGAACGATAAGATTTAACCAGATAGACACCAATCTGACCAGACAGATTCGATAGCCCATGACTATAGATAGATTTTGATTATAGGTTAGGGGTAAGCCTGATGGGGTTATAGGTGTCAAATGCCATATCAGTTTAATAATTTTCAAGCAAAGTCGTCCATCGTTCGAGATTTTGCGACATGGGCTATCGAATCGGCATAGTCAGATTGGTGTCCATGTGCCAAAATCTGGCATGATGAACGATTTTATCGTCAGAATAAAGGAAAAATAAAAATGTCTCCCCTTATAACCCCATCAGACTTACCCCTAACCTGTAACCGAAATCTACCTATGGTCATGAGCTATCGAATCGGCATAGTTAGATTGGTGTCCATGTGCCAAAATCTGGAATGATGAACGATTTTATCGTCGGAATAAGGGAAAAATATAAATTTCACCCCTATAACCCCATCAGAGTTACCCCTAACCTGTAATCGAAATCTACTTATGGTCATGGGCTATCGAGTCGGCATAGTCAGAACGGTGTCCATGTGCCAAAATCTGAAATGATAAACGATTTTATCGTCAGAATAAGGGAAAAATAAAAATCTACCTTTGGTCATGGGCTATCGAATCAGCATAGTCAGATTGGTGTCCATGTGCCAAAATCTGGAATGATGAACGATTTTATCGTCAGAATACGGGAAAAATAAAAATTTCACCCCTTTAGCCCCATCAGACTTACCCCTAACCTATAATCAAAATCTAACTTTGGTCATGGGCTATTGAATCGGCATAGTCATATTGGTGTGTATCTGGTTAAATCTATAACTTCTATATAAAATAAATTTGTTGAAAGTTGGCCGTATGCTGCTATAATAAACACATGAAACTATAAGTTAATATCGATTAAATTGCAAATTCTATTTGTTGTTTGTTACGATACATATGTTTGCGGCTGGTTAAGTAGATTAGTCACTTTCGACTACGATATTTCATTTTAAAATGTAATTTATTTAACTTTCGGCTCAAGCAGTCAAGACACTATCTGCATTATCGATTTTTTCACTATCGCCTGGCAACTTTCGGCTAACTTTAACAAAGTCATTTCTTAACCGATTATGATGGGATCGGGTGGGTATCTTGGATAGCAATTAGATTCTAAAATGAGTTTTAGAAGAAGTTCTGGAATATGGCCAGAGAGGACACGGAACTCGGTTATTTCTTTTCCGATTATGATAGGATTTGGTATGTTGGATGGAATGGCATTCTAAAATAAGTTTTACAAGGAATTCGGGAATATGGCCATGAGCTTCTCACGGAACTCGGAAATATTTATTTAATCGTACCTGCACTAGTTTAAATATATACACACGACTTTTCCCACACACCGCACAATTTTATATAAACTAGAATGTTAGTTAGTAGACACGATAGATATAATAATGTTTCGTCTCCTTTTGGTCGCCACAAAGTGTAAATAAAATATGGTGCAAGTACATCTTCGGGGTATGCATGTTTAGTTTATCAGTGTTTAATTAGAAATAGTGATTTGTTGAATAGATATAATATTAGATAGAATAAATCCTTGTTGCATAAGCAAATGGTAAATCTATATTACAATATTCAAGCATACCCGATTGAAGCAACCATCATGTGTTTTCGTTTACGCAAAATACTTCGTTCACAAAATATTTTTATTTTCCCAGTTTTCCTTTTGTTCATAATGTATATCACGATGTGTTTGTCAGTATATTAGGTGTATACATGAGATACAGGAGAAACGATTTTTGTTTCAATCAAGAACAAAAGGACCGACCAAATGGCATAGTGGTTAAAGCTTTGGCGTTTGGATCGGGAGGTACCGGGTTCAAATCCCGATAGGGGCAGGATGCAAAGAAAATTTTCATCAACAAATTACGATTTGTGTTCCTTCATCTATGACCCCCTTTTGGAGTGCAAACTCTTGGGCCGACCCATGCCAATATAGGCTGGCATGGAGCTATGCAATGTGCAGATGGTAATAAAATCGGACCTATATCCGTACGTCCTCGAATTGGCCGACACAGGCGTAAAAGTAAGGACGTAAATAAGCAAAAAATTTGAAATAGACCAAAATGTTTCTGTAATCTGGACCCACACGACTGTGTTATTAAAAAAATTACAATTATAGGTAGCTGTGTGATTTTAATATAAAGAGTGTTTTTAAGCCCAATAGAACTTGAAATTAGAAAAAAATAATACAAACAATTAAGTTTTAATCAACAATTTTTTTATTTGAAAGATCAATACATGGCATTAATATTTGAAAATGGTTTCGGACATATGGCGGCTGTTCTTGACGAAACGCATTCTGGACGTCCAATTTAGGGCCACTTTTTCGAGCACTGCGGGGCGTATTTCACTAAAAGTCACACATCCAAGGTGTAAATTGTTACTGGTTTATCGGCATAAACCAGTGACTTTAAGTAGCCCCACAGGAAATATTCGAGAGGTGTCAAATCGCACGACCTTGGAGGCCAATTGACAGGTCTATTTCTCGAAATCAAGTTATCGCCAAATTTTGAATTAATAAGTTGATGTTTGCGGTCGCCATATGGCACGTAGCGCAATTCTGTTGAAACCACATCCCGTCCGGACCAATGTCATCCATATTTTGAAACAAAAATCATTGATCATGGTGCGGCAACGATCACAATTGACCCTAACGCGATCGCCGGCCTGATTTTCAAAGTAAATTTTAATAATTTCGTAGCGTTGTTCAAGCGTGAGTCTATTCATGATGATTTGCCATTGCATACTGAGACCTGCCATAGAGTATGTTTTTCATAAAAATTTAATTTTTTGTTTTATTTTTTACAATAGAACCGAGGGAGAGACCTATGGCACCTGCGGTTGCTCTTGAAATTATTGACTTAGTATTTCGTGACTTAATGAAAAATAATTTACCTTTTAGTGCAAAATTTATTATATTAGGTGGCGACTTTCGGCATATTCTTCCGGTTATCCGAGGGGGAAACCGACAGCGTTGTAAATGCTACAATAAAAATGTCACCACTATGGAAGCTATTTCAAATATTTAAGCTCGATCATAATATGAGAACAATTACTGATCCAACTTTTTGCACATGGCTTCTTTCAATTGGCGACTGTAAATGTTGCTCCGATCAATGAATTAAAAAAACACAATATTCACTAAATATACCAAATGAATTTCTCTCAGACGATATCGTTACCGATACAATTTGGCAATAACTTTACTCCAGGAGGTGTGGCATCTATATCTCAGAGAGCGATTCTTTGTCGAAAAAATGATGATGTTCGTCATATAAATGACACAGTATTGAACGATTTAATTGCCGAAAAAGTATCCTTTTGCTCAGTGGATTCCGTTAAAAACGAAGATGGTGCCGATGACAGTAATTTACCAACAGAATTTTTGAATTCGTTAAATCCTTCTGGTCTTCCTCCACATATTTTAAAATTAAAAAAGGGCTCCATCGTAGTGCTTATGCGAAACATATCTATTAAAAATGGCTTGTGTAATGGAACAAGATTAGCAGTCACAGATTTACAGAGGAACGTAATAAGAATTGAAATTTTAACTGGCACAGAAAAGGGTACTACACAGTTTCATTCCAAGAATATCTTAAGATACATCGAACGGTCCAGCATTTTCTTTCAATTTTTTTAAATGTTTAAATGTTTGTCCTTGACGTACTGAAAATTGATGTCTTAAATCAATTTTCAGTACGTCAAGGACAAACATTTAAGAAAATTGGCATTTATCTTCCCGAGCCTATATTTACTCATGGTCAGCTTTACACAGCACTATCAAGAGCAACACAATCTACTGCTCTAAAAATTAAAATTATTGAAGGACCAAAACAAGGAAGTATTGCCGATGGGGTCACAGTAGCCACCAATGTGGTATATCAGAAGTGACAGGTTTTATAAGAGCTTTTTTCCTGCAAATATTTTCGTAAGTACATAGGATTTACTTAGCAAGATTTTAAATTAAGTATAAAATTAATTTAAATCATTTTTTAAATATTACCTGCACGAGGTTTGATAAAAAACCTTTATTTCTCCGAAATTTCGCATGCCTACAATCTAGGAGGATTTAATTTTCAGAATAAAACTTTATAGTAAAACTTTTTTCACTAATTAAGAAATCTACTTGTGTACCGCAAGTGGCACCTTCAATGGGAGCTCTTTGAGTAGACAAAGAATTGACAAATTTAAATAAATTTAAAGATTAAATTTTCAAGAAAGGTTCACCTAAGGGTTAAAAAGTCTGGTAAGTTTTATTTTTCGATTTGGTGTGTAAATATGAAACTGGTATTTTTTAGTAAAAAGTACACGTTCATCGTATGTTAGTTATACATTTTACCCATCTCTCAGGCAAACCAGTTATCGAGCCATTTTCGTAAATTTTCGTAGGAAGTAAAGTGCTCCTCAGCAAGCCCGTCCCTCATCGATGCAAATAAGTGATAATCGGACGGAGCCAAGTATGCAGAGTAAGCCACATGTAAAATTATTTCCCAATTAAGTGCTTTCAACGTTTCCATGACCGGTTTTGCATTGTGTGATGGTGCATTATCATGAAACAAAATCACTTTGTGTTACCTTTTATTAATTTCTGGTCCTTTTTCACGCAAATCTCGATTCAAATTAGTTATTAATTGTTAGTAGCGTTCGGTATTTACAGTTTCACCAGATTTTAGCATCTCAAAATAAATCACACTTTTCTGATTTCACCAAATGCAGAGCATTGTATTTCGTTTGAAACGATTTGGCCTTGCAATCGAGGTGGTTATCCTGAATCAACCCAAGATATTTTGCGCTTTGGATTCTCAAAATAGATCCATTTTTGATCGCCAGTCACAATTCGATGGAGAAATGACTTTCTTTTGTATCTGGTGAGCAACATTTCGCAACTGGTTTTTCTATTTTCCTGTTGTCTTTCATTCAGTTTAAGCGGAACCCTTTTTTCCAGCTTTTGGATCTTTTCTAAAACACAATCAATTGATGTCAGAATCAATTGATCCGCGAATTATTTTTGCGTTTGAGCGTCATCCTCATCCAACAATTCTTATAATTCACTGTCTTCAAACTTTTTTGGTGGTCTTCCACGTTCTTCGTTTCTCACGTCAAAATTACCACTTTTGAATTTAGTAAGCCACTCGTAGCATTGTGATTTACCAAAGGCATGCTCACGGTAAGCTCTGACAAGCATTCAATGTGGGGTATGTATGGGTTCAATGTATGGTTATGAATTAAGTGTTGTTGACAGATGTCAAAAGAAACCAATGACAAGTGGCGCCATTTATTGGTAAATTTCTGTTTCATATTTATACACCTGGTATGCATTCATACATGGTAAAAAATAGTTGGGTGTTGGCCATAACATATACAGCCCAATTTGTATCCTAATTTGTTTTTACTTTGAAATGTAAATCATCCAAATATTTTATACAAACCATATATTTGTTGTAGAGTTACATATCGAGTGCTGATTTTCAGGTGTCAATAAAGTTAATCCAATATTACTCAGTAAATTATCTTTTAAATAATTTAATATCTTTCTAAAATTTAATCACTTAGAAGCAAACCGTTTTTGTATCTTTTGTCATACATAACTTAACACAAATATTTTTCGTATTATCATGACGATGGAGTTATTAACATGTTCGACATAGTTTATTATTCATTTGTCACGTATACATAAGTTACCTAACTTGCTCCATATGGTTATAAGCTCGTTTATCCCTTTAAAAAGAAAAAGCACATGAACGTTATTTTTATACTCTGGTGGTTAAATGAAATCCTGCTGTGTAAATTCATTTTGAGTCACAGTAAGACATTTCTCTAAGCATCATAACACACATACAGATATTTTTATAAATTAGTTAAAACCATATATCACAAAATCAACTTATTAATTTTGTGCTTTCTTGAATTTTTGCGAGATTGTTTTGGAAAAGTAGGAATATGTCGGGAGCTAGGTCTGGTACTAATATCTATGTATAATACACCTTTACGAAACACGTTAAGCAACATTTACAAATTAAATTTAATTATAAGAAATCATTTTATACAGGGTGTCCATCCGATACATTTACAATCAGGGTTGCCGCCATTTCATAGATAGAACGCACGTGGCAAATTAATCATGGAAAATATTCGTTTGAACAACGTGTATTAATAGAGAAAACCTTTCACACAAGTCAATAATAAATTACGTTAACATTAAGAAAATTACGCGAAAGTAGGAATAGGAATTTCCAAAGGAATATGGTGCCTTCAAAACCTACAATTTACCGACATCAATCAGACATCGTGCACAAGAACTTGGACTTCGAAGATCAACACTAACCAATATTTTGCATAAAGACTTATAATTATTTATACCTGTATAAAATTCAATTAACACAAGATCTGCTACCATGAGCCTATTTGCGGTGCCCTACGTATGGAAATAAGATGCTATTGCTTGACAATGATAATCCGGAATTTTATGAAAAAAAATTTGTGAGAGACGAAGCTTATTTTCAGTTAAATGAACTTGTAAACAAACAAATCAGCTGGATCTGAACATCAGAGAATCCACAAACAATTCACCAATCACAATTACATCTATTCAAAGTGACGGTATGATGTGCAGTTTGGACTAGCAGGGTCACATTTCTACGAAAATGTGATTGGTTCAACTGTGGGTTTGATGAATATGTGGTTCCAACAGAACGGTGCCACATTTCATTATATTAGAGAAACCATGGATTTGTTGATGATGTGGATTGGCCTCCACGGTCACCCGATTTAACTGCTCGACTACTTTTTATGGGATTATCTTAAAAGTAAAGTGTATGCGATAACTTGACAGCTACTGGTAGAAATAATTTACTGAACCACTCTACCACTTGTGTATTATGACGTACTACACATTTCTGTAAATTTGGAGTTTTCAAGCGCCGAGTGGTTTTAAGCCCCTTAACTCTTGACAATTCGACAAGTTAATCTTTATACGAAATGATGTGGAAGAAATAATTTTTTGAATCATCCTACCACTTGCGTATTATGAAGTATCACGAATTTTAGTAATTTTAAAATTTTTCAACGTCAAACTCAGAGATGTCTACTTCAAATAAGTAGTGCTTTGAGGCTCCTGAAATACTAGGCAATTTGACAGCCAAACGGTATATGACGGGGCTTGGTGGTAGAAATAATTTATTGAACCCCTTGCTTTTTATGAATTATTACCAATTTCTGTAATTTTGGAATTGTCCAATGCCGAGTTTTCCAAGTCTACACCAAATGAATAGTGATGGCAGGTTCCTGAATCACTTTGAAATATGTAATATTTATTATTACTGGTAGAGTAATTAATTCATTCATTATACCACTTGCGATTTATGAAATGTTACGAATTACTATAATTTTGGAATTTCCCAGTGCCGATTTCAGAGATGTCTACGCCAAAAATATTTTTATATTTTGCCGTTTAATTTCCCAGTGTTTCGAGAGGCTGATACCACTATCTATTTGACGTAGACCCATCTGAAGTCGGCTCTGAAAAATTCAGAAAAAACAGATGTTCGTAATAAGAAGGTGGTAGAATAAATTAATAAATTATTGGTACCAGTAACCCCAGTCATATCATAATGAGTTTGGCTGTCATAAATGCGAAATAATTTCCAAAATATTTGCAAAAAACGAAAAATCTCTTATTCAAGCTTTTACTTCCGGTAAATCGATTTCAGACAAAAGTCGCTATGGGATCTCCCAATTTATGAAAAACAGATTATGTTTGAAGTTTCACCCCGATCAGACAAACGGTCTGTGCTGTAGAGAAGACACTGACATTAATTCTGCACGCACAGAAACAGGCATACACGCATATACAGATATTTCTTAAAAGTTACTTTTTTGACTTTGGCTGTAGTGAATGGTATACATCTACAAAAATCTCGAGGTCGACATTTTTCGTGATTACTATAACGCCAACGTAGTAAAATAGAGTCTAGCAATCTTGAGAATTTTCGATGAGTGTGTATGTGTATGGTTTCGTTCAGACTAAATATCTGTATTCTCTCTACAGCCCGGCAGGTATTGTCCGATCGGGACGAAGCATCATACTTAAGAATTTTTCATTAATTCGAAGATCCCAGTAATTTTTAGCCAAAAACAGTCGACGGAATGTGAAAGCTTGTGTAGGAGCTTTCTCGATTTTTGTAAATATTTCGAAAAGTTTATCATTTAATAGAAAAACGATTATGAATTAGAGATTCCCTAAATTTGATTTTCAACAATATCGGCTAAGGTAATTTTATGAAAATTATATCGGAACTGAGGTTTTTATAGAAAAACAGTTTCTGTCTAAAAACCTCATTTTGCAGATGAAATTTCATATTTAAGGTTTTTTACAAATTGGAAGTTCCCAATGATATTTGACCAAAATCGGTCCAGCGGAAGTGGTACCTTCCAGAGGAGATTTAACGTTTTTTGCAAATATTCGGGAAAGTATTTTACTTAGAAAAACGACCATGCGCTAAAGATTCTAAATTAAATTTGCAGCAATATCGGTTTAGATCGTTTACGTAGTAAAATAAATTATAGTAGTCATGAAAATTTTCGCCCGACATTTTTGCTGATTTACCTTCCACCAAATCGGCGAAGGCAAACAATTTTGTTTTAAAAAAAATCTCTGTGTGCATGTGTGGGGTTCTGTGCAGACTAAATGTTTTGTCCTATCTACAGTCCAAACAGTTTGCCCGATCGGGATGAAACTTCATACTTAAGCTTTTATTTATTCGGAGATCCAAGGTTTTTAGCCGAAATCGCCCCGTCGGATGTGAAAGCTTCTATAAAATCTTTATAATGTTTTAAGTAATATATCAAAACGATTATGAACTAAACAATTCCAAATGAATGAAAATTCATACTTATGCTTTTCCACAAATTGGGAGTACCTAGTGAATGTTTGCCTTAAGTAAGAGCATCCGTAGGAGCTTTTTCGGTTTTTGCTAAATGTTTCGAAGTGTACGTGAAAATTTTCGGCCCATATACATCCCAGACGGATTTGTTAATCGGAATAAAACTTCATATTTAAGCTTGTTCAATGAATTTTGAGATCCCAGTGATATTTAGCCATGATCGGCCCACCGGAATGGACACTTTCCATAAGAAATTTTTCGTTTTTTGAAAATATTTTGAAAAGTATCTCATTTACGAGAAAAACAACTACAAATTAAAAGATTCTAAATAAAATTAGCAACAATACCGTTCCAGATCAGTTTTCCAAAATGTTGGTGGATATGCTGATTTTTGAAATACCTTTCTTCAATAAAAAAAGAAAGTTGGCCCCTGTACAGCCCAGATAGACTTATTGATCAGAATAAAACTTTATAATTAAGCGTTGTTCACAAAAGAGATCCGATATTCCATACGAGCTTTTTATTTCTCCACCGTAATTGATAGCTTCACGAGTAGCCTTTGTGTTTTTCAATTTATTTTGAAAATTACAGTCAGTCACAAAAGTCGACATACAGCACTAAAACTTGTAAAATCGAGATAAATGAAACGAAATAAATATTGTAATATTAATTAAATAATATATTTAAACGAAGAAAATTATAAAGAAATAAAAAATAATAATAATTTTCAAAAAATTCATAAAATGTATATCACAAAGGTCTACATGCAAAAAAACCAAAATGATCATCACCATTAAACTCAATAACAGTGCTTAGTCGCCTGGGCATTGATAAAACTAGGTTCTCAGTAACCACTGACAAAATTTCAACCCATGCACTCGAACAGGCACTTTTTAATGAATCCCTATTGGTAGGCAATCCAATATTTTCGGACCCTTTGTTCCAGCTCACACCAGATATACTCTATTGCATTCAGATTTTATGATTGGATAGGCGGGTGAAGTTGCTTCGGCACATTATGTAGAAACCATTGTCTTACTTCCATCGTTATCAAATGATCATTATCTTAATATAAGATCCATTGGTTGCCTAGCCCTAAGCATTTGACGGACTGTTGTAAATTTCTGCGCAATATGTTCCATATTACACCTTTTGTAAATACCAGTTTTTCAACGTCAGCCGCAACCATAGATTCCCAAACCATTGCATTGCACTTTTCCCCTTCCGTCGGATCCGAAAATATAGAATTTACTTTCGTCAGTAAAACACACTTTGCTCTAAAATTCCGTGCCAAGGTATTCTTTTGCAAATTCAAGCCTTCTGCTATTTACTAGGCATATAAATCCTTGACAATCTTCCATTAAACCCTTCGTTTCATAAAATTCGACGAACTGTTTCGGAATGAACATCCCTACCAGTGTTATTCCGAATTTCAACCGATATTTTTGGAGCACTAATCCCCGGATCGGATGTCACTTTTTTAATTATGCTTCGAACATCCCGTGCGTTAAGTCTTTTTAGGACGCCCAGTTTGTAAGGTTGCTCGACTTTTACCAATCAATTTAGATATTCCATTATAACTCGTATTCTGTTCTCGTAGCTTTATTATTAAATTTCGTATTTCGATTAACACTTCCGTTCGACGCATCATTTTTTAGTGCCAAAAACGAAACATATTTCTCACTCAAGACGAATTGCAAGATTAATACTGAAATTTCACGCCGATAAGGGTCGTACTTATGTTCGACCTCGGTAGCTTCCAATCCAAACGCCAAGGCTTTAACCACTGTTGTGATCAAGCTAAGACCGCTAGTGGTGTTTCATTAAATGACTGTCTCGCAGTTGGTCCGCCTGTCCAAGCAACGTTGTATGAGATATTATCCCGCTTTAGAACTTACAAGGTTGCGTTTACGGCTGACGTTGAAAACATGTTTCGGCAGGTCCTAGTCGCGGAACAAGATACACGATACCAGCGAATAATTTGGTGAGACTCGCCAGACGTACCCTTTACAACTTATCAACTACAAACCGTGACCTACGGTACAGCAAGCGCAACATATCTAGCTACACGGTCACTAAACGAAGCTACAGCGAAATACGTAGAAAAATTCCCGAAAGCAGTGAGTCGAATCAAAACCAATATATATGTAGATGATTTAATGACTGGTGCCGACACAATAGAAGAAGCTACCAGATTGAAGGAAGAAATCAATACCATACTCTCGAGTTTCGGGTTTCAGCTTAGAAAATGGTTGTCCAATGAGCCAATATTATTGAACTCACCAGAAGTCGCTAAGAAACCCACTCATGAAAAAATTATACTTGAAATCGAAGAAACCAACTCAATCAAAGTATTAGGACTTCATTGGAACCCAACAAAGGACTGTTTCAAATTCAGAGTAAGCCTAAATGAAAATCCCATCATGACAAAACGGGGCATTCTATCGGAGGCAAGTCGACTATTTGATCCATTGGGGTGGCTTGCTCCAATAACAGTCAGGTTCAAAATATTTGTACAAAGTCTGTGGATAAGGAATTTAGAATGGGACGACGAAATTCCATCAGATTTAACAAATGAATGGCTAACTATTAGGAACAATCTACCAAAAATAGAAGAAATCGAAATCAAAAGATATTTAGGTGTAACACAAAATGGAAAATAGCACTGTATGGTTTCTCCGATGCTTCTAGACATGCCTACGCGGCGGTGGTTTATGGCAAAATAATAAATCCAGATGGAGTTTCTATAGTTAAACTACTGTCGGCGAAAACAAAGGAAGATCCGGTCAAACAACAATCTATCCCTCGTCTGGAATTATGTGGAGCATTACTACTAAACAGACTGCTCTTAACAGTGAAGAATACCCTAAAACCCGAAGTGGTTGAAAGTACGGCCTGGACTGATTCCACCATTGTACTAGATTGGTTATCTGCTCATCCCACGAAATGGAATACTTTTGTAGGTAATAGGACTAGCGAAATTCTCAGTAACATGAGTAAATCGCAATGGAGACATGTCGACTCTGAAGATAACCCGGCTGACTGTGCCTCTAGAGGGATTGAGCTTGAAAAACTACAAAATTTTACCTTGTGGTGGAATGGTCCAAATTGGCTAATGAACAGTGAAGATTGGTCAACAAATCAAGTAAATCATCCAAACACAACAGAGGAAATGCGTATCCAATCACAGAACATCCTAATTCCACAATCCAATATACTAGATGATCTAACCAACAAAATATCCAGCTTCAGCAAATTGATAAGAATTTTGGCTTACACATTCCGCTATATTAACTTAAAATTGAAGCGAATTCCAAGCAGACTTCAGTTTTACCATGTCTTTCTAGCCTGGAATTAAAATATCCGCAGCTGCTCATCTTCAAGTACATACAGTCAAAGCACTTTCATTCAGAAATAAGATTAATAATGTCAAAAAGGGAATTGCCAGCTTCCAGTAAGCTAAATTGTCTCAAACCGTTCCTGGACGAATCGGGACAGCTACGAGTTGGAGGCAGAATTGTCAATGCAGCAATTACATATAACGTGAAACATCCAATTATACTGCCAGCCAAGGACGACCTAACCGAGTCCATTGTAAGGGAACATCATTTACGTTATCTACATGCAGGACAAACTCTCATGATTGCAACATTGCGTCAAAGATATTGGATCGTAGGTTCAAGACAGTTAGTTCGAAAGATAGTGCATAATTGTGTGAAGTGTGTGAAATACAAGGGAAGAGAGATGAAGCAAATGATGGGTGATCTTCCACACCCAAGGGTTAAATTAGCGAGACCATTCCTCAATGTTGCAGTAGATTACGCTGGTCCATTTCAAACGCGTCTAACCAGAGCTAGAGGGCTGCAGAAAACTTACAAAAGTAACATATGCATTTTTGTATGTTTAGCCACCAAAGCGGTTCATATTGAACTATAGTCACTGATCTTACCACTGATTGCTATATTGCCGTACTGCGACGATTCATTGCTCGAAGAGGAGTATGCATGGAAATACAAAGTGACAACGGAACAAACTTTATTGGAGCTCGCATTCATTTAAATGAAGTATTCAGATTCCACAGATCAGATTTCATTTAAATTTATTCCACCAAGCGCACCTCATTTTGGTGGTATCTGGGAGGCAGCGGTCAAGAGTGTGAAGTACCAACTTAGGCGAGTTACAGATGGACACGTCCTTACTTTAGAAGAAATGTCGACGCTATTGGCTGAGATAGAAGCAATGTTAAACTCCCGACCGATCTGCGTACTCTCGACTGATGATCTTGATTACCTGACACCACGACACTTTCTGATTGGCCGACCCACTACTCAGCTTTCTACCGATGATTTAGAAAACACCAAATTATCCAAGTTATCCCGATGGCAGATAGTGCAAAAAATGAACCAGCATATTTGGAGAAGGTGGCATTTAGAGTATTTAACAAACCTGCAACGAAGAAGCAAATGGCATAAACGAGAAAGCAACATTAAAATTGGTGATATTGTCGTCATAAAGGAAAATAATTTACCGTCGTCGAAGTGGTTAATGGGAAAAATAACTGAAGTGCATCCTGGATCAGATGGTATCATCAGAGTAGTTATACTAAAAACAACTCACGGCGTTTTAAACCGTCCAATACATAAGTTATGCCTGTTACCAGTAAGTTGAATGGAGCCGGAATGTTGTGATCACTGTTGGTCAAAATACCTAAAATTGCAACCCATTTTGTATACCTTACTTACCTGAGTACCTTCAGCATACATCAAACTTCATCTTTGTTCGTGGCATCGAATTTTGGTGTATTTAACCACTGACGCATTTGGTCGGTAACCTATACGGAATAATGGATCGAGATCAAACTTTATACTTAAGCTTTTTTCATAAGCGTTTACTTTTTTTGCAACTATTTAAAGGTGTACAGCATTTACGAAAAATTATTAAAATAAAAAGTTTGTAAATTAAATTTCAATTAAAACTTGTTCAGATCATATTTTAAATTTTAACTGAAGGAAATTACGAATTTTGATAGAGAAACCATATTTCATCAAAATTCGGCATGTATACAGACCAGGCAGATTGACTATTCGGAATAAAACTTCATACTAAAGATTTTTACACAAATTGGGAATGCGAAATATGATGGACATCTACTTACAAGACGTGGCAGCTTCCGTAGGAATTTTTGCAGTGGGGATAACATTTTTATCACAAGTCAATTTTTATCACAAATCAGTTGGTTCCGGTAGGAATAAAAGTGACATCTTTGTTATATGCCGGATACTCGTTCATGAAACAAAACCAAAACAATGTCGAATGCTTTGTTTCTGTCTTTTTTCATCTGGGTGGTGTAATAAAGTGTTCGTTTTATATTTAATTTGTCTTGAGATCTAAATATAGTGCTGTTTATGTCTATTTATGCGTTTCTATTCTATTAGAGCTGAGTATAATGCCTTATTTTCCTTAAATTATTAAGTCACTCAATAGTATGTAGCAACTCAATCGTTCAAAAAATTACTGATACTACAATCATCGACACATTCAATCGTGCGACATTCAATTAACAAGCCATATTTAATAACCGTAATTAATCAATCATCTTTTAATCACTCATAAATTGGCCACATACACTGTCATTGACGAAATCAATAATAAATCCACTGAAGTTGATTTCCCGATTTTTTGGTACTAAAAATGTCAAAAATAAAATATAAAAAGTACTCTCTCTTACGACTGTCGTTTTTGGGACAACATGCGCGCGCCGAAATAATATTTGCACATTCAACAATTAAATTAAATAAAAATTTACAAGTACTCAACTGCAAATGATGACACAATTTTATGACAAACACCGTTGGTATTGGATGCCTTGGTCGCCCGAATTCGACAGTTATGCTAGAAAAGAACAAATAAAGCTCCAAATCGTTTTGGAAGACCGTAGAATGAAGTTTGTGAGATAGCTGACGACTTAAATATATCGTAAAGCAGTGTAACTGGGTTTAAAGTTAGTGCCTTGTTTGCTCACAATGGACCAAAACATCTAAGCATCGTTAAGTCAGAGCGTTGGTTGGAGTTGTTTAACCATAGAAAACAGGCTTTTTGCACCAGTGTGTGACAACGGACGAAACATGCATCCACCACTACACTCCGGAATCATTACGTTAGGCTGCAGAGTGGATATCGGCCGGTGAAAGGCAGCCAAAGCGACTAACATTGCAAATGTTGGCCGGTAACTATAGTCTCTGAATCGGGCTTCCAGCGTCTACGACCTTTTCGCAGACGTCAGAAATGCTCCAGGGTAAGAGATTTGGGTCAAATAATTTCTACAGAAAAGCTGATGAAATGTGAAAGAAGCGTTGGAATGAATGTTTCACTCTTGAAGGAACATAATTTCCTTTAAGATTGAAACATTCCTTCGAGTAACATGTATATACATTGATATTGGCAGCTTAAAACAATTTTAAAAATTGTCAGTGTCATGCTAGTTTTCATTCTAAAATTTAATAAAATACGTGTCGTATGGATCTATTTGAAACATTAAAAGCCTGGGTAAAGCTTTTTTCTTGTCATCTAATGGATCAATTTTAATTTATTAAGTTCAACATAAAACAATTTATTATTGTTAAATTTTTAAATTATTCATAAATTAATCTAATTATAGCAAAAAAAATTCGTTCAAGAAAATCCCACCCCCTTTGTCATTAAAATTTAATAAGTTTTTATGTTTCGTCAATTACTTTTCCATAAGTTTTATGTATTTATTCCAATTAAGGAATACGGAAAGTATTTTTGGACTATTTATAATAATTATTTTTACATCAAGCGTATAATTGACTTTGGCATTAGTTAAACAGAATAAGTGGTTCCTAATGAATTAATGTGATGGCTACTTATCCATAGTCATAATAAATTATTTTATATAATTGGCTTGTCATGTGCTGATCGATTCAAATGTATTTTGTATCATTTTGTAGCAATTTGTTTCCTCAGGTGAATTAAATTAATATTCAAAAATGACAAAAATCCCATCTGTGATGTTATCTTCTTTGTTTGCCTTTAAAAACATCATAAATCAATTCAAAAATATTAAAGACGTTGGCTTCGAAGTTTCTCTTCAATTTTAGTCTCAAGATCCAATTTCCATTGAAAAACTATCAACATCTACATGTCCTTACATAAATTGGCACACTGGGACTAATGTTAAAGCTCGATGTCGTTTAAATATTTCAAATGCAGAATTTACATGTGTCATAACATTTTGATTACAGCACATTCTTAGAAACTGTCAAGCATTCAAATTTAATTTTTTTCGAAAAATAGTCAATCAGTTTATGTTACATAGAATTTTCTATGAACTGAGATAAGTGAGATATTTTTCTTGTAGGATGATTCTTATGAAACGTCATGTTTTTCTTATGTGTAATTTATTTTTTGTTGTTGCTGCTGTACTTCTTAAGACATCAATTAAACTTTACTTATCCATGGTTCAGTAAATAATTTAATTTATGTTTATATTAGAGCACACACTCTGTACACAAGAAAGAAAAGATTTTTCAATTTAAAATAATATATTTTGGGTTTCTTGCGTCATTTTCTTTATATCAGGTAAATATGTATACTCGTACATGTGTTTGGGAGGGGGGATGAAAATGATGCGAACTGTGGAGGGGGTAGGGCGAATTTGGTTGCAGAATTCTTCACCCAGTAAATTACAGGGTCCTATGACCCAGCTAACCGGTTAAGATGAAATATTTTGCGGAATAACAGTTACATAGAAAAGTAATATAAAATGCCAGAAGCTGCATAGACATTTCAAAAATAATTATAGACAATAATCGTATTTTTATTTAATTTTTAAGTTTTATTTGAACTAAATTATACATTGAAAAGTGTAACACTACTATTCGACTTTAATCACTCCTTTCTAATAGACTTTATCCCCAGAATTAAGATAGTTGCCTCGTAAATTACAAAGAAATTTTACAAATTTTCCTTTGGTGCATTTAATTAAGAGTCGATTTTGTAAACAGTCACGGTGAACGTTATTTATCGGCCAATCGAAATTTAAACGGGCCAGAGTATATACATCGTATGAAAGTGGATAATAAATGAAATAGTGAAGTGTTAGTGATGGTTTCAGAATCAAAATCAATAAAGAGGTGGTCTCATTAAGGGGCAAATGACGTAGCTACACAACTACGTGCAGGCCCCGATCAATAAACAGGATATCGACTGGTTTCAATACAAAGTAGCACGAGGGAAATTGATTGTTATTGATATACCACAGGGTGGTCCAACACGGCAGTCCTGCTCAATCATCCGCCCCGGATGACACTTTATTTTTATCAACGTCTACTATTCTGCTTTTATTATGACCATTTGCTTCGCATAGTTGTATACTTCGTTCTCTTTTTCTTCTGATGAGACGCCCCGGTGTAACACAGTTTCATATTTTCCGCTTTTCTTTGACTATTTCGTAAGGCCCGATATATAATCTTCTAATTTTGATCCACTGGTGAATTGCGTACGTTTTATTAAAACGTAATCACCAACTTCATACATGGTTGCAATTTTGCTCTTTTTGTTATAATTTCGACGGTTTTCCTCCTACATTTTTCTCTCGTAATTCATTGTTTTCCTCCACAGTAATTCTAGTGAACTCTTTTTAACCACTTCTGTTTAGTTTCTAGTTTTGTTAGGATTAGGATTATTATTCGAAAAAACATTGCGATTTTGCCATAATCAGTTTGTAAACCTGTTGTTATATCTAAAACAATAATCTCTTCCTGTGCACAAAACTGAAACTCTGTAGATCTGAATAAACTATCTCTATCTGTGATTATACATTTTCGGCAACCAGCCTCTGAATACGAAAACTGTTGCGGCCGTTGTTTGATAAAGCCAGAGAAATTTGGAAAATGCGTCGATTACACCAAAAATATATTTATATTGCATTTTAGTTGAGGCCAACGTACCTAAGTGATCGATGTAGTAAATTACTAATGGACCTTTTGGGATAAGATTCAAAAACAACTCTTGCTAGCCCCCTTTTTCCTCTGGGACATTAGACATGCCATACAATTTTTTAAATAGTTCTTCACTTTCTCTGCCATCTTTGGAAAAAATGGCGTGTGGTAAGTTCCTCAGTCTTTCTTCTGCCGAAATCGCCTTGGTTGTGACAAATTTTTATTTCTTCGCCTATCACCTTCTTGAGTACCACTAATAACAAATTTCCGTCACATTAAGAATCGTCACGTTAAGAAAACACCAGAATTAATAACGAATTCATCATACTAACCAAATTTTAGGACTTCAAGATCAGGATCATTTCTCTTATTTCCTCTCCAGTTCGTACCCTAAATATCGGGTAATTTGCCAAAATGTCTTTTAGTCGGTGAAAAGCCTGTCTCTGATCTTCGTCGAGTATAAAAATTGCTCCCCTCCTCAATAGATCCGTCAATGGTTGCACGATCGTAGCGATCTCAACAAATTTTCGAAAAAACAATCCTAAAACGCACTATGTAGTTGTTTCACGCAATCCGTTTCGGGAAACTTGGCAATGGATATCGATTTAGTTTTATTGATGGCCTAATCTGCCCTTGTCGGATTTCATACCCAAGAACTCTATTATTTGCTTTCTTAAAAATTGGCTCGTACTCCATTTTATGTCTAGTCCGTTGAGCTCAGCTACACTTACTACTTTCTCTAACTTTTCTAAAGTTGTATTTTCATTTGTGCTGGTATCACGACGTCGTCGATGTAGATGTACACTACTCCCTCGATTCACAAATTTTGAAACACGTTGTTAATGTAACGTACACAAACAGCAATCACTTAGCAACTTGCTCAAAGCAAATGGCGTGATAAATGCTGTATATTTAATTGAGCTTCATGCTACTGGAACGTAGAAAAATTCGTTGCGAATATCGAGCGTTGAAAAATAATCTGCACCTTGTAGTTTATCTGATCATCAATAAGTAGTTGTAGTTTATCTGTACTTGATCATCAATAAGTAGAATTGGGAAGCGATCTTCAAATATGATATCGATTAATTTCCTGTAGTCCGCGCACCGTCGTTTTGTGTCTCTTTTTTATTTGCTAATACGATTGGACTCGCGTACTCAGAATTGTTGGGGCGAATGATAATTTTTGCTAACCACTCATTCACCTGTTTTCTTACGATGCCAGTTTCTAGCGGAGAAAGTCAACTGGGTCTTTTTATGTTTTTACTGAATTGCATTTCTTTGGGTTGAAGAAACTATTGCGCAATCTTCAGGCACAAACCTCTTCATTATAATGCTGGTCGGAGTATGAATTTTATCCACCGGTAATATTCCATCCTTCAACTAACTCAACCTAAAATTTCCCCCTTGTTGATACACATTTAGCTCCAGCTCTACTGAATATAATTGAAGCATCCCTTAGATTTTTGATACCACCGTTTTTATTTTTTTCGGGAACATACGGTTGATATCACTGCCACTGCCAACTATTGCGTATGTTTCTTTCCCAAACTACAACACTTTCTTCACGGCTTTGTACAACAATGACGGAACATCTTTTTCCGTTACAGTGAAACAAGCATCTGCTTCTATCACAGTCACTGATTTCATAATGTTCGTTGGTTCTTTTGGTGAAATTCTTTTTTTATTGCAATCCGGAGAAACGTGGTCATACTCGTTACATTTGTAACATGTTGGTCCTTTAGATTTATTTTCACCCTAAACCTCTTATCATTGAATTGAATCATTGATCGGCGTATCTCGCTTTTTTTGTTTACAGTTTAATTTTTTTTTAGTTTTTCTCTAAACTCATTTTCTCATACTGAGAGCACCATACTGCACAACCTTATCGTGTTCATCATCAGTAATACTACTGACGCAATATTCAATAATAGCCGCATCATCCAAATTCCCCGTCTTACCAAGATCCCTCATAACAATTAGGTATTTAGTAAACGATTCATCATCTTTCTCTCTACGATCTGCCGGCCGTTTATGAATCAAAGCTGAATTAGTATCCTTTGGGAATTTCTTCCTTAAAAACCGATTTAAATTTTCCCAATTATCTATCGCTCTTGTCATTCTTAAATTCTCTTTTGCAGTCCCGATTAAGAGCCGCTTCGAATACACCATTTTTGGTTTTCATTCCAGCCTAAACACGCTGCACTATCATCGACCTCCTAAATTTATTAAATGATTCTTCGATATCCTTGAAACTTAACAACTGAGGTTAGTTATTGTTTGTAGTAGCACTGGATCAAAGATCAAAGACTGGACTAGCTGTAGTTGCTGTGCACTTTCTAGATATATCACTCATGGTACTGTTAGCACCTAGACCGTTTCACACACTTCTTACATTAACGTCGAGAACACGCTTGAACATATCCATGACCTTTTGTACAAAAATATTGGCACTTGTTTCATTGACCTTTTGATCGTCCATGTTATTTTTGGGAAAGTTGCTAAATTGCGAGATGTTTGGTTGCTGTACATTCTGAATGAAAAGTTAGATGCAGAACGTGCATTATGGGCACAGATATGAGATAACTTCATTAAATTTTTATTCAGATGCTCTTGAATCGCTAAGGCCAACCCCAAGCAAACGGTTAACTTATATCAAAGAGGGTCCCAGTAATTAAAAGCTGCTCCTTATGTAAGGTTAACGATACTTTCTCAATGTGTTAAAGCGTATAATCGCTGTTTTCATTGTTTAAAAATTAATCATCCGGTCTTTAGCATTATACACTGTTGCATCTCAACGGGTAAACCGGGCTAAGCATTATGCTACGAACAGAAGAACAAAGGGTAACAACTCCTCATGCAAGTGTATAAACTAATTATGTTTTACCAATGGCATTGGTGCTCGTAAATCATAAGGGCAGATTGCAGCGTAAGCACATGGTTCTAATTTACTGAAAGTCTATGTCGAGTTACATATCAGAGAAATTTGGCAGATTATTGCCGTTATTCATGAGACATAATCAAAAGGTTTTATTCGGTATTGGCGAGAATCACAGGTACATTCAAGTCGAATCATTGGTCATGCCAATTCTTCGTTTATAGTTACCCATGCAGTCATTTGTTGCAAAACTACAAAATTTAAGTCTCGTTTTGGCTGACCTAAAATTTAATCGCGGGAAACTAATGTGATTTTTGGAGTGAGGCACGTTTTTCACATAATCAATGAACGTGTCAAATATCAAAATTTAATAACAATGGAAACATTATTTGGTTGGGCATTATAAGATGGGAAGTTTACCTAAAGCAGGATGACACAGAGCGAAGAGTGGGTTAAATACTCTAACAATTCTGAGACATTGGTTTCGAATGTAAAGTAATTGCCAGAAGATTGCTTAATTTATTAAGCTTAGCTGTAAATCGACAAGAAACCAAGAAATTAATATTTCGAGTTAGGATGACTTTCAAAATTCCTATGGCGGCAATAACAATTGATGAGGTAAAAAAATTAAATTATTTGCCTCACCATGGAATTCTCAAAACCAATAAAGGAGGGTGAGAGAGAGAGAGAGAGAGAGTCGTCTTTGATCCATAGGCGAGAAACTAAATCGGTCTTTTGACCGGCAGATCCTAGTGCGAGAAAGCAATGCAGAGTATCAAGCGATCGGCTTGAGAGCTAATGAAAACGAGCCGAACATTTTTGAATATTTGTATGAATTGGTACAGAAATTATTTTGAAGCAGCTCGCGTGATTTGCATATCGGTAAATAAGCGTACAACAGCACCACCCTCAACTTTAAGGTGTGCTACGTAATCCACTTCGATCAAATTAAATATTTCAATTATAGTCGGAACCGAGTTCATTAAAATATATTGTAACGAGTCGAAATAAAATGCCGTTACATGTAACATTCATGTCTAATCATAACGCAAAACGACGCTAAGTTCGCGGCTACGAATTATGTACAATTCTGGCTTTAATGTACATCTCCGAAACGAATATTGAATCCACCTTTATACCCAAGATTAACATCCATTTCTTAAACAAAAGAGCGCCGTACACCCACTGTAATCAACACCTCCAATTCAAAAGTAACATTCGGAACTTCAGGAATACCTGGCTTCGTGACTCGAACTAGTTTCAACTCGAAACTAGGGTTTTTAAGCAAACTAATCTTTCCCGACACCAATTCCTTGTCTCGCACAATCTTAGATATTTTAGATAAAAGTGTAATAACGAACAATCAAATTATCATAAAATACCATATTTTGAGAGCTCTGATTAATTGGCCCGGCAATTTTTGCGTGTGGTCACCATCATCATGCTTACATCGTAAATTTGAGGAAATAGACACAAGCGATAACGAACCGTAATTAATTTGAACAAAAAAAAATTAAAAATTAAAATGGACATTTTGGAAAAATATTAGCCCGACCCCTTCCCAAATATTATGAAAATTTACTCATTTTGGTATAAAATACATATGGAAAGGTTAAATCTGTTTGAATGAATGGTGTTGAAAGTTACTAGGAGGGTCCTCTTAATCTTCGAATTCGAGAATATTATTAATTGCAAATAACCCTTTCTTAAACTGACGCATCTGGAAAAATTTAAAAAAGGTTAATTTTAGAAGAAAAAAACTGTAGCGACGGCCCGTAGTCCGTGGTCTAACCCCCTCAAAAATATGAAGCGACGAGGTTCAAAAATCTGAAAAATCAAAATATTATGGTCCCTACACAAAGGCCTCGGATTAATTTATCTGATTCATCAAACAACGACCTCAAAAAACGTACACAACCAACGCTATTAAAATGGAAACACATGGAAATGTCCAGAAATTCTCGAACTAGGCGGACAGTTAGGATAACTTACGTACTAAAAAATTGAATGAAGTCAAACCAGATGATGTTACCGATTTACCTATATAGAAACATCCCTCACCATAACATTCAAATCACCGTGGGCGACTTTATTGCAAACATCTATTGGAACGCAGAAACCACATCATATATTGATCTGCATAACTTACAACGGCAACACGTCGTCGAACTTGCTATAATGTGTAACATAGTCGTATCGAGTATGTTCTTTCAACATAAGAAAATCTATTAGGTTACTTGGCGATCGAATGATATAAGAACGGAAATAAAATTGATCATGACATGATCTCGAAAAGACATTCCATTTGTAGAATTGACGTGAGATCATATGGCCGAGATAATATTTACAACGATTATAAGTACATTTAATAAAGAAGCAACGAAGACCGTGCGCTGGAATATTCATACATTAAGAAATACGGACTACGGAAAATTTAGACCGACGCAATAAACGTACGAGCCCTAATCAAACATCTTGGAGCAGTAGTAATCTGTCCAGTCAGTTGTAACTCTAGAGCAGCAGAAAATACAATTGGAAGGAGACCATCAAGATCACATAATGCTTGGTTTGACTAGGACACTAGGAGCTCTCACACAGAAAGCCTTTGCGCCTGGAAGACTACATCCAAATTCTTCCGACAAATGAAGCGCAAATTTATGAGGAAATGCATCGAAAATATCACCTCGTAAGTATAAAACGGAAACTCAAGTGACTAGTTTGTAAACGCCATAAATTTTACTAAAGGCTTCTATTCAAGATTTACAGCCATCAAAAACAAGTGAGTATGCCAAACATACTTCCAAAATATAGTAAATCGGAGCAGGTAGTATTCCCATATACCTCAGCAGACGCGGCTATATGTAGATTGAAAATGGCAAAGCAACCGGTCTTAACGGAATCCCTGCATTCACACAATTACAGTATACCACCTGCACATTGCAGCTTCATATCAACCAGTACACTGACATGGACGGTGGGTCGTCGCAGAATTCTTCACTCCAACAGAGCATCTTAGTTGTGTTTATTAGCATCACCGATTGTAATCGATGACGAAAATTTGCTTTGCAATCAGCCTCTGGTGGGATACGAACCCAGTACCTCCCGGTCCAAGCGCTGGAGCTTTACCCACTACATCACTTGTCCGGTAAAAAAATCTTGGGAAGTTGTTAGAAGTACAATATTACCATTCACCAACTCTACATAGCCATGCAACAGGCAACTGGTAGCATCCATCGCGATAACCTATCAGCCGCGCTTATATGTCTAAAGGAATTCCGGAGAAGCGTGTAATGATTTATTTAAAATAGCACCTGCGTGATTCTTGGAACACACAGCCACAAATTTGACAACTTGGGAAATTTTAAATTTCTCGGATTAATTGTAACATCAACGAACGATATCCAGGCAGATATAAAGGCCCGCATAGCTGAAGGACATCGCATCTTTAATGTAAAAACAAAATTGTTGCAATCAAGATATCTTTCGCAATCGTGTAAACTCGCATTTCACAAAGTACTAATAAGACAATAAGACACGTGCTTACTTTCGGAAGTGAGAAATGAACTTTGATCACCAATGATCGTAGATTACGATTTTTTTTTATGAAAGGTCAATTGATCGATTTATATATTCACGTTAAGGTTGTGAATAACGAGTGCAAATGAATACCGAAATAAAGCGGAGACCGAGATATTATCGGATTCAATTAATCGAACCGAGTTAAATAGCTGGGCTACGTTGAAAGATACCCATATGAACGAATGATACGAAAAATAGGCCACCGACAACCAGTTGCCGTGCGCCGTAGGGTAAGACCTCGACTAGTGCGTTGAATCGAAATAGTTGGAGGACCACCGTGAAGGCAGAAGCATCCATTCTTTGGATGTGAAATCTAGAGAGAGTAATAGAGACAGGTTAAGCGACTAAACCCAATTGAATGAATGGTTCCTTTGATCCAGGAGACAGAACACTCGGATTCGAGCATGTAACTATTTTATATATAACCAATTTTATACCCCTTCAGAAATAGCGCAAGTTGGTTCTTTAAATTCAACTAATACATGGTAAAATTTCATGGCAATCAGCTGAATCCGATCGAATGAATAGTGTAGAAACTTATAAAGAGGGTTCGTTGGTCAAAGGAATGACCCCTCGGATACGAGCAAGTCACTAATTTGATATAAACAGTTCCTAGACTCACACTCCAGTAAAAAAAATTAAAGAATTTTTTAATTTTTGGTAAAATTCAGGAGTCAACCCTCTTTAATAGTATCGTAAGTTAGGTTCAGGTAAACAAATGAACATTTTTAATGATTCGCCCCTTGATTCAGGGGACAACCCGTCGGATTCGAGCATGTTAATATTTTCATATAACCACTTTCTTAAACGCATTCCCGTGAAAAAATTTAAAACAACAGCTCCCCGTAATTCCATCCCTTCAGAAATACCGTAGGGTTGGTTCTGGACATGCAACATATACATTGTAAAACTTGCATGCCGACCAAGCAACTGAACCGAGCGAGCATGTCACTAGCTTGATATAACCCGTTTCATAAAGTCATATCACAGTGAAACAGTTTGAAACATATTTTAGAAAAAAAATTGTACCGGGGCTTCTAGACCCCAAGGTCCAACCCCTTCTAAAATATCGTAAAGTTGGTTCTGTAGTGATTGCACACTCGGTTTTCCGTTTCCAATCACCGAAAATCCGGTTTTATTTGAAAAAACTCGGTTTTGAAATGGTTTCCTATATTTGTAACAGAGGACTCTCTATGTACTTTCGGCCTATTTTTTCGATCTTGAATCAATCTAATTTAATCGTAATATAAATAGTTTAAAAATCCCGAATATAAAACAGGGAAAATAAAATTTTTGGAGAATATCGAAATGACAAGAATGATGAATACACGATATGAGCTCATTTTCTACGAGAAAAAAAACTGAAAGTTGTGCTAAATGCAAGAAATGTGGAAAACAAATTAAATGTTGCGGTGGATCTACTAGTGGGCTTCATTCCCAATTTACGAGCAATCCACAATATAAATGTAGCAAAACGGAAGATAAGTGCCTCATCTAATCAAATTACGGAATTTTTTGGTGAAACTAAACAAGATTTTTCTTTGTCTGCCATTTTATCTCGGCTAATGGCAACAAATGGTATACCATTTTCTGTTTTTTGCACCACAAATGATCTCAGGGTATTGCTAATGGCCAAAGGGTTCACGTGCAATCAAATACCAAAATCACCCAACACCATAAAAGATCCTAATTAAAAATAAATTAAACGATTTCTCTTTATCGCTTGAAAAGGACTGTGCAAGTATAACCATCGATGGAGCATCGGTAATGAAAAGAATTGGGAGGTTGATTGAGCCAGAACATCAGCTTTGCCTTGCTCATGACATTCAGCTAGGAGTGCTTGACGTGCTTTATATGAATAGAAATTCTGAATTGGGTATCATTAGCGTTGGCTCGGCGTAGATTCCGAAAACGAATGCGAGGATGATGTAAATCCCGGTGCAGACAACTATGAAATTTCACATGACCATAATTTAGATTCAGAATTATCAGACCAATTTCAACATAATCCTATTAGGCTTTTAGAGGAGAAAGAATTGGAATTAACCTTAGATTCTAAATCGCGATGGAGTAGCCTGTTGGTAATGCTCGAACGGGTTTACAAATGTAAAGTCTAGTCTACAGATGGCGATCGTAGAACTAAACCTCACCGACCTATCATTTTGTGAAAATGATTTGATATTATTAGTGGAGATTATTAATGTGCTTGAGCCAATAAGGCTAACGTTAGAGGCTTCGTGCCGAAGAGATACAAATCTTCTTACTGCGAACGCTGCTATTACCTTCATGTTAACAAGACTGCAGAATATAAATAGTATTCATTCAAATGAAATTAAATCGACACTAGAATTGCGAACTAATGAAAGACGAACGGAGCCATCAGCTGTTCTTCAGTATTTACATGCTGGTTTCCGCGATGCCAATAACGCAAGTTCAAATTAAATAAAAAAACGCTTATATCTGTGATTTACAAATTATTAACCAGATTAACAG
The DNA here is from genome assembly GCA_963691935.1 of Nephrotoma guestfalica. NCBI lineage: Eukaryota > Metazoa > Arthropoda > Insecta > Diptera > Tipulidae > Nephrotoma > Nephrotoma guestfalica. The sequence continues at coordinate 210,395,256 of OY829915.1, forward strand.
ATTCAGGAAAAAACATACAACTTCCAGATAACCATGCTGAGAAAGATATCTTAGAAGTACCGTCAGACGATAACAAACAACAAATTCAACTAACAGTGAACCATACTGTGGGCAAAAAGTAGTAAGACTGTTTCATTTAAATTTCGCGCGGTAAACCATTCGTCGAAATATTTGTTTTTTTGGTATGACTGTCAGTGACATCTGTGCTAAATGTCACATCAAAATAATCATTAGCGTTTAGTATACGCTTGTCCTTCTGAAGTACAAAAAGTGCATTCGGCGATTTTTACAATGAGTGAAATTATGCAACAAAGAAGTTCCATTAAATTTTGTGTGCGGAATCAATTTTGTGGTGCCGAAACGTTCAGAATGATGCAAAAGGCCTTCAGTGATAGCCCACAAGTGTTTTTTATTTGTACAAATTGTTCAAAGAGGGTTGTGCACGTGATGACGACGAACCCCATCTAGAACGGCCATCAACATCAACTGATGATCAACACGTTAATATAATCAAGAAATTGGTGCTCGAGACTCGACGATTAATAGTCAGAGACCTTACTGGACGTCTGTAAAACAATGCTTTCTGACTACCAGGATGTCATGAAACGTATTATAACTGGCGATGAGTCTTGGATCTATGCTTACGACCCAGAAGCAGACGATCAATCGGCCGAATATCGTGCCGAAAAAAACACGTTAAAGCAAGTCAAAAATCAAGGTCATGTTGACAGTTTTCTTCGATTATCGAGGTGTGGTGCACTCCGAATTCCTTCCGACCGGCCAAACTGTCAACAAGGAATGCTATTTGAGTGTTATGCGTCGTTTGCCAAAAATTCCACCCGTTTCGTTCCGCAACCACCGTATTCGCCTGGTTCAGCAAACTCAAACGACCGCTCCAGGGAAACCATTTTGAGTCAATTGAAGACATTAAACGTGAATCGCTACGCGCATCGGAGGCTATTCCGGAAATTGACTTTAACAACTGTTTCGAGGATTGGAAAAAACGTTGGCACCATTGTATTGCAGCCGTGGGGATTACTTTGAGGGGGCGAAATAGATTTGGAGAAATAAATAAAGTCTTACTATTTTTTGCCCACAGTATTTTGATGCAAAATGCAATTGAACAAGGAATAAGAGCTCCGCCGTCTCTCTTAATTAAAAAAGATTCTTTAAATTTCTCGATCGTTATAAGAAGAGAACTAACACAGTTCAAAGATACCGGTACCGGAGGACAAAGTTTTGGATTTATTTATAAATTCTAATTGACGATTCCGCCAACCAGCGTAGAAGCTGAAAGAGCTATTTCTTCTACAGGAAAAATCTTACTAAAATTAGGTCACTAAAATAAACCGGTTATTAACCGGAAACCGGTTTTTGAAAAAAACGAAACCGACGGTTTTCAAATTTAAGACCGATTTTGCAATCCACAATATAAATGTAACAAAACGGACGGTAAGTGCTCCAGCTACATCAAATTTCTCTGATTCAACTTCATCCAACAAAATTATACAGAATCCTTTGGTGAAAATAAACAAGAATTTATTGAACTTCTGGCCATCCAAAAATTTCATGACAATCGGTTGAGTAGGTGAAACGCCCATTCCGAACAGACAGACAAACCGTCGGACTGGAACTCATTTGTAAATTTATATAAGATTACATTTACCGTTGGAAAACCCACTGCGTAAATAGACAGGTAGGTAGCCCTCGAAATAAAATTATTTACTAATTGTTGCTCTAAATTTACAATAATTTTTTGAAATTCTAATCTACGTAATATCGGTATAATAGATTCATGTTTAGATATTTTTTTGTGAGATTTAATTAAATTTCATACCCTTTTCGTTATCGATTGTGTTAATTGAATTTTATTGTGTCAATTCAATTCGTTACGAAGTTTTCAGAAAAAAGAAAACTTTATCTAATAAAATTGTAATCAGCTACGGTTATGTGGTTTTGTGGTTTTGTTATTTAATAACTGTATGTTATAGTACAGAAGGTACAAATTTTATCTGCGAACAGATTTTAATGTCATTAACAATACCATATAACTGTAATTATGTTTAAACATATTTTTATGGAACTTACCGCCACTAAACATTTAATTCGTTTAAGCGGTTTCATTGACGTGGTGGCGGTGTTATAACAGTTTTATTGTTTCTCGTTCACAATACTGCCAAATGCACGAATATTAAAAATCTCTACCAATAAATTATGTGCTAAGATTTTCCAAACTTATTTCTATGAATATGTGCAATTAAATAAATCATAATGTTTGAGTCGAGTGCTAAACGATAGACCGAAATAAAGCAATAAAATCGTTTTATTGTTTCGCAATAATGATTTGATAAGTGCGGGCCGTTTTTATGGCAGTAGAAAATAATCAAGTATTTTATTACGCAACCTATCGTAAATAGTTATTTACGATTTGCCATATGCGTACACAGACGTTTGTCATAAAACAAGGGATCGTCATATTATAACAGCACAGAGGACTTCACGCTCGAATAAAAATCAAATTAGGCGTAATTTAACTTTACTTTGGTGATATGTTTACAACAAATGCGGGGTTCTTTTTTTGTCCTGGGTATTTTAGTAGCGTGTAAACTACTTTCGAATTTAAACATCTCCACTACATAGTCTCCAAGCCCTAACTCTGCGCAGTAAAACGGGTTTAAATTCAATTGATGTCAACAATTTGGTTAAAAAACACATTTATCTATTGAATTGTTGAATAAACCTTAATCATGTTACTTGTTCCAAACTTCAGTCCAATACGCAGTGGAAGGAATAGAATAAATCCATAAAATTTTATTTTTAACAAAAGCAAATTATTTCTTTGTGTTCCTTGATTGCGGTTCAAAATAAACCAAGGACGGGTTAGCATTTGTGTAAAGCCAAGGCCAACCCAGTATCGCCGAATTGCCACTATCTGATACGCAAACCTTGTGGCATTGGTTCCTGCAGCTCAGTCTTGTAGAGGGGAAGTCGTGGGTGATGAAGTGCTCCGATAGCGGCCTTGGTAACCGCAATGAAACTAATAGTGTGCTTTGGCTTCATCAAGCTTTGGCTTCACCTCTATAGCACATATTTTTTTAAGTTCGTTAATATTTTTTTCAGGCAGATTAGTGCAAGCATATTGAAAACTTTACAAAGAAAATTTGAAGGGGTTTTTCATTACCCGGGAAATTTTATTTTTACGCTGATTGTTTGTGTTTATGCAACGTTGAGCTATTGCGTCAATAAAAATACAAAGAACTTATTTTTTTATTGTGAGTGTTCATTAGGTATATACATTTCAGTATAAAACTAAAGAAAATAGTTTTTGAAATAGTGTGCAAGCCACATTTTGGTATTTTGCAATGCAAGCGGTTTTCCATCCATTCCGGCCAATGGGCGAAGCAATCTGCGCGCACTTCTTTTACTGATAATGGTGGAGAGTTGGCAAACACATAGCCTCTCCAAGTTCCATACACCAACTCAGCCAGTGTTAAGAGTTTAGAGTCTGACTAATTTAGACCCTCATTGCGTCTGTACAAAAGTTTAAATCTATTAAATGTACCATTTTTTTGAACTTAATTTAATTTTTTGTCTTCCAATGTTGCTATCCAAACAGTATCCAAACCACCCATAAAACTATTGTAAATTATCACTAATTTTCTAACAAACCGATTAACCATATGTTTAGAATGTTTTCCCACAAAGTTTGAAATTAAATTTACGTTTTTGGTACATTTGTACGAAACGGCAACTCAGCTCCATCAGATGTAGTAACAAATTCAATTGGTACCGCGTTTTGTCTTATTCATCTCGGTATCGCTGGGTAACTTTCAATTTATTAGGTAGACGATTTTTACGTACCGTGGCTAAGCACAGAAAACCTCGCCGGAACCGTCGAGAAATAATTATAAAATACTACAATGGTTTGTTTGGAATGTAACACTGGATTTCAATCGGTTTTGTAGACAAATCAAAATTGTAAGAAAACTCTGGACATTCCGGACAAAATAAACAGCTTATATCCCCATTTGTGCAGTTTGATTGGAATATTCTGCTTCATATAATGTCGCGCTACCGGCAATATGTGTTCTGCTGGTACTTTTCTAAACCTAATTTGAAGCATAACAATAATCGACCCGATTTTATAAATACGATAAAGCCCGCGTGTGTTTTCGGAAGTTCTTTCAAATAGTCATTAAAATGAATAATACTGTGGGCCAGAAATAGTAAGACTTTGTTCATAATTTTAAAATTCTTTATTTATTTCTCCAAATCTATTTCGTCCCCCTCAAAGTAATCCCCCCGGCCTCAATACACTTGTGCCAACGTTTTTTCCAATCCTCGAAACAGTTGTTAAAGTCAATTTCCGGAATAGCCTCCAATGCGCGTAGCGATTCACGTTTAATGTCTTCAATTGACTCAAAACGGTTTCCCCGGAGCGGTCGTTTGAGTTTGCTGAACAGCCAAAAGTCACACGGAGCTAAATCAGGCGAATACGGAGGTTGCGGAACGATATGAATCAAATTTTTGTCGAGAAAATCACGTAAAACCAATGCAGTATGAGAAGGTGCATTATCGTGGTGCAAAAACCAAGAGTTCTCGACCCATAATTCCGGCCTCTTTTTACGAATAGCTTCGCGAAAACGGCACATAACACAGGAATAGTATTCCTTACTGACAGTTTGGTCGGTCGGAAGTAATTCGGTGTGCACCACACTGCGATAATCGATGAAAACTGTCAACATCATTTTGGCTCACCTTTGGCATGATATTCGGCCGATTGATCGTCTGTTTCCGGGTCGTAAGCATAGATCCAAGACTCATCGCCAGTTATAATACGTTTCACGACATCGTGGTAGTCGGAAAGCATTGTTTCACAGACGTCAACGCGACGCCGTTTTTCCAAAAAATTGAGTGATTTTGGAACCAATTGTGCTTTCACTTTTCTTAGGCCCAAGTGATCTTTCAAAATAGTTTTCACTGATCCTTCCGATATTTGAACGATGCCAGTAAGGTTTCTGACTTGTTATCGTCGATTCTCGAGTACCAATTCCATGATTTTATTAACGTGTTGCTCGTCAGTTGATGTTGATGGCCGTCCTAGACGTTGTTTGTCGTCAACACGTTCTCGACGTTCTTCGACGTTCTCGAATCAAAAACACTTGCTCGTGACATACAATTATCACCGAAGGCCTTTTGCAACATTCTGAACGTTTCGACACCACAAAATTGATTCCGCACACAAAATTCAATGGAACTTCTTTGTTGAATAATTTCACTCATTGTAAAATTCGCCGAATGCACTTTTTGTACTTCAGAAAGACAAGCGTATCATAAACGCTAATGATTATTTTGATGTGACATTAGAAAAAAAAATTTCGACGAATGGATTTCCGCGCGAAATTTAAATTAAAAATTCTTACTACTTTTTGCCCACAGTAGTATTTTGTTTAACTTTTTTAAAATTATTTAGTAACACGACACTTTGAATTATTTGGATTCCAATTTTTGTAGTCCAGTATTGCCGACTATCAGTTATGTGCATCACCGATGTTATTATACATAATATGCCAATAAACTTCTTTAGTTCTTCTTTTAACTTCTTATTTAGAGTTAAAATTAATTTGGTCCGTTTTTTTAATTTTAAAAATGCGTTTCTTTTAAAATAAAATGAATGAACAGACTAATAAAAATATTGTCCATCGCTGTTTACAACTTTTTCCCACCTCTCAGGTAATTTTCGAATCCCATTTCGGACAAACAAACCACGACAAACCACCACAAACAAAGTTTCGAGTTTTAACGCGATACAAGTTTCAAGGCAATTTTCAATTTCTTCGAAAGAAGTGAACCGCCGACCTGCCAAATCGTGTTGCATCTGTCAGAACAGCCAGTAATCTGAAAGAGCAATGTCCGGAGAATACGGCGGGTGCGGTTAAATATCCCACTTGAGCTTTTCCAAATATTTTTTTACGACTTTTGCAAACGCGAGGCCGTGCGTTGTCACGCGCAGAAGAATAACTGTATCATGCCGTTTCTCATATTTTGGTCATTTTTTCGTAATGCACGGCTCAAGCGAAGTAAATGTAGTCTGTACCGCTCGCCCGTAATGGAATCGTCAGGTTGTAGCATCTCGTATTACAAAATGCCTATTTGGTCCCACCAGATACACAGCATAACCTTCAAACCATGAATGTTCGTCTTTGGTGTTGATAATGAGGTCGATGGCAGAGATTGACCGAGCAAAGCGTAGTATTTTTTCTTCTTGGGGTTATCGCAGAAGATCCACCTCACGTCACCAGTCACTATATCCGACATAAAAAAACCTTTCCTGTTTGCCTTTAAAGCAGCTGCTCGCAAGAAAGAAATCGGCTTTTCACGTCTTTTGGTTTCATTTCATAAGAAACCCAATTGCCTTGCTATTGAATTATGCCCATTGATTTCAATCGTATTTCAAGCTCCTCTTGCGTTTAAGTCGGATCTTCATCTAACAATGCATCTAATTCATCGTCTACGATTTTTTGGCTGTCCCAAGCGAGGCTTATATTCAACACTGAAATCATCACTTTTGAAGCGTCGAAACCATTACATGATTTATCGGTTGAAGCATTGTCACCGTAAACTTCCACAAGCACTTGATATGCTTCAGCTGTAGCTTTTTCCAATCAAAACAAAAAATTAACACTTCCCGCAAATGCTGTTTAATTATCACAAAATCCGACATATTCAACACGGTAAAAAACACTTTTTGTATGAAACTCAAATCAGTACAAACTGAATGTTAACGGCAGGTCTCTAATCTGTCTGAAACGGACCGAATTAATTTGTATTCCCAATACTTCAGAACCGTGGAAACATGTTAGGCCTTCTGGATAATCGAACTCGAAAAGTATTTTCCAAATATGTTAGACGTTTTTAACTCGGCTCGTGGAACTCGAACAAGACTATATGATATTGTTGATATTCAATTGTTGTAATGGCTCCTCAACCAAATCCCCTCGTATGTTTTGAATGTCATATACGATTTCCTTTTGCTCTGCGGAAACATCACCAGAATTAGTTTCATTGGTATTAGAATGTAAGCCGTGTATCAAAGGATATCCAGGTATTTATTACGGTAACCGGATTGTGTCTTTTGACATTCTTCATCTAAAACACGCTGGCAGATACAAAGGTCCCGAGGGAAGTGAAACACGATTTCTTTCACTGCTTTAGTCTTCTTAGCATGGAAGTGGATCATCAATGACATTGGCGTTACAAATAAGTTTTGAGATTTTTACGAAAGATGGAGTAACTAGTATTAAATCGCATCGGGCCATCTTGTAACTATACTCGTGTGAAAGCGTCATCATTTCCCTATAAAAACAGTATGTGTCATTTCGCTGAAGTGTAAACAGCATATTTGTTTGTGCTTGAACCATGTTAACCTTTTAACCAACAAAACACACACACATTTATACAAGGCACTTTGCTCTTTCCCGTTTGATTCAGAACATGCGCTCCCAAATTTCCAGCCACCGCCTAGATTTGAAGTCTTCCTGTCCCGTTGTCTGATTATGTAAACTGCGCACCTTGCGTCTGTTCTCTTGCTGAATTCGCATTATTGCGAATTTGATGTTTGCTGCAACCCTTGACTTTTGCTTTATAAAATATACGTAAAATAAGAAAAACTGCTCTTTAAAAGCAATAAGTAAATCCAACCGCCAATTGAATTCGTTTGTTTAGGCCCACAAACGTCAGCATGAATAATTTTGCAACATTCCTTATACTTCTGAGTAGATGAACGTTTCGCACGCAACATCTTCGTCTACAAAATGAATTTCATTATTTCGTAAAAAAATTATTCAGGTGTGCGCCGTTCTGATGTTTGAGTTGTTCTATGCCACGCGTGAAGTGAAATTTCATTGATTGTCGCATTTGCTATTGTGTCATCGAATTTTGATGATTCCTCAATCTAGAACAGCATTTGAAACAGTTTGTGGCATCGAAATCTCACTGCATAATTAGCAATGCTTGCTATTCGATTGCATTCGACTGCCATGATCTATAACCTTTCAATATGGTACTTTCTGCCATACAAATCCATTAATCACCGTTGAGCGTAAGAATGTTGATATTGCGTTTTCCTCGAACCATGATCTTTGAACCACTTCCCACCGTTATGTGCGACGTCCATGACTCATATAGTCACTAGCTCCAGAGTACAATACCCAAGTATTCTTGTCTAAAATATTTTGCTAAGCGTCATTCGTGTTATAACAGAAAATTAGTTTAATATTTGACATTTACAAAATGGGCGGTTTTACTATTGAGAAAAATTGGAAGATATACTGAAAACTACTTTCCCGCAGTGGTGAGTATCTTATCCAAACTGTAAGAAATTTACGTGGAAAATTCAGTAGAAATGAAATGCCTACAAGGCAATTTGTGAATCAATATGTGGAGTGAGTTCGTGAAACTGGATTGTTATTGGATAAACCAATACGTGCACTTGTATTTACAGTGCGTGTAGCCTAGATCATTGCAACTGTCGCTCAGAATGTCGGCTGTGGAAAGTTTGAAAGAAATGAGTATTTTTACCGAAAAATTATCTTTTCCGATTAAGCTCATTCTCATCTCAAAGACTACGTCAACGAGCAAAATTGTCCCATTCGGGGCTCAGGAAATTCACACGTAACCATTGAGAAACCGATGCATCGATAACGAGTGACTGTTTGGTGTGGATTTTGGATTGGCGACATCATTGGTCCATTTTATCGAAAATGAACAAATGACCACCCTTATAGTCAATGGGCAGCATTACTAGGCCATGATAAACGAGTTTTTGTTGTCCAGAATTCAACAGGAGGACACACATGATAATTCGTTTCAACAGGACGGCGCAACTTGCCACGCAGCGAACTCATCACTCGGTCTTTTGCACACTGTCTTCGGGGACCGAAGCCGTAATGAAGATGTTAATTGGCCTCCACGCCGGAAGCCGTTAAAAAGTGTTACGCTAACCATCCAGAGACTATCCAAGGCGTGAAATATTAAAACTTGCTACTGGGTACTGTAAAGCCAGCCGAGGAAGTCATTTGAATGAAAATTTGTTCCATACTTAATGGCAATATATACTCTTTCTAATAAAATAAACCGCTTTGAAAAATATTCATTCGTCTTTGAATTAGAGCCAAATTAAATTGCAAACGTTAGATGGGCCACCCTTTATCTGAATTGTTCTTTTTATCTTTCTGTGTCCAGTCGCGTTTCCAATAACTACTTTCACCACAGTGAAAACAATTGCTTTTTGGCTCGCTACCCCCACCTTCTGTTACGTAGTATAATAAAGTATAATAATCAAGAAACGTTTCAAACTCGAGATTTTTTGCAGATTTGACATTCGCTACGTGTATATCACCGAAGTCATAAAAAATGGTTAAAAAAATCTGTGTTTGTCTCTGTTTTTTAAAACTGCACTACTAATAAAACTTCATGCTTAAGTTTTCTCCACAAATTTGGTGATCCCAGTGAATTTTGGCTGAAATCCAACGGAAGTGATAGCTCTCATATGAAGTTTTTGGTTTTTGCTGTTTTGTGTAAAAGCGTAACCCACATTATGAAACTTAACAAATGTTAAACGGTATTTTCGAGCCGAGTGTCTCAGCACTGTTTCACAATTATAGTTTCAGACCGTTTTCGACTTCCTTTTTAATGGATTCTTAATTAAATTGTGTTTAATTTTAATAATTGGGTTTATTATTTTTTGAAACGGGCTATAAGTGTGGGCCAAATCGATCAATTTATAAAGCTTGCAATAATTATAACACTATGCCAAACAAATGAGGATTTAAATGCGTATTCATCCATGAGTGGTAGTGTCCGATTCTTGTAAATAGGTACGGTAAATTTCCGGAGCAGCCTAGTCCTCCCGGAAATTGTGACAATATACCAACCATCTGATTTTTATAGATGACCAGAGCGCCCTCGTCACTACTGCACAACTCAACTTTATTACTTGGTTTGACGCACAAGGTCTCTTCATAGTAGTATTTTGCAGCTATCGTATTTTGTAGCGCTTCACCACATTGGAAGATGTCCATCGTCAAACTAGTGGTGGTATACATATCTTTTGCTGGTGTTGCTTGACTCTATATGCACACAATTTAAAAGTATTTAATTAACTTTTCGCAAAATCTATTACTAATGCATGCACTTACAATGAATGGTTCGCCAAATGCCACAATTGTTACTTCGTTGCATCCATTCATATAATCATAATTTACCGGAATTCTATTTACCGTTGAAGAAAATTCCATGGCATATTCTTTTATTGTAATAATGGCAACATTATGCCGATGAGTTTCAACATCAAAATGTGGATGTATAATTGGACTGTTTTGGATTGCGTGAACCCTTCCGCCTGTATGCGCTTGCAGTGAACCGACGCGGATGAATGCCGTATAATCATTATCTAGATATGCGTAGAAACATGCAGCGGTGGTTAAAACATGGATTGCGTCTAAAATTGCTCCACTACAAATTCGAACATCTTTTGTCTTCTGATTTAAGTGTACGGAAGCCTTGTACGAGACAAGTTCCATGTCTGTTGGACGGGTTCCTACTTTTCCCTTAAATCCATTTGCCGCTATTACGAAATAGATTACGAACAACACCAAACAAAGTATTTTCATTGTGTTTCGTTGAATATAAATTGAAAACTGAACCTTCAATTAATTTATTGATATGTAAAATAGCGTGACTGGAACCAAACGAATAAACGCGACTGCCAACGTGATTTATGACCGTGAAGTTTATGCTAAACTACTATCGACCTAATTTAAAATTATCACGTGGCGTACCTATAATTACTTCAAGAAGCGTTTTCTCTGCACACGTACGACAATATAGAATTAGAATTTGGTTGGAATACGATTACATACCAATAAATTAGTGACGATTTACGACAAATTAGTGACGATTTACAAATTAGTGACGACTGCAGTTACCGGAGGAGTCACTGGTCCCAAAACGCAGCCATATTGTGAGGAGGGATTGAGAGTTTTTAATTCCAATTCGATAAATTCTGAAAGCTAACGATTTCTTATACGAAAAGTCGACGCGATGGCGCCCCAAACCTCTTCAACTCCTCGATGAGAAGACCTCAATAAACAGAAAACAAACGATGATTACTTCGATGAGAGGGACATAACGGTGTAGAGAGCCGAATACTCACAATTGGCGACGGAGTGAGAGAGAAATAAGCAGATCCTTCGTCGTTGCCATCCGCTTTGCTTTGGAGGTTGGCCTTAACCTCATGTGAAAAACAAATAAAGAGATAGGATTTTGAACATGATGTGGGGGACAACGGTAACAGTAGCTTAGACGATGTGCAAACGCGATAAAACTTTAAGAAGCTTTTCTCGCTAGAGTAGGGCGGAAAAGTGTATGGCTCAAACAACGTGTAAAAGTATATGTGCTGATTCTCGATCACAAATAAAAATGAAGTAAAGAAGACAGTTGACGAGATTACGGTTAGTATGTAAACACTTAAAGGATTAAAGATTGTTTTGATCAGAACGCTTAGACGTTCACAGAAAAAGATTGATATCGAGCTGAAAGCACTACCTTACCACTGTTTGAAAAATGAGGATTTGATATGAACCGGTGGATATGATATAAACAGTGATAAAGCTTAATACAGCAAACAGAACGATTCGAGTATAATACAAGTAAATTTGTCTATTTTTAGTATTTAAACCAAAAATTAATTAATTTCGTAATATTTCTATAAATTTTTCGATTTAATTTTTCCATTATTTTTTTTAAATGCGCGATAAATGTTAGCCTAAAGCCAGGTTCAACAATGCAAGTTTCGGCCGAATTGATGAAATTTCCACCTCCGAATTTTCGACTCCAAAATATGATTTTTGCAGACAAAGGTTCAATTCCATTATATCAAACAACTAAAGATCGCGTAAAAGGCGGTCACATTGTGTCATAATTACCGCCAGAACCTTATACGAAACCCAATAAAAATTCGAAAAGGTAAATTCAACGCTGATCGAACGTTATTCTTTATCTATCGAAATGGGAGACAGAAAATCCTCGTGAAGTACCACGACACATTAAGTCACTTGGTGGAGCAGACTATAACCCTGATCTTATAAAATCTCTCTTGAAGCCAACACTATTTTCACTTATTCACCTTGCCAAGCAAGAAAATTAAAAAACAAATGCACATTCTGCTCATTTCCTATCAAAATTGTGACTCCTACAATTCCCAAATTGATACATGGCTAGCCTTATCGGCCGCCAATGGAACAACAATCAATACCTCAATTGGTTCAGGTAATCATAGGGCTTAAAACAAACTTCACTCATACTTTCATTGTAACAGAAATATATTCCGTCCAATAATTGGGGCCGATTTTCTCACAAAATTTGTACTAATCGTGGATTCCAAACATCAGCTTTTATTGATCAAGTGGCTCAGCTGTCAATTCTTCTATCGACAACGATTATACCATGCAAAGAAGTTTTTTTTCTTCAACAGCAAGATTAGCAACATTACAACCAACCAGTATAACATAACATGGTAAACCATAGTTTCGAAACTCTGCACAACATTTCACATCTGGTATTCATGCTACTCGAAAACTGATCGATATCCGTCTCCATCGAATGGATGACCCGAAGCGTACTGCATCAAAGACATATGCACAGCGACCATTCCCCAAACATTTGTCATACAATATAACCCAAGATTTGGAGTTCTAGGCAACAGCACCACCGAACAAGGAAGCCAATTCGATTGCAAAATCTTTACTTAATTATCAACACTTTTCGGCTCACACCGAGTTAGAACCATTTCATATCATCCCTAATCTAAAGGAATAGTTTCAGCTTCCACCGCCAGCTAAAATCATCCAATATCCTGGGGTGATATACTGCATTGAAGCTTGAACATTCCAATTGGTTTACGTGCAATTCGAGCAACAATAGAAGAAAACCTCAAGTGTTCACCAGCGGAACTTGTTCATGGACAAACAATCAAGCTGTGAATTCTTAATCGATAATCATCTTTGACCTCAATCAAATACCATCACATTTATCGACCATCTTTGCACAACCATGCAAACAATAAAACCCGCACATACACACGTACACAAAATAACATATTTGTCCCGAAAACTGGACAACTGTGATTTTGTTGTCCACACAAAGTTGTAACACGTTTTCCAATAGATTAAAACCCGCATGGGGGCTGATTATGGGGGCTCATATTTGATTAGTTGAAGGCAGTATTCAACAAATCACCTATCAGCCAAAAAATCTCGCAAAACTTTTCGCATAAGCGAACATTCGTTTGTGATTCATTCGTTTTACGATTTATATTTAACAGTAACTACCGTAAAGTTAGAGGACATCAGAAGCCAAATAAGATACACGGAACAATTATTAAAGGATATACGGTGTACGTAGAAGAACAGATATTTACGAATAATGCAAAAACGCATCACTATACTTCGAGAAAGTTATTATGAATTGTTGGCCGGACTAAATAAATGGGAAAACTGTTCATCATAGTGGGGATAATAGATGTAATATTGAATGATACTGCAGGGCGACTTACCACCATAATTAAAACTACGGGGGTTGCGGGTATCCAAATTTAATGGCGACTATGCTGAGTGGCAACATTTTATCAGCATTCCGTTGAAAATGATTTTTCTACCGTAGATTCATTCTTCAAATTGATCGATAATAGGGCTGCCGCCCAATAATAGTTGCTCAACATGTAAAACGAGTGAGCATCACAAATGTCCAAAACTTCTGGAATGAGAATAGAAGAACGCTGATAAGTTATCCGCAATAAGAATAAATTCTTTTTACTGCTTTGGAAGTAAGCATACGGTAAAGGAGTGTTGTTTCTACAGAAGATGTTAACATTGTCAATGGCGGGATCATTCATTAGTCAAAAACCGTATAATATACCTACAAGCCATACTTCGCACTCAAATTCATCGAGTAATACCACGATTCCCGGATCAATCAGTTTCGAGGCTTCTCCAAATGGAATGAAAAACCTAAAGGTTATAGCTACAAGATTGACAGAAACTCGGCCAGTTTCTATATCAGTACTTCCTACTGCATTAGTACGCATTCGAGATCTCTTGGGCAGATGGCAGCTATGTAAAGTTTTGGTGAATTCAGCAATCGAAACATCGTTCATTTTGGAATATTGTGTTCAACGGGTCGAATTAGGTCGAAGCGAGGCAAAGAACAACGTATAAAGGTTATGACAGCAACGGATCGGTCAAAGTAAGAGTCTAAAACATCTCAAATTAAAGCCGCTTTTGTCTTCGGAATTTGAGATAGCGCTCGATGCATACATAACACTCCATAATAACAAATACCAGATATCCGTCAACTGTGGATTCGTCAATATTGGAAATTATCAGTGAGGAGACAATGGTTGATCCGAGTTCAATATTGGTCAGTCGTATAGATGTGCTAATTGGAGCTAATCAATTTAGGCTGTCAGAGCAGTAAATTGGGATGAAGATTACCTAGAATATTTAGTGCGAATCATGCCGTCAGTTAATCTGCCATCTACTGGCATTGCGTAGTCAGCAAAAACGACGAAGGGTATATCAATGAACAATTGGTCCAAAGTGCAATGCCATCCATGTTCGTCGTAGTTGGCTAGAATAATGTTAAAAAAGGTCGCTCAAAACCGCTATTCTGAAGCTGCGAGTTATATACGAGATGACATGTAGATGAACGATTTGAGTACATTGTCCCGGGTAACAGAAACTTCGTACTTTAGATTTTTATAGAAATTAAGAGACTACAGTGTTTTTTGGTTGAGATCTGTCAACTCGAAATGGCGTAAATCGGTCGGTCAACCCGAAATCTTGCAAATATTTTGAAAATGTACAAATCATTTCAGACCCATTGTCTTTGCTGAATTAAACCTCATAATTAAACGTTTTGTATTAATTGGAAGATCCTTCCGGAGTTTGGTGGTTGTCATGGTCTACCAAGTGTGATAGCTTCCATGCAAGTTTTTTCAATTTTGCAGTGATGTTTTAAAGTACATAAGATTTACGACCGATACGATTTTCAACCAACAAAGGTTGCACTTTGAAATTCTGAAATCAAGCTGGGATAATGTTTACTATGACAGTTTTCATCTAGATAGTCCCCCTTCCCCTGGTGAAAAAGATTGGTGTAATTTATCTAATTCTGTAATAAAAACCAAAAATAATAAAAATGTGTGGATGTGTTTGTTGAATTTTTATAACGAGCAAATTTGAATTGATCTTCAATTAATTACTAATTACATGTACGGTTTTCCTAAATTTATCGGGACAATTTTATAATTCGCGTCCCTAATTGGCGTCTATGTAGAGATAAAACTAGGCCATATAAAATAAAAAAACATGATTATTTTGGCTTAATTGGGAGTTCAGCTTGTTTAGGACGGCCAAATTTGCATTGATCTTCTGTAAATAACATGTTAGGTTTTCCTAAATCTTCCCTAAATTTGGGAAACCGTACATGTGATTTATAGAAGATCATTGCAAATCTGGCTGCTCTAAACACCCTGAATATCTAATTAGGCCAAAATAACCACGTTAGGACCTAGAAGAATCTCTATATAAACGCCAACTAGAAACCCGTACATGTGATTTGACCGGACACTGAGCCTGCCGGTTTATAGATTTACAGGTTACACCATAAACCCCCAATTTTATCAAAATAAATTAGTTTTCTATTTGATGGGGCCTAGTAGAGTAGGTCTTGGAAAAACTCGAAACACGAGGCTGTCCTAAACACCCGAAACCCCAAATTTGATCTAAATAAACCAGTTTTTCTATTTGATAAGGTTTAGTGGCTTCACAGAATTTACGTCACTTAGCATGCTGGTACAAAGCAATTTCTAGGGAAAATTAAGAAAATTGTACGTTAGAATTATTGAACACCAAGGCAAATTAAGCTGTCCTTAACAGCCAAAACCCCCAACTTGATCAAAATAAATTAGTTTCTCTTTTAGATGGAACAAAATAGCATCTCAGAATATACCTCACTGGGCATATCGGTTTATAGGTTGAAATAAATGAGGTTTTAGTAGATGGAGCCTAGTAGCATCTCAAAATAAACGTCACTTAGTCAAAAAGATCGTCAAAAATGTATATTTCATGGAAATACCGGGATCAAATTTTATCATAATATTTCTAGTCTAAAAGTTGGAGGGGGAGGGGGGGGGGCAGTTATTACGAGTTAAAAAAATAATTCTTTAAATGTTTGAAATGTTATACATATGCGACGCTATGGCCGATTAAAAACACTCAGAGATGATACCAAAGGCATATGCCGTCTAATAGTAAACAACTTGAGCTCTTCAGAACAGTTATCTAGATTAAAATAAATTGGTTTGGAATAGTAACACACAAGAATTGGGATATAAGTTTCAAAAAAATTAAAGTATTTTTCAAAACACTTGCTACACCATGGCCAATTCAGGAAAACTCAGAACCTCTTGCTCATTTACCTCAGCTTGTGAATCGTTTATTGTGTTAATGGTAATGTTGGATTTACTTCGAGGAATCTTCAGCTGGAATTGAAACATGGTTAGAGCTGAATGTGGTACACTTGATGTATCGGTTTCAGTAGCAGTACTGGGAGATGAAAGCGTGAGGTTCGATTGGATATTCATCTTAGTGTTTGGTTGTGTCCACTTTAATGAATGTTTCGATTGTTCATTGGTAGTAGACGTAATGGGTACATAATGGAGTAATGCATTATGTCGCCTTGAACATTTATTACAGTGCCTTTTGTTTTTACAACTTGCAACGGTATGCTGATCACTCAAACAGTTGAAACAACGCTTTGATTCTGTGATGAAGTCTCGACGTGGATTAATAGGCATCGCTTGAAATTTGAGACAAAGATACAAATAATGGGATTCATATTTACAAAGAGGACATGAGGGTGGCTGCCCTATTGAATGAAATGATTTTGGATGTGATGATGGGTTTGAACTTAAGTTTCGTCTTGGAACGGTATCCTCTAGTGAATTCGTGCGTTTGGTTAGGAATTCTAAAAATTGTTCGATTGTGGGATAGTCATCTTCCGCCGACTTGTACTTCCACAGCTGCTTCGTGTCATCATCCAGCTTATCGCATGCTAAAAGTATTATCCATGGATCACGTTGAACTGAATTTCTCCGAGCGATTTTAACCCTCGAACCGTCTCATCTATGGTATGATAGAGTCTTTTGATATTTGTCAACAACTATGCCTTTATTTTTGTCGTATTTTTTAGCCAAACGATTTAGTGCTTCTAGATAGTTAGCATCATCGACCCGAAAATGGCAAATTGATCTATATGCGGCTCCACGTAATTGACCAAGAAGGTATTTAAATTGTTGTGCTGGCGATAGGTTTGTATTCTCATGTACCGTTGAAATAAATATGTCGTAAAATGAGTGCCATTGTTTCACATCCCCGTCAAAAAATGGAAGATTCAATCGCGGTAATTTAAAATCTGAACGAAACTCTGACTGGGTAATATTTGCAGAAGTATCGGCATCATCACCTTTAATTGGTGAAGCGGGTGTTAGCGACTTTTCTCTAATGAGAGCTTGCGTTTTGGAAACGAGTGAAAAGTACAATTCGTCAATGGCGTCCATTTCTGAAACGACTTTGTCATCCAATTCAAAAATATCATCTTCGATCGAGACAAACTGTTTATAAATGTCATGAGTTTTGGTTAAGCGAACTGCTAATTCGCGTAGGTAGCACCTGCATCTTTAGTCGCGATAAAATTAGCAAATTTGGTAAATTGGTTTTTAATTACACTCTTACGCTTCATCAAGGCATCCATATTAAATATCAACCTTAATCGGAATTAACGAAACGTTGATCGGATTTTAACTACACTCTTATTCATTGCACTCTTAAGGCTGGTACTAATTGGTACCAATATTTTGTGAAACTGGTTTAAGCACCAGTAAAATTGTATAAAAACTTGAAATATATTTACTTTAACGGTTAAGATGCGCGTTAATAAAAATAACGTTAATTAGAAGAACAAAAACATAAAGATGACCGTGCAATTTCCAGAAATCTTCCATACACAATTTTTCAAATATGAACGTTTTAAATTAGGGTTGAAAGAAGGGTATTGTATGTGCCATTCTGGTTGATGGAGAGTTAACATACTCATAAAACTTGATCAGAATGTTCAGTACAAGCAGTTCAAGTGATTGCATTAATAAAATGTGCAATTTTTCATTTATTGTGCATTTCAAAAATTTAAGTTTTAAAAATAGGGTTGAATTAAGGGGTTCAATTCTGGCTGATATGAAGTATGCCACAAGTGAGTCTTGGCCTTATCAGGTTATATACATTTACAGTTTACACATTGTGACTAGAAAACTATGACTTTTTCTTAAATAGTTGATCTACTTCAACAGATGTTGTACATAACGCATATGCAAATGGGCAGATAAAGCCGTCCTAGGAAAAATCCTGACCAATTCTGGAGGAGAACTAAATTGTTTTTTCCAGGCACAGTTTTACACAATTAAACTAAAGCAAAACGAATGCTCTAATGATTAAATGGACCTATGGGATTTCTAGTGTGATAATCACGTCAGAAATCTCACATTCTTACACATTCTCACAAAATTACACAGATACGTGTAGGTATAACAGAGGAGGGCAACGGGAAAATAATATTTCAAATTTCGCCTGAAAGACGAAATAAATAAAACTCGATTTCTAGAAAAAACCCAGAAATAATTTAAACCTAATTTTAAGCTTTCGAAAGACCGCTAGACGGATGAAATTTGTGCTTATCATAAAAAACTGATTTTCATACATTTTAATTCATAAATCGAGGAAACCAAACTAGCCCCTGAATGATACTATATTACACAATCAAAATACTGAGGTATAGCTTTCAATAATATTTGTGTTGAAGGTATTCCTATCGGGTATATTCATTGCCATCCGAGAAATATAGTGGCTGGATTTGTGCTAATCCAGAATTGACCCAATTCCGAAGACTTTTAGAACACTTTTAGAACAAATTCAGCCACTATATTTTTCGGATGCTAATGAATATACCTGACAGCAATATGCTATCTCCATTGCTTATGACTTGGATTTTAGAACATTTTATTTTTATTATTTAATTTTTTGTTCAACACAAATATTATTGAACGCTATACCTCTGTATTTTGTTTGTTTAATATAGTATCATTCAGGGGTTAGTCTGGTTTCCTCGATTTATGAATTAAAATGTATGAAAATCCTTTTTCTATATGATAAGCACAAATTTCAATAGTTTAGCGGCCTTTAGAAAGTTTTAAAATTAGGCTTAGATTATTTCTGTTTTTTTGCCTAGAAATCGGGTTTTATTTATTTCGTCTTTCATGCGAAATTTGAAATTTTCTTTTCTCGTTTTTTCGGCTCCTGAACTAGCACTAATTTTTTCCCGTGAGCACTAATTAGCACAAATTCGGCTTACTCGGTATGCAAAGTTTCATTTTGAAATTCGAAAGTATCCCTGCTGCAGTTACCCACACATCAAATACTACTCGACAAAATAAAACCGTGGGATTTCCATAATGGGATTTTGGAAAGGCGTGACTCACACCTTATTTTGTTTCAAACGAAGCGGCAATTATTTAATAAATAATCCTTTCTAGACTATTAGAAGCATAATTAGATTTGAAATAAAAGTACAAAAAATGTTAGATATTTAGATTACTGTCGTATAAATACATAACTGACAACCACAAAACCATTTAATTATTTATCGTCCAATTCCAGTAATCCGATACCGCACTTAAATTTTACAAGAAAATTGTTTTTCCTTGTTCCCTCGTTTAAATTTCCTAATGAACTTTTAAATTATTTATAGAAAACTTATTTTTGTGTTTTGTTGGAATTTTATTGTTGTAATTAGAATCATTACTTTAACCGCACAGCAGAATAAAATTAAAGTTGTATGTACAATAACATAAAATCTGAACGCCGATTGTATAACACAGTAGTTTAACCACATTGTGTTGGGTTTATTGATCGTTTGAACTACATCCTATATATACGTTATCGTGCATAGAAATGATGCTAGATACGAGTAAGTTTCAAATAAATATTTGTCGAATAAGTGTTTTGCGTTTTCATAAACATTTCAATAAACCCACTGCTAAAATCAATGCTGGTCGATAAAATGTTTGAATATTTATTTAGATAAATTGGTTCTGTAGCCATATATGGTATCCATATCTGTTGTATATGTACGCGAGTAACAAAATTGGGTGCAAAACACCAGAACCAATTTTTGTTGGTCGTTCAAACTACGTTTATCAATATATGACGTGGCAGTTCATAGCAAAATGTGTTCTTGTGCACAGTCATCATTTTAGTTTGATTGATTAAAGTGTGTTTGTGTGAGACTATTTTGATTTACGAGTATATTATTTTAGTGTGCGTGATAAATGTCAATCAAAAATTTATAAAATTAAATTATATAAATAAACCATATATGGTCAATTTTTAATTTCAACCAATTAAATTGGTAGTTGTATTTCGGCAATAAAAACTATTTGGGTTCTGTGTAGGAAATATATTTCTACAGTCATCTCCAATAATCAATTAAGTTAGTCTCATTGTAGCTAATCTAATAAACCTAATAAAATATTTAAGATTTTTACGGCTTTTTGGACAAAATATTATTTTTAAAGGCTACATACCCTGGCCATTTACTCTCAACATATCTACCACACAAAGTAGAAAAATTTACACCCCCCATTTTTAACCCTAGCGTTCTGGTGTAAAGATACACAAACCAGTGTTGCTAGACTGTGGGATATTTTTACGAATGTGAGAATTTTTAGTTCTGGTTAATAATATTCCAATGATTCATTCTAATATATTTTAAAAAATACGTAGACAACGTACATATTTTATGCTAGCGTGATATAATACTGTGGGCTAAAAATTTTAAGACTTTGTTCATAATTTTAAGGTTCTTTATATATTTCTCCAAATCTATTTCCTCCCGCCAACTAATCACCTCAATGACAAACAGAAAACTCAACGGAAAATGCATCGATATCAGAAAAAATATGTCATTTCGAAACTGAATTCAAATTTAGTTTGAAACTATGGTTAAACATGACACACTAGTACGGAATCATGATTTCGAGTAACTGACTTCTGAGAAACTATTTATAACTTCTAAAAAGCGATTAGTGCTTAATCTCAGTCCTGGTGAAAATTGTACTACTTTCTTCTTAAAATTTTGAAAACTGAGTTGGAATCAAATTTTATTTACAATCTTTTAGTTCATTGCCGTTTTTCTCATAAATGCTAAGCGTTAAAAATATTTGCAAACAATGAAAAAAATCCTATTGAAGCTATCAGTTCCGATGGACATTTATTTCGGCCAAAAAGAATTAGGATCTCACAACTTTTTCGTTTCTTCCCGATCAATCAATCCATCTGGGCTGTACAGGGAGGGCAGAATTTTTGTTGATTTTTTTTTTCAATAATCGTCATTTCCGAATTAATTTTAGACAAATGATTGATATTGTTGAAAATTAATTTATGATCTTTTAGGATTTAATCGTTATTCTCGTAAATCCTGTGTGGGGTTTGCTATTACCCCCATCAGGCGCCTCCCCGGGTGGCGAATAGGGGAATGCTTGCCAGATATGGTAGGTACCGGGGAAATTAAATACTCGGGGCGGACCAAAAAATAGCTCACCAAAGCTAAGGTGGTACTACATACGCCGATGGGTGCGTGGCTAAGAGGGTGCTTAGTCGTTAGTATGTGAACTCCGAATTTGGCGTCATTCGGTTTAAACCCATACCCTTCTTATGATAACGCAGAGCTCTGTCATAGGCGACCGTTAATTTTCTTTAAGAAACGTAGGCGCACAAAAACAAAAACTCCCCAAAAAATAATACACAAAGTGTGAACAGTAACACTGAACAGAAAAACCCAAAAATACCACTGCCTCCACCCATTAATGTGAGCAATATCAACAATTTCAAACTTTTTCGACAAAAAATAATAAAAACCACTAGTGAATCAACTAATTTTAAGGCGCTCTCAAATAGTGACATTAGAATTACCTTTCAAAATGAAAATGATTACAGAAATGTCAAAAAATTACTGGAAGAATTAAAAAATGAATCTAGCAACCAACTAGAAAATATTCAATGTCACACCTACCAGCTGAAGAGTGAAAAGGCCTATAGAGTGGTTATCAGAGGCTTACCTTCTTCTATTAGTCACGATGAAATTAAAGCAGACTTAGAAAAAATGGGACATGAGGTTGCAGGTATTACCAACATATACGAAATGGCCACAATTGATGGTCTAAAAGTCAGGAAACACTTTCCATTGTTTTACATCGACTTAAAACAAAAAGACAACAATAAAGAAGTATACAATATCAAGAAAGTTGCGTACTGTATAGTTAAAATTGAGCCACCTAACAAGACAAGGGGAATTCCACAATGTACGAATTGTCAACAACTTGGGCATACCAAGAGCTTTTGCTATCGTCAAACCAAATGCGTTAAATGTGCGGAAAATCACCACACGACAAAATGTCATGCCAACAACAAGGGCATACTGCAAATTATAAAGGATGCCGTGTATATCAGAACAAAATTAAAAGTCAACAGAATAAAAGAACTAGCGCAGTGCAGCGATTACAAACCAAAGTTGCTAAATCACAAACAACAATCACACCATCCACAGTTGGATTATCCTATGCGCAAATCGCCAACGAGTCAAATAACACTGAAATTATTAAAATGCTTAGCCAAATTCAACAGTCACTTGGTCAGTTAGCAGAGAGGGTGGCAAAACTGGAAACCTATATCTATCGACCAAGCGAAAAAGTCAGCATACTCACAAATGGATAACTCGTTCCTACGCATTGTAGCTTGGAACGCTAATGGGCTCAACCAACGAGCCCACGAACTGGAAATATTTCTCCATACAAACAACTTTGATATTGCGCTGATTTCAGAGACGCATTTCTCCAACAAAAGCTTTATCAGAATAAGGGGTTTTAATTCCTACTGGACAACCCATCCTAGTGAAAGAGTTAGAGGTGGTTCAGCTGTACTAATCAAAAATAATATCAAACACAATCGACAAGAGGATATTCGTGAAAACTATTTGCAAGCAACTGTTATCTCAATCCGATATAATTGCGCAGATCTAAATATTGCAGCAGCGTACTGTCCTCCACGACATACACCAACGAAGTTACAATTTAATAACGTCTTCAATAAGCTCGGTCCAAGATTTATTATTGGAGGGGACTACAATATAAAACAGACAGCTTGGGGTTCCAGGCTTATTTCTCCTGGGAAAGGTAACGCCTTGTTCAATGCCATTTATGAAAACAAATGCGAATATCTGTCCCCAGGGGGGCCAACGTATTGGCCAACGGATGCAGGAAAAATACCAGATCTACTGGATTTCTTCATCATAAAAGGTATTCCTCTAAGTTACAATAGAGTCGAAGGAATTAACGACCTAACATCTGACCACATTCCTGTACTGCTGTCAGTAAGCGCTACAGTAATAAAGAAACAGAAAAATCAAAATCTTACTAATAGATTCACGGATTGGGACATCTTCAGAGAAAAATTGGAAGAGCTGGTTGAATTAAAAGTTAGTATTAAAAGCAATGAAGAATTGGAACAACAAACAAACAATTTTATTGAATACACTCGAATGGCTGCCAGACTAGCTACTCCTGAATCAAAGAACAAAGTGGAGATTGAAGTCAAATACCCAGCTGGAATCAGGGAACAAATCAAGGCAAGAAGAAGGGCGAGGAGAATATGGTACCTCACCAGAAATCCCGCTGACAAGACAACTTTTAATCGAATAGAGAAATGGATAAAGACTACTCGTTATGGAAAGCAACCAGAAGATTTAAACGACCTGTAGTTCGAGTACCACCTTTAAGGAATGCTCAAGGCAGTTGGGTTCGACAAGACAAAGAAAAAGCGGAACTCTTTGCTCAACACCTAGCAGCAGTGTTCCAACCCCATGACATTCAATCCAACATTGATGTAACACCTGTTTATCAACCAAATCAGGACTTTAAAATGGTCACGCCAATGGTAATTGCTAAAGAAATCGACAAAAATCTTAATCATAAAAATGCACCAGGAATTGATGAAATATCACCGGGTCTATTCAAGGAACTTCCACGTAAAGCAATCATCTTGATCACATACTTATTTAATGCCTTTATGAGATTGAAGTATGTACCCAAATGCTTCAAAATGGTCCAAATAATTATGCTAAAGAAACCAGGTAAACCAGATGAAGAAGTAACATCATACAGACCAATCTCACTGCTTCCGACCTTATCAAAGCTGTTCGAGAAACTGCTACTAAAACGTCTAAAGCCAATGGTAAACGTTCCTGATTTCCAATTTGGATTCAGGAATAACCACTCCACCATAGATCAAGTCCATCGAATAACTGCGGTAATAGAGCAAGCGTTAGAAGAAAATAAATATTGCCCCGCCGTATTTCTGGATGTATCCTAGGCCTTCGATAGGGTTTGGCATGAGGGATTGACATTCAAAATGAGCAAAATTCTACCACAAAACTATTGCCAGCTGCTTGAATCATACCTCTCAGATCGCCAATTAAGAGTCATTCATGAAGAAACATGTTCTGACTTTTATCCAGCGATTGCGGGAGTACCGCAGGGAAGCGTATTGGGTCCCCTCCTCTACCTTCTTTATACTGCGGACATACCTACAACGAATAAAACATTCATCGGCACGTTCGCTGACGACACTGTAATTATTTCAGTAGACGAATCTCAACCAAGAGGAGTGGAAAATCTTCAACGAGCAATGGACAACGTTACTAAATGGACAATTGACTGGAAAATCGCACTGAATGAGCTCAAATCAACATATGTGACATTTACGTTCCGACATAAAAATAACACTCTTCATATACACCTCAAACGAGTGCAAGTGCCGCAGGCTGAATCGGCTAAATACCTTGGTCTACATTTAGATTCCAGGATCAACTGGATACATCACGTGAGACAAAAAGCTGAACAGATACGATTGAAACAACGACAAATGTACTGGTTAATTGGACATCATTCCAAAATGAACCTGTATTGCAAAAGACTGGTACACCAGACTATCTTCAAACCAATATGGATGTATGCTGCGCAGCTATGGGGTTGTACACATAAATCCAATAGAGACATTATACAACGAAGCCAAAATAACTTTCTTCGAATGGCCACCAACGCCTACCGATTTGTGACTAACAAGGAAATTCACAATGATTTAGAAATACAATTGATAGACGACGTTATCCGCGAACGTGCCATAAAACATGAGAAGAGACTTCTTACCCACACCAATCTTGAGGCCGTACAACTACTGGACAGTACAAACGAAGTAAGGCGGCTCAAACGAATCAAACCACATGAACTAACCGTATGAAAATTATAAACCAAGGGAACTGGACACTGGTCCAGCAGACCCACACAAGTTTATGCTTTGTTAAAAAAAAAAAAAAAAAAAATTCGTAAATGTAAAGCTTTTCAAAATACATATGTAAAAAATACTAAAAAACTGCCAATTCCAGAGAACCGATTTCGGTAAAAAATCACTGGAACCTCAAAATTAATGAAAAATGCTTAAGTATAAAGTTTTATCTTGATCGACCAAACCATCTGGACTGTAAGATAGAAAACGCAGACATTTTGTCTACACGCACACAGGCACACCGGTTCTCGAAAGGTAAAGGCATTCATCATCTACCTGCTAAATGGCAAAATACCATAGATAGTAATGACGAATATTTCGATACTTTGTAACAATTATATTTTCCATAAAGTTGAATTTGACAAAAAAAGGAGAGTTTCTACTTGCACACCTAATATTTACAGTAAATTACATGCCTTTAGGTATTCGCCTATGTATCTTAAAAATGTCAATGTTTAATTTGTTATTATTTGCGCAAAGTATAAACACAATTCACGGCAGTACTCATTAACATAATAATGTCAACTGAAATATGTTTTTTTCAAATCTCGACTGGAAACATAAAAATTGACAAATAAAATTAACATTTAATGAAATGAATTATAAATATTGCAGAATAAACATTTGAAGAGCATTTCAATCTTCCCACAATCGAAAAAGAATGAGTAAAAATTTACAATTTAATGGTAAATAACATTTTCGGGGTTCGCTGCTTTCATGCAAAATTATGGTAAATGTAATGCCACTTAATCGTCATAATGCCAACGGAAAATATAGGACTCACTGTTATAATAATCTTCTGCAAGTTAAATTAAAAATGTTTAGTTCTTCCACATTGCTTTCAATCCAGTCCACATTACGTTCACGAAGCATTTTTCGATTTCCTAACCGGTATTTTTTGTTATTAGTGCCTGGCATACAATTTTAGTTTTCATTGTAATTAGTAATTTATGCAGCTCTATAGAATTTCATAGCATAAACATATTTTTTGTATGAACCACAAAAATTATGTGAGATGAAAATACAAAAAAAAATTATCTGGAATTTTAATGAAATATTATTTAAGTATCATTTGTAATACTTATAACGTTCTAAATGGTATTCTTACTTTGCTTGTCTAATGATAATTTGTGAAATTTTCGTTTAGCACTTCCTAAATTTCAGATAATTTATTTCTTCTAACCAGAAAAAATATTTAATGAGTTTGGGAAAATATTTAGGCCATAAATGTTGATGTAATGAGTTTTTTAATGATTTAGATTTAGGCAAACGTCGTGGGGTTAAAATTAATTTGGCAAGATATATTGTCAATGATTGAATGCAATTGGTTAATGAAACGATTTAAATATCTTCAGTTGGCCAGTAATAATAATGTTAATTAAAATTATAATTACATTTTTAGTTCGAGTCGGTCTTAAAATACATTTTCT
Source organism: Nephrotoma guestfalica (assembly GCA_963691935.1). Taxonomy (NCBI): domain Eukaryota; kingdom Metazoa; phylum Arthropoda; class Insecta; order Diptera; family Tipulidae; genus Nephrotoma; species Nephrotoma guestfalica. Next base: position 210,422,254 of record OY829915.1, read on the forward strand.
ATATCAATAAAGTGACACCTTCAACGTATCTGAATTGAAATATGTAGAAAAGCTTTCAAATTGAAAATGATAAAAAACTCAATGGAAATCTTTTTACCACGAATTGAAATATTTATTGAACCATGGATAAATAAAATTAAATTTTATTTTCTATTGAAGCTTTGTGCATAAAAGCTACTACAAATACTTTTGTACCAAAATTGAAGATGATTTTTTTTAAATTTATTGTACTGAAAATTTTTCTAAATATTTGTGAAGAAATGTTAAGTTTTGAATCTATTTGTATAAGTTGTATATATCCTAAAATAAATATTTTACTTTCTTTCGAGATTTTTGAAGATTTACCATTCGCTATATCATCGAAGTCAAAAAGAGATAAAACATCTCTGCGAATGCGTGCTTTTGGCCGTGTGTGGTGTCGTGTCGATTTAATCTCACTAGCTTGATATTTTAGTTTAAAATCAGTCCACCCGAAGTGATAGCCTCCATAATACCGATTTCAATTCTGGTAAATATTTTGAAAATTATATGACCCATTTGGCCCAAATCAATTTTTCAAAACTAAAACGGAAATAATAATTTTTGTCAAACAACTGTTTTTCAAGTAAATAGTATTTACGATAAAATCGGAGGGTGTACTTGTTGTGGCTTATACCCGAGTTTCTTTTACGGCAAATGTATACAAATCTTGAATACACCACACTTATTTTCTAAAGCGAAAAATTGAATCTACAGCATTTGTGATAAACATTTCTTTCCATAATCAAAAATCATTATTCCTGCTTAGCCCTTGTGTCAACGCGACATACCCGCGTAAGTAGCAGCTAACTCATCATAATTTAGAATGTCCATGTTTTGGCCATCTTCGTAATTGTCAATGTCGTCCACACCATTCGTTTGATTGCAGTATCCTCAGATCTCTTATTTCGTCGCGCTTGCAGATAAAAATCTTCAGCCAACTGATTTTTTAATCTTTCTTAGAGACCTTTTGGTTTTTTGGGACATCCAAAAATAAGAATCTGAACGAAGAGTATTCGCATTACCGTAGGCATTTTGGACAGTGCTGCTGCTGGTTCTTCTAGACCATCTGTCCACCGTTTATCGTCTAAGACGAGGCAGAACGATCCCATTTAATAATTCTGGTTTGTTTGCATTTGCTTCAACGCCTGGTTATGTCGAAAATACGCTTCTAACATTGAATCTTTTTGTGCAATATCTGCCAGATCTTCTTGGGCTTGGTCAATATCGAATGCAAGATACGTAAATGAATATTCAAGCGCTGAACGATATGACGCTTTCTTTGGATTTCGTAACCAAATAATCGCCAACATACTTTAGGCGGTGTAATGCAGCGACCTTCCGTTGATATTCGACAACCATTATTGAAGCGCAATCTTGACCTTTGTAGATGTATTTATATAAATATTTTACCGGACCTATCCTGCCAACATATTCAAAATTGATGTGACACTGCGATTTTTTCAGCAAATAAGCATTATATGTGACCACATGACGATTATCTCGTGCAACTCGGCGATTATCCTTATCTTTTCGATATACTGAAAGTTCATGTGAAAATTCTTCTATGGTCCAATTTGGGGTCATAACGACGATGATACTTTGGTTTTTCATCATCCGCTAAAGATGTTACTTCTTTAAATTGCATTGGAAATCCGAAGCAGCACCGCAATTTTCCAGTTTTATTACATGTAGCATCTGGATTTAACTCCCCTCCGCACGGATTATGAATCATCCACTTTAACACTAATTCTCGCAATTCGCGGTCGTCGGTATTTGGAATTTCAGCTGAAATTAGATCATCCATTTCTTCTGGATTATGGATTCGTTCTTCAGGATTCATGGTTTTTAAAATTTGATTGTATACACATATGCGGCCACCTTTCCAAATATTTCTTTTTTATCCAAACCATTGATAATTTTTTTATCCAAACCATTGATAATTTCATCAAATTTTTGTTTCGCGACGGGATCGGGACGATTTTGAGCGAACTGCTGTATGATAACTACATTATCTGATATAATACGCGCTGCTTTTTTAATTTCTGGCCAATCGGGATTTCAAGTCATGGTGATGAAGAAATCTGGCGATCCAAGACGACACACATTAACCATTGCATCTTGGAAATGTTCAGTATAGTAAAGCGTTGATCCGGTGAATGATGATGCTAGACTTATTTTTTCACCAACAACTGCATTCTGTTTCGTAGCTAAGTCGTTGATAAGACGGGTAACACCTGCGTACTGATCGGCTAAAATAGTTTTTTGATTAAACTTGATTGGTCCATTGGATGCGATCACGTTCAACTCGAATGAAAGTATCGACGAGATATTGGTGGAAAAGTCGTCCACCAAAACGTAAAGCGTTGAAAACTGTTTGACGAAGGTTGGATGTTACATTAGTTTGCAAAGAAAGGCTTTCGGCGTGTTCAGGTCGTGCTATTCGATATTGCGCTAGTTCAAGCCGTGTTCGATGTGGACGACTAGCATAAGGTGTTCGAAGTGGCATACCCACGGTTTATCCTGACGTTCCGGCTGGATAGAACAATGGGTAGGTAAAGGGCTCCAGACGATGGTCGATATTTTTCAAAATGCCAACATCTTTGCCACGTTGTTTTACAACCATTTCATTTGACGGGAAACTTTGATCGGCGTTAAGAGTAAGAACAGCGCATACATCATTACATGCAGGAGGGTTGAACCGTCTATAATCCACACCATCTGGCGCTGCAAAAGTGAGCTACATATTTGGAGGTTGTAGTACCAGTGCAGCAGCACGTTGATTTATATCATCCTCCACTTCTCGCATCCTCATGTAACTTTGGTCATAAATGTTTTGTTCTCGCAATATTTCCTTCAGCAGATCCATTAATTCACGACTGATTCCATAATATAGAGGATGTGCAAGGCGTTCGTCAACAGCATCGGCGGAATCTAAAAAGTACATTTGACCATTTGAAGGTGGTTCGAAATCACCTTGAGTGGTCTGCGTCGGATGTGCCGCCATATTCATTTTGTGATAAACTTGTCCAGCTGCTTTGAAGCTAAAAATGAAATCTGAGAAAAATCGGTAATATAAAAAAAACTGTTTTACTGATCGGAAATCGTTGAAACGGAGGCGATATAGTTCGTCTATATTCGGGAAATTGTTCGCTCTTCACCCGATAGCCTATTTGGTATGATTTTACCACCATCAATTGGAATTTAATTGGTTAACGACGCCATAACTGTCACGGGAACGCGGGAATTCATTGCAACCCCACTTAATACCGATTTAGCACTTTAAATTTCAATTAAGACTACACGTGTAGAATATTAATTAACTACGCGGTCTAGATAATAAGGCACAACAAAAGATGCCACTTCCGGTGGACCGATCACGGCCAAAAATCACTGGGATCTTCGAAGTAATGGAAAAAAGTTTATGTTTAACATTTCATTCTGATCGCTCAAAATACTTCTGTGGTGTAGGAAGTGCACAGACATTTAGTCTGCACGCTCATACGCACTTCGGCGATATAGCGAATGGTAAATCTGCAAAAATCTCGAAATCAAAATTTTACATGTTTACTTTACTTTACTTTAGTAAACATTGTCACACATTAAATTTAGAAACTTTTAGTGCATAGTTGATTTTATTTGCAAAAAACGAAAAAATCTCTTATGTGGATGGTTTTATTTTCGGTTGTCCGATTTTGGCCAAATATTACTGGGATCTCCAGATTTATGAATAATGCTTAATTAACTTCATAATTGAAGTGTTAAAATAAAAAAAAATCAAATTTTAAAAGCAAATCTAAAACACTAATTTTATTTATTAAAAACTACAACTCATCATTAAGTTTATGGCTACAAACAGCGACAGGGAATCGAAAATAACCCCTACCGATGCGGGTTAGACTTTTACCTTAGCTACTTAGGTCGACAAAAAATTTATTTATTTGTATGATTGGGCGCGTTCAGGACCGGCAACTGTTGGCATCATGATTAGTTACTAAACATTTTCATAACGTTGGCATTGATTTTACTCAACATGTTCCCAACTGTTGGGTGCCCTGAAAGCACCCATTATTAAAATTTTCAGCTAAATTTAATACAATTGCTTGGAACTTACACTAATTTTTCCGCCAATTTAAAATTCACACATATTAGAAGCACCTCTGTGATATATACTCGTACCATTGTGTTTTAATGTATTATTTTTAATTTTAAAATCGAAAAGTGGTAATGAGGTATAACAATTTTGACAAGAAACGTCAAAATAAAATTTTTGTGATGCCGAGATGAAAGATATTTATGTCCTTCTCTTTCGAACTAATATACGACGTGACGTAATTCAACCAAATGCATCAAAAATGCATCCGAAGTAAGCTACGTCATTTTCTTTATATCACGAAATATGTTATAACCACCAAAAAATGACCACCCAGGTGTTGCATAACCTAGTACGTACTTAGTGAGCGTACTTTTCTCGTGAACATTTCTATTTTCCAGGTGTTACATAACACAAACTCAATTAGTGTACCGACCGCTCTTATATGAAACTAATTCCTTGTGAAAATTATAATTGACTTTTCACGTATCACATAACCTACAAATAATTAGCGCACCGATATTTTTTGTTGTGAGTGGTATTTGTTTAAATTTTTGAGCACACCCCAAGCAATTTTGACGTAAAACATAATTTATTTTCGAGCTAGAGAATTAAATACAAAATACTGCAGTGCTTTTATCAACTTGAAGTGCCCGTTTTCATATTAAAAACGCTTAAACAAACATCATGGATCGGCAACCGTATTTAGGCCTGCGAAATTCGGATACGAATACGGAGGAATTTTCGGACTACCGACCTGTTACAACTGAGATTGATACAGAATATTATCAAGAATCCGCACGTTATTACAGAATCCAACAATCCTAAAAATTACAACATCTATAGCCGTAACAACAAAATTACGAAGAAGCTTGGGAAAAGTTATAGAGTTTACTGCTCGAAATAACAAACCAAAACCCATTGTGTCCTTATACAATCGTTTCTTGATCAAAATTCAGCAAATCCAGTGATCACAAGGACTTATGATATATATAGTATATCCGATAAAATAATGCGTGTTTTAAAATATTAGAGCGAGAAGATGATAGAAAAGACCCCTGAATAAATAATTTATTATAGCAAAAGGTGAACAGTAATCAATGCAACTGATTGGGCAAGAGACTTTGTGAGTAATTCACATCAAACACATTTACCGATTTTCTCAAGCTTCTACGATTGTGACACACTCGAATGTTGTTGTATTCAAGAAAATAAAGATTACCCAGTTCAGGGCTGGGCGCAGAATAAGGGCCGGTTTTTTGAACGTACCTTTAACACTAGAACTACGAAGTTTTACCATATACCTATTTCTACCAACCGGCCAAAATCACCGGTTTGTTTGTTTAATTAAACAAAATAGTAGAATTCAAGAAATAAAACTATAAATTCATAAGATAATTTAATTTTAAAGGAAATAAAATATATTTCATTCAAATATTGTAATTACATAACATAAAGAGTATTATCATTCATTTTGTATTTAGGTTCCATTTTATTTACGACAAATTTTACGTATCAAAATTTTTTTAAAAGTACATTTGCCACAAACATATTTTTGGCAACGAGCACAGATATTTACGGATTTATTCTCATTGCATAAACCTATTTGGCACGTTTTTCGTATGTTCAAATTTTCAGGACTCTTCAATAGGTTGTTCAAGTATTCTAGTTCCGATGAGTCTTCATACTTTCCTGAAAGTTCTTCTGCTAATTGAAACAAGAAATATTTTCTTGATAAATTTTCTTCAGTTGTTTCTTTGTATAAAATCCATGCATTTATTGCAGCTAAGTCGAGAATATTGAAGAATACTTGCAGAGGCCATCTTCGAGATCCTGACTTCACACTATAATTCCTGGCCATTTGATCGGTAACATCTACTCCGAATTTAGTTTTGTTATAAAATTCTATAGTTTCAGGCATCTTTTTATCATCTTTTTCAATGCTAACTGAATTATGTTTCGTACTCAGCAAGAGAACTTTTTTTGTTGGCTTACTTTTATATATTGTCAAAGTGGCATTGTTTGTTCTATAAATTACAGATGAAAATCGAGGTAAACTATCTTTTTTTTGTTTCGCAAGTTTTGGCAATTCTTTTTTGTTTGCGCGAACAGTTCCAACTAAAGCAGTACCTTTCTCCAATAATTTCGAAGCTAGTGATAGGCTGGTGAAAAAATTGTCAGTCGTTACATTTCTTCCAGAATAGGTATATGGTTTAATTAATTTTAGAACAACAAATTCAGCCAAAGGAGCCTTTGTTGCATCCTGTCCCAAATACGGGAAACCATTTATAAAAAATTTACTCTTGAGATCGGATGCCAACCAAAATTTTATTCCGAACTTATCAGGTTTGTTCGGCATATATTGAGTGAACCTGCATCTCGCTTTAGTTGGAAATAATTGCTCGTCGATTGTAATATTTTGTCCCGGTGTATAGCAGTTCTGACTATTTTCAATGAAAGGCATAGTTTTTGAAAAAAAGACTGGCCCCCATTTTTGGGACCATAAATACGATAATTTCAAGTTCTTAGCTTCATATGCGCCACGCGCAAATAAAATGGCCAGAAAAGCATTGAATTTTTCTTCTGATAAATCCCATTTTTCACCAGTAACTCGAAAAGCTTCTTGTTTTGTGCAAGTTATGATATGTTGTATAGAAAGTACTACTTACGACACCCTTTATATTGTTTCGTTTTGCATATCCTGTAGGTCCAATTTTTTATTTGAAAATGGTATATTTTGGTCTCCTCCCTGGAGAGGATCCAGATTTGATTTTATTCCAAATAGTTCCATCATAAGCAATTTCAGTTTGCTGATCTTCACTCTCATCGGAATATGAAGGCAATTTTATACTTTTTCTTTTACGTACCTTGAGTATGTTCTCTTCTTCACTATCGCTGTCTAAGGATAAATAGACTTTCTCTTTCTCAATCTGAACCTCTGAAATATCTGTTGATTTACAGTCATCTTCACTGACATCGGATATATCTTCGCATATATTTGTTATCTCTCCAAGAAATTTTGGTACTTTCGAACGTCTCGGCATTTTCAGGGTAAAAACTTATAACTAAAAAATATTAAAATTTTATTTCTCTTTATAATAATGAAAAAAAATATTCAACCGCAAACCACTCACAATGTGTGCAAGAATAATGTGAGATTATAAAGAAATATGTACATATATTCGCCATAATTTTTTACAAAAATATTCAAAGTTTATTTTATGCGCGTTGCAACTTGCAACTATACACGACAAGCAAGAATACTAAATTGAAATTTTATTACATATACACAAATTTACGCATAATAAATTGAAAACGTAGAATTTTTGAATTCCGCGGATTCCCCGGAATTATAGATGTATAAAAATTCCGGGAATGCACAACATGTATTCATGATATTTTCATGACCGGTCAAAATGACCGGTTCGTATATTTAGATATAACACATAGATATCTCTGAAAATTAGAAGCGTAAGAACGAAATAATTTATAATATTATTGTATACACAAATTTAATAAAAGTCATGACATTATTTAATTTAGTTAGTTGCACACAACTATTTTTAGACTGCACGCCCCATTGTGAGCTTAAAAGCTCATTTATATGGACTGTGTAGCCCATGGAATCCAAAAAATGCGAATACGTGTTTCCCGTTTTGTATTTCTTTTTCTTATTTCCATATTCTCGTTTAGATTTGTATTTTCAACGTCGATTACCAGAGCCACACTTCATCTCAAAAGAATGCATTACAAAAAATTGACATCTTAATCGAATTTTACCGAGCGATTTGGCTAACTTCGGGACTCAATACAAAATGGATACCTTATAAGCTTCGCTTGGTGTTTTCCTTTTTTATCCAGCAACAATTTTTATTAGTTAATTTTTTATTTTAATAAAAAAAGTAAAATTTCCAAAATACAAAAAAACAAACACGTCCCACGACATGAAAGTATCGTAAAATATTAAATAAAATTTAACGAGGAAATGTTATAAATAAATGATGCAATCGGTCATTTTGACCGGTTCGTAGTTCTAGTGTTAAAAATATTTTGCAAAAACCTAACAAGCTGCAATTGAAATTGCCAGGGATCACCCAATTTGTGGAAAATGCTTAAGCAAGAAGTATCATCCTAATAAGTAAATCCGCGTCTGAATTATGTAGAGCCGCATTTTTGTTAAAAAACAGTTTTTGTCAAAAATTTCATTTCCGTTCAATTTTTTGAAAAGTGGTCTGAACCAATATTATTGCAAAATTTATTTTAATTGTTGAACTGAAACATAACATAAACATAATCGCTTTTCTCGTGAATGTTATACTTTTCAAAATATCTACAAAAAACGAAAACTTTTTCATTTCCGGTGAGCTGATCTCTGCTAAAAATTACTGGAATCTCCGAATTAATGAAAAAGCTTGATTATGAAGTTTCACCCCGATTGAAAAAACAGTCTGGGCTGTAGACAGGAGGATACAGACCTTTAATCTGAACGCACACACTCACACTCAGAGATTTTAAACAAAATTAGTTCATTCAGTTTTTTAATTAGACTGGAAATTGTGAGTTTTGACCAAAATAAATTGTATACAATGCCTTGTCTCGACTGTGACATTTATGTGTGTTAGCCTGGTTTGAAATTGTGACAGAACCTTAATTTTTTACTTGTTTGTTTGTTCTGGGGCCGAAGCACTCCCATGTCTTTCGCAGCTCTCTTTTCACGTTCTAACTTACGCAGTAACCAAATCAAGGACGTATGGTTATAGGTCCGATTTACGTCAAACCATCTGCACATTATATAGCGCTATGTCAGCCTATAGTACTGTCATAGAAGGTGGGCCGAGTTTTGCACTCCGGTTTTATTTTTTACTTTATTTGCGAAATCAATTAATTTTTGTTCGAAATTTTACACTTTCAAAGTGAATGGTTCAGCTTGCTCTGCTGTTACTGTTGGTACTCATTTAAGGCAGTAAACGATTAATTACAGTTGGTCCCATTAAAACATTTTTAAGGGTATACAAAATTTGCACTTTCGTTTTTATTTGCAAAAGTAAGAAGTTTGTTTAAGTACTTTTGGTAAGCACATAACATAAGGGATACCGCTATTTAACTATAAACGTGGCAGAATTTACAAGAAATTACTGGAGTTTTTGAGATAAGTGTTGATGAATATTAAGAAAATAAAAAATTTAGGTTATTCAAGGTGATAGCCAGATATTTTAGATGTAAAAACAATATCTCTGACTATCACCCAGAATAACCCAAATTTCATATAAAAATTGCGTCATGTAAGTGCAAAGTATTTTCAATGTTTTTGTAATTTGGTCACTACAGTCTGATGAGACGTCCGAGTTCTTAAATTTAAAGAATTCAAGTTTCATTAGATCGAAACCAAACATCCAACGTCTTGGTAACCTCACCTAGATGCTTTAAGAAAATTATTTTCGTAACTAACAAACAAGTCGATTGTCGAATGACATGCAACGGTTTTCGCCATTCATATTGTATTTTCGACCTATTGAGAAATCGACTGACCATTCGAGCAGAACGCTTTCTGAGGACCGTTGCAATGAAAAATATCACAATTATGTCTGTAAAAATCGTATCTTAACCACAAATCATTAAAACTTTTGTAAGTGCAATGACATCTGACATTTAAATCTTTACTTTTCCCAAAGGTTTCGATGATTTCTAGGTTTTAGAACGTTAAGCACGTTCCATGTTTCTTGGATATTTAGTTTGTAATCAATCCGAGTGTTGAGGGTCGACAATTCGTCGAGTATCTACATATAACATTCGTAGGCAATGTCGAGTATTGCTTTTTTGTTGTTTTATACATTGTTTTTCTCGAGGTTGCCATCTCACAGTTTTCCAGGCCAAAATGCGAATTTCCAATATTGTGAAAATTATTTATTTATTCAAAATAATTCAAAGTAGTCAATTCAAGATATTTTATTTAACATAATTCAAAATATTCTAATTCATTTTCAAAATTTTATTTGCAATGTCATTTTTCAGAAACATAATTTAAGATCAGAACAAAAAAATACTCGAACTAACCGAAACTGTTAAAAAGTTTGTTTTAAAATTGTCAAATACCACCCGAAAAAAACAGAAATACGTGCAAATCAAAAACCATCCGATTTTCTTGCCCCTGGTAATTCAAATCAAAACATAAGTTTATAATTTTTGCTCTCAGCTTAGATCTGCCTAAAATTCTTGCCAATTTCTTATTTACCTAATCTTCCAAATGTTTTGGTACACTATTATACGAGGCATAAATATCAGCAATCATTTATCTAAACGTATGAAATTGTCATTGGTTTATACTTTGAGCCTAAGGAATTACTACAGTCTCAACCTGCACTTTGGGGGTCTTATATAACTTTAATAATGGGACTACCATAAGCGATTCCATTCGCGCTCGTAAATTGAAAAAATTTATGTTTTACAAATTTATTAACAATAACATGGATTATTTCATTAATAAATGTTATAGTTATTCGATTTACAGAAGTAATTTATCGTGTGGTCACTCGGGAAATTATCGTTTGTAGTAGAATCAGCAGCCTACGTATTTGTATATCGGTAAATAACCATACACCGATAGCTCCGTTTATTTTAATCTCGGCTATTAAAGACTGTAACATTCCTTGACACGTTATTTGTAGAATCGATCCTACACAGTCATCAATGTAATCCGCTTCGAGTATAATTAGTTAAGGAAGCTGGAGCTGGAGGAACATTATCAAAAAAACGATTTTGACAGCTCTGTATTTGGTTTAAAAATTTCACTGTGTATAAAATTCTAATGTTTAACATAAGTTTTAACATTTTTCGAATATTTTTAAAATTAATCTAACACACCTAAAGTTGTATGTGCGAAGACTAGTATTAAAGTTTTTCAAATATGACGAATGATGCGCCATAGAACCGAAATTATTCTATTCACAAATAAATCATAGAATTTTTCTGGTTGCAAACAATAATTTTCGACATAATCTACATTATCTACATTTTCGACGCCATTTTTTTAATTGTCTACATACATTATCTACATGTGAGGTTTTCATGAAAGTTTCAAAAATTCAAAGTTTTTGTAAGAAAGGAAGATTTAATTTTGTGGCCATCTCTATAGGAGACGCAATCATATTAGCAGTAAATTACCGCAAACGTTCGCTTCCACGCCATTGATGTGAGGCAAATATACATTGGCTATATACTACCTATATGCGCGTCCCGACAAGATCAACACATTATTCCCCAATAATTGAAATGGATCGCCGCTAGTTGGAATGAATTTTAGATCTGGTATTGTCGGAATGAATATTATAAAGACGCTACTCACATTAATATAAATAAGCAGCAAATTATCGAAACAACCATTTTTTCGAATTACTTTTTTAGCACAAATCTTAACCAGTTTTTCTCCCTCATAAAGAAGCTGCAATATCTCAGTGATTTTTTTATTTCTGTTCTCACAAACAAAAATATAAGATATCACCCCTTTTTATCTTATAAATTGTATAAATCTCTCTATAAAATAGATTCAATAGTATATTTTTCTTAAGTGGTTTCGCCTTCTTACATTTTTACTCAACTTTATTTGAAAAAAAAAAAATAAATTTATTTTATTTGCTGATAAAACTGAATTGATTCTTCAAAGTCAAAACACGCTTGATACATTTCCCATCTGCGAGTAATTTTATATTTTTTTGCGTGTCGCATTTATATAACTTCCTTGTTTTTACATAAAGCTAATGTATAATATATAAAAATAGGATGATAGGGCGACATATCAGTCATACATCCTAGATAGAGCTTCAGCTATCTATTCCAATATATCGTATATGTTCCTTTTTGCGTACACAAACATAACAATAAAAAATATATTACGTTATATTGAGTTTTATGTTTTTGAATTACTTAAATAAATATAAAGAATATCGACATTACGCTTGTTACCTAATCTGATCTGTAAATCTTTATTTTCAATCAAAAAAACGAGAGAATCCAACAAAGCTAAACATAAAATCAAATATCTTTTCGTATCATTAAAATATTTTATTTGAAAATGCGATAAGGGCTACGAGCCTATAAAATTTTATGCGACTGTCTATTTTATATGGAATATGCCAGGATTCAACCAAATTACTATTCTCTGAATGGTTGAATTTATCATGAGCCTTTTATACCAGGCGGTGTCGAAAAGTGTCCAAATCAATCTTTTAAAACAAAAATGCTGCAATGATACTAAATTTCACCGAACAAATGGTACAGTGGTTAAAGCTTTGGCATTTGGATCGGTAGGTATTGGGTTCGAATCCCGATAGGGAGGGGATGGGTTCTAAAGGAAATTTTCATCGGCAGATTACGATTTGTTATTAAAAGGAACATAACTACGACCCTCTATCGGCGTGCAAGACTTATGGGCCGAGCCATCTTCCATGTACAGTACTTTTGGCTGGCATGGACCTATGCAATGCACAGATGGTAACTAAAATCGGACCTATAGCCGTACGTCTTCGGTTTGGCAGTAATTGCGTAAAATGAAACGCGAAAGAGCAGGGTGTGCTTCGGCCCATGACATAGATTAAAAAAAACATACTTTTGTGTTGGGGGTCAATTCAAAAAGTTTGTGGCAAACAATATACATTTTAACAATAGCGTAATAATAACGAATCTTTAACTTATGTGGTTTGTTGCAACAATATTCAATTAAGAAATCTGTTTTACAAATTTCAAAATATTGACATGTGAATGTGAGTAAGTTTTCTTGAATAATCATGATCTCTTCTCAAAAGAATCAAAATCTTCTTAATTGAAAACTGTTGCAACAACCCTTGTAAACGACCCATTATTTGACCGACCGTAGAAATTGTAAAATTTGTTTGTTCTGTTAAGGAATCATATCATGAGATTCCAGAAAACCTATCCACCTACCTGTCAATCTTCCGAGATTTTGTTGTTGCATTTGTATTGGATTTCGATCATAGTTCATTATATTACATGTGTCGCACTGCGGTTAACATAAGCGGATATTTCTTTGATTCCTGCAAATTTATACAATTTTTTGGTTTGTAGATTGATGCCCGGTGGTTTTTATTGTGTATGTCCACAATAGTTTTTAATTGGTCTACTGGATTTGTAATTGTTTTTATCTCATATGTTTCTGGTGTTGGATGTATGGGTTGAGTACATGCTTTGCATTTTTTAATTACTTCCTGGATTCTCTTCTTATGCTTTGCGAAAAAATATTTACTTAATATTAAACACATTTGGTGTTGTTTCTTCTCCTGAGTGATTTTTCTTCTCGTGAATCGATTTGATTATATCTCCCTGCTTTTGTGTATCATCTATGTCGTCCAGACATATGAGCTTATTATATTTAGATTATTCCTGCTTGTGTTTTTGGTGCAATTGTATATATAATCAGATACTTCAACATCACAGATGATTGCAATGTTTTCGGTTTGTTTTGATGTTATGAAATTGAGGATATTTTTTATTGAATTTTCTTGGTAATTTTCCTTTGTATACTCATATAATACTTTACTAAAGTTTTTTGGTATTTCCTTGTTTGGTCTATGTGGCTTTAGTTGAGGTCCCCTTTTGAAGATGATTTGTCTAGGGAACTCGTTTATCGGTGAATTTGTTATTGTTAATGAATTCTGGTTGCTTTCATAGCTATTTATTTCCGGCCTTGATAAAGCGTCGGCATTGTTATTTATTGTACCCTTTTTGTATTTAATTTCGAATTCATATTCCGATAGCTTTAGTCTCCATCTGACTAATTTTGATGATGGGTCTTTCAGAGACATTAACCATGCGAGTGGTCGATAATCCGAATAAATTTTGAATTTCTTTCCGTAAAGGTAGGGTCGAAAATGCTTATAGGCCCATACTCTTTGATAGTCGCATTCAGCTGATCAAGCTAATTTTTTTATTTCCGACTTGTTGGTTTTTTGTTCACGATGATGATTGGGCTATTCCAAGGGCTTTTGCTCTCTTGGAAAATGATGTTTTGTAAAAGTTCATTGATTTGTTTTTTTATCTCTGGCATTTGTGAGTTTGAGTAACGATACTGTTTCTTGTGAATCGGGTTTTCATTTGTAAGCTCTATTGTGTGTTCTATGTCACCTTTGTATGGTAACGTTGAACCTGTGTCAATTCTGATATTTATAGAAAATCTCTTCCAGTTGGTTTTTTTGTAAATTTTGTGTCAAATTTATTGCATAGCTACCTACTTTAAATGATTTTGTTTGAATTGTATGAGTTGGAAGGGTCAATGTTTTGTTTCAGATATCAATTACGATACCCAGTTGTTTTAGAAGGTTTGTACCAATTAGACCACCAAAGACATTATGAAACTTTAACAAATGGAATTTTAATTTTTCTGTAGTTCTTAGTTATTTTAATCCGTTTAGGTTAATTATTTTATCTACTTGGAATGCATTGCTGACTGTTTTAATTGTAATGGGACCTGTCAACAATACTGAACCAATCGATACCTATATAAAGGCCGAAATTAAAACGAAAACCGAAGAACCTATTTATGGTAAATCGTATCCCTACCCCGTTAGCATAATTTATAAACCAGGTTATACCAACAAAATTGCGGATGTCCTATCCCGCCTAGAGATAAAGGCCAATACCCTATCAACAGATGACATAATTCATAGCGCGGATCAGGACAATTCCGATTTGATTCCATACTGTGATGCACCGATAAACGTTTTTGGGAACCAACTTATTTTTACGGAGAATAAGAATGTTTACGCCTATGAAGAACCACATCCGAATTACCACATACATTTTATCAGTTTACGAGATATAACCAACGAAGCCCTGATGAACACACTCACAGAAAGGCTGAACCCTACAACAATTAATGGCGTGAAGATTCCAGAACAATACATCAAAATTTTTCAAGAATTATATACATAACATTTTGCTGGATTCAAAATCTGCCTAACTCAAAAATTCGTGCAAGAAATCAAGAACAAGGAGAATAAATTCAGGATTATTCAAGAGGAACATAAAAGAGCGCACCGTAACTGGAAGGAGAATAAAGATCAAATTATGGAAAAATATTACTTCTCACATTTGGCCAACCTGATAAAGAAGTACCCACGAAACTGTGAAATTTGCCACACAAATCGCCACCCGAAACAGGTTAAACTTAAACCTACACCAATGCCGACCTATCCAACGGAGATTATCTTACGGAGAAAAATTCATCACATGCATAGGTAAGTTCTCGAAATTTACGAAGCTCCTCCATATTAAGGACAGATCAGCTCCGCATATAAGAGATAAAAATCATCAAAATTTTGTATTATTTCACGACACCCAAAATAATAGTGATGGCCAATGAGTCAAGTTTTATCAGTCCTATGGTATCGAATTTTATCAAGATGCTCGGAATACAAATTTTCTTACGTCATCCCAAAATAGTGAGGTAAATGGTACAGTGGAGAGAGTCCATTCGACCATCATAGAGATGATAAGGTGTCTACAAAATGAACTTAAGGGTATCCCCACCAAAGGGAATTGCCGTGGATCGATATAATAATTAGATTTAATTGGTCATTGGAAGGAAACCCAACGATATATTCTTTGGATGAACCAATCGCATCAATTTCCAAAATATGTTAAACTATAAGGATAAATAAAAATGCCGATGTAATCTAACGAATTCAAAACTCCCAACAAACTAAACTACAAAGAGAAAATTCGAGGAAATTAGAACCAAAATATACGAGGTTGGACACACGATATACGTCGCAATAAAATAAATCCAAGCAAAGGATAAAACAAAGTTTAGAACGGAAACTGTGGCAAAAAACAACAATGTCACAGTGATAACTGCTGAAATTATCAACAATAATAATGAACAATATCAAATGAATACCGTCTTGATGAACACTGCAGAAAAATTCTTAGCGAATACAACAAAATTGTCGACTCACTACACGAAGACTCTGAAGGACGAATCCAACAAATATTATTCAACCTTGCAAAAGGTGAAATAATTAACACGAAATTGAAACACTTCCATACACAAATGAAGTAGAAGCAATAGAATACGCGGAACCGATGATGCTTGTCAAAAATTCTACCATCTTATATGTAATATCAATATCTAAGACAAGCAGCCAAGAAAATAATCATGTTATCATTAGATCAACGATCAACCAAAACAAACGGATGTACTTAGAATACAAGGAGCTCCTCATTAACCAACACGAATTATTTGGAATCATTGAGACATGCAACTCTTTTCGTGAAACTACAATTTGCGAGATGAACCACATAGAAGAGATAAAGAGTGACCATTGCATCAGTCAGCTAATAAAAAGAATGCACGCTAAATGTGATTGCCGATTTAACAAAAACCATATAATCGAGGCCTTGAACGAAAACACAATCTATCTACGCAGTTTTAACGGGTCCGTTAGTAATAACAACAACGAAATCATAAAAATCGATAGTGAAATATTCATCAACCATAAAAGATTAGAACCTCGCAAGTCCTACCATCAGTACTCCAGGGCCATATAACGGAAAAAGGCATCAAAATCGACCCAGAATACCTCCACGATTTAGGTGTTAACAACGTAAAACACCTTGTTTTTATTGATGGATCATGTTCCCGATATGCTTCACGCAGCAATCGATGTCTATCAGCTGCAATTTTCTTCAAGTTAAAGTAAAATGGCAGCGCTTTCCGCAAATTGTGTTTTGTTGGCACAAAAACTTGACTTGGTTAGAGTATAAAAAATATTTTGTTAACGCTTCAGCGAAATGATTTTTAGAAGGAAGTGTATATTCATACAAGACGTCATCTTTTGTAAATCCCTCAAAACTTAATAGTGCCCCCAATATTTGCTCTAGATGGCCTTTTCTTTCTCAAGATAGTCGACGAATAAAATACATTGCACATTTCAAAATACGGACGTCAAAATCAACATAGGCGTTTTTACATACCGACGCAAAAATCCTATTTATTAAAATCAAACAGCTCAAAAGAGCGCTCTGAATCATCGGTGCGTTGCTATGGTTGGTTCCGTGGGTTCAAGTGCGGTATCCACTTTGAACAGAGCATTCTCATGGACATCATGCAAAATAGTATAAACATTTCTTTCTGATATCTTTAAGGTGTCAGCTATCTAAGCACAACTTTAATTTTGCTCTCTTTATCTTTTCCAGAGAAATTGCAGAATTCTCAGAGCTGTCTCCTTCACATGGCATATGAAGTTATGTGTGCCAATCAGTACGGAAGTTAAATCCCAGCACCCGCTCGAAAATCTTGTTGAATTAAGTCCAATAAATTTTCGGAAGAACTAAATCCTTTCCAAGAAGAAAAACTGCCGCAGTAGCTAATGGAGGTGAACTGAATTATTCTAGTAGCATTTGTCGGCCAACAATTACACAATATCAGCTACAGTATAGACTAATATACGAGTAAGTCCGTTTCTAAGGAACTACGAGCATAGCTTGTTGTTGTTGTGTAAATCTGACAATTTTCGGCTTAGCTTAGACCCCTGTTTAAACCACATCGGAAACTTAAATTTCAAAATAGAAACCCAATTTTCCTCAATCAGTTGAGAATTGCTTAGTTTAGTTCAAATGTGCCATTTTAAAAACGTCAATCGGAATTCATTTTTCATTATACCAACCTTAGTGTCATTCATTTTCGATTTTGATTGGTTCGTTTTAAGAACCGGACCGATATTGGAAACCCGTTTTTATAACTCAAACCGAGTAGATGATAATCGGTAAAAAATGGAAAACTAGCCTGTTTTAGCGTTTTTTAGAACCCCATCTAAAACTCGTACTGTAATATAACATTCGACATGCACTTTGCTTGAATAGCTTAAGATCACCGGAGAAGAAGTTTGGTTTAAGTTTAATGGAACATTTTCGAAAATCCTTGCCTTTCAAACAGAACAATCACGAACGTTTAAGAAATGGTTTCGTTAGAAGTTGGAAGTGTGTGAAGTTATCCCATTTCATCCCAGATAAAAAACATGTTCAGAAACAGAAAATTTAAAATTTACACAAACCAAGATAATACTTAATCTAAAGTGTTTATTCTTGAAATATCTATGATCAAATAATAAGTAGACAAGCCTTATGTTGGGATTGGCGCTATGGATCCATTCAGTTTATGTATGAATTATTGCTTTTAATTAAATGTTCCCAGGAACCTAAAATGTCGTCACCGATCTTTTCTAATTTCGATACAAGATAATGACCTCTATCTACAAAAAACAATCACTAGACCAACCGTATGTTGAGATTGGTGCAACAGACCCATATATGAATGGCCCATTTAGTTTACGTATGGATTATTGATTTGAATTAGTTCTCGGGAACCACGAGTGTCGTGACCGATCTTTTCTGATTTGAACACGGCATCATGTCCGCTATCCAAAATAAAATTCACATGACGATCCGTATGTTGAGATTGTCGAAACGAATAGTTCTCGGGAACCTAAAGTGTCGTAACCGATCTCATTTGATATCGGTTGTATATAATGGCTACTATCTACAAATTAAGTTCCAAAACTATCTGTGTGTCAGAACTGGCGCTATGGGGTCGTATGTGTAAATGACCGAGTCATTTGTAAGACCAAAATTCGAATTTATAATAATGGTTCCCAGGAACCTGAAATGTCGTCGTCGATCTCCTCTGATTTCGATACAAGATGATGACCTCTATCTACAAAAAAAAACACAAGACCAACCGTATGTTGAGATTATCTTGGTTTGTGTAATTTTAAAATTTTTGGGATGAATTTAAAAATCCTGGGATGGAGATATATCTAGTATTGCCTGATGAACATTTTTTCTTTATCTGGGACGAAATACTGGGATAACTTCACACTCTTTCCAATCGGATGTAAATTCGATTTACCAAAAACCAATATCTAGAAATCCACTTTTTAATTTCGCAATTTTTATTTCCGGGATTTTGATTTCAGGATTTTGGAATCCGGAATGCAGGCTAGGGATATTTGGGAATACTTAACTTCCCCCACATACGAATATTTATATTCGATAAGTACATTTTAAATTATGCGATTTCATTCGCTGTTTGCATATCAAACTATAAACGTTTCACCGAGAACATAAAAAATTTCTAAAAATTCCTTACGGATTTTATACATTGCGAGCTTTTCTGCTTCAATGGTTTTCAGTTGCTACAAATTTTTTTATATTTTCTAACTCTTGAAATTTCCTTGTACTAATACAAGTACTCGTACAAGTTAACAAGACGTCACATAATATACGAACATTATAATGTTACTCCTCGTGATGGGAATTCATTTCAATTCAATTCTGTTTTTCTGCTATTTCCATCTGTTAACTAGTTTTCCTTATACGTATGCTTTTCAATCTATTGTTTTAATTCCCGGAAGATTAAATTTGAAAATGATTGCATCGCTTGTTTTTTGCTCAAATACGAGTATCTGAAAATGAATTTTCAGTTTATTTTTAAAACTAGCTGAAGCGATTAGTAAACATTCTGTTTGAATCGCGGATTTTAACCCATTTACAACCTTGGTTTAGCTATGGTACTAAGCAAGGCAAAAATTGTACATAGTTACGGGAATAAACAGCTTTAAAGTGTTTTTATCCGCCAATATAAAGTTTAGAACATTTGTTTTCGAAAAGTTGTTCACGATGCAACTTGCACAGTATATAATTGGTAATAATTGATTTGAGCTATTTGGAAGCATGTGTTTCTTTCATATACAAGTTAAGCAAATATACCTAGCAAAAGAAAATGGGTTTACCTTAATTGTGATTCATGCACGCCTAGATTTGATAATACTTTAACGTTTAATATCCTACAGCACGATACCAATTTTCAAATAAATTTATATTACGACCATAATAATGTTGGTATTAATTCTCCATTTAATAAATAGGCCAACATATAAATAAAGCTCTTTAATATTTATTGTCTGCTCGTACGTTGGTTCATACTAGTTCGTCCAATATAATATGAGTTCTGTCGTTTAATTCTTGAGATAGAAAATATGTTCATACCTCATAAGATTTTATACGAATGTCGTCTTATATAAAATATCACTCGTGTTACAACAATAAAAGCAAACAAAAACTGGTAAAATACAACTGAATGATTGATTGATTATGCAACTTCTGATAAATTCGCAATTCAACAAAATATACTTCGAGTGTAGATATTTTGCTAGGGATGGAACATATGATATTGCCCTCCAGTTACTGGATAGGATTCAGTGGCGCGCCATATAAATAATACGCAACCCCAAACGTGCAAGAGATCTACACCACCTATAACACAGTGCGTACCACAGGAAGGATAACAAGAGGAACTTCCTCGAAATCGGGAGCCAAGCGCGAATTTATTTACTGAACATCCATATTTATTGAATCCTTCATACATGAAAATAACAATTAGTTGTCAAATTTTAATCAGTAAGGTAATTACGTAAATCTGCTGGAGCAAAATCTACTTCTTATCAATAAGTAAACTTTTAAATTTTATAATCTACACACACGAAAAAAAATTGATATGCCACACAAATAATTACGTATATGATTCCAGCACAAAAGTGCGTCCATCGTTTTTAGAAGTAAGTTTTGCATCATAACAAAAGCGTTGTAGTCTGTCTGCATCAAAATATGTAACCAATTACATTTAAATGAAATTGATGCATTGTAAGACTAATTGTGAAGCTGGTGTACATTGAAACTGTTACGATACAAATTACATCGTAAAGTGAGTTGAGTGTAAGATTCAAATTTGCTTTGAAATTAAATCGAACAGTTTTTTTAATATTTTAAAATCAGATGTCGTGGCAAACTGTACTGCTGACCATACTAGAAATCTACGGAAAATACTTTGACCTTACATATACAGGATCAACACAATAGCTTAGCGAATTATTTTAAATTCGCTAAACAATACAGTTAACCTTGGATTATATTGAAATTTCCTTTCAAAGTAATTTTTGCACAAGTTTTAGACGTAAGTGCATCGCAAATATAGTCGATGCTATAGCTTCGTACCAAAATATATTACACGATTCCTTCGTATAAGCCGAGATGCAAAGGTTACATCGAAAAACGCCGCAAAATGTTTGAGTGTGTATGTTGTTACAGCCATCGTTTCCTTCTTTAATCGTGAAGACATAGGTATATCTTTTAGGTTTCGCGGATGAGTTGGTATATTTTCCCGTCTCTGATAGTTAGGATGATAAGATCTTTATGTTTATTTTTGTTTTTACGAACAAGGGTGATCTTGCAATCATTCTGAGAATTTTTGACTGCGTTTGTTTGACCATGTCAATATTCGAATTTGAGGTTGATTGCCATAATTGACACCCATACAAAAAAATTTGTTTAATCATTATGTTATACAGGAGAAGTTTGGATGCCAGGAAAATGGTTGAATATTTCCTCATCATTCATTTTCTCATCCTCAGTTAACCGTCGATCTAGATGGACACCTTTATATTTTGCTACAATTGATTGAGGGATTTGTATTCCGTTCATTGTGACATGCGGACAAGAAAACTCATTTAATGCTTCATACGATTGCCCATCATCTGCGAAAGTAGACGCGACATAATTTGCGAAAACGTTGGTAGATCTAAAGTGAAAATTAAATATAACGTTGGGCCAAGCACTTAAGATTAATTTTATGAAGCATACCCTCGTGCCAAACTTTATCGAATACTTGGCAACATCGAAGAAGGCGGCGGAGCAGTATTTTTCTCTTCGTATGCTGTCCTTATGTCTGTAGCTACTTTGTATACTTGCTCAATGGTTCCGTTCCCGGCTCTGAAACTAAATTGATGATTAGGAATGATATTTCGCAGTTCCGGTTTACTATTTTCGATAATAATTTTTTTGAATACTTTCGAGATGATTGATAGTAAGTTTATTGGTTTATATGACGAGACTTTGTATTGAATATAATATTTGGGCCAGTCGTACAAAGGAATAGTCAGACAGTTGTTTAAGCATTTTATCTGTAATTTGATCATACCCAGGGGCTTTCTTTAATTGAATTTAATGTGCAATAATAAACTTGACAGGTGGTTTCTTTATCTTAAATTTCCTCACAGGTCTGATTGCTACATTTTCTGTTTGAACCACCGATAATCCTAGGTTTGGAGTGAATACACTTTCAAGGTGATCAGCAAAAGCTTTAGCTTTTTACAATCGTCACTTTTAGCCCATTGACCGTTAGAAATACGAATTGGTGGGTTTGGTTGCTGAGAACGTTTAAGGTATTTAGTGGCGTTCCATAATGAATAGTTTGTGTCCGAATGAGGAGATAGTTTTGCATATAATCCATCTCTAAAGTTATGTTTAGTATCTGGCGATCGATTAATTTACCAGATACGTCTTAAGAAACGTTTCTCTGTTAACATTTCGTATATTATATTTCAGCGGATGTTATGGTGTGTCTTGTATGGTTGCTCTTTAAGGTTCAGGCGTGGCTGAAATAGCTGCGTTGACCATAATCAATAAAATTTTCCATAGCAATGTTTATATAGTTAGCTGTCTACAGTGTAGACGTCAGGTCGATATGTGAACTGATGTACATCTTGAATTGTTGTTTATAGAACATGGCTTTGTTCGGCCGAGTAATGTAGTAAGACCGGATAATGGTCAGAAAACAATACTAACAGTGGTTTAGCTTGGATTATTTCTCGATTTATTTTACGTGTGACTCCAAAGTCAAAAACGTCACGGATTTTTCGACGATCAGTTGGTAAAAAGTGCACATCCTAATGGTTTTCTTGAATAACATTCATTAACCTGCCCTTGGAGTAGTCAATCTTGAACCCCAGCAGGCATGTTTGGCATTAGAGCCGCTGGCAAAACGTTGACCCAGAGTTGCAAAACATATTTTGTACATATCTGCCGAAACGTTATTATTTGTAGGGCAATATATTGAAGTGGTGACTGAGCTTTCTTCGTCGAGGTCCACACATATCGAGTTTGCTTAAATTTCCTCAGTGCTATATTCATTTAGAACATAAAGGCAAATTCGCTTTTTTATAATAATATCAGTTGCTTTTCGACTTCTGCCCAAGGGCTGTTTTGTGCCATAAACTTCGTAACCATTTATTCCGAAATTGTGTTTATCGGTTAACATTAATTCGGTTAATTTTCTAGTTCGACTTTGTATTGGCTTATACCGCTTACGTTCCAGTGGCATATCATCAGATAATTTTTCGGAGACATTTTAGTTTCTGGATGATAATGGTTTGATTTTGAAGCATTGCTTTGTACCATATTTTGCATTGTTGTCATTAACTGCATATAATCAGTTGTATGCAGTTATTCAGGGTTGGTTCAGAATTTGTGGACTCACATTGAAGAACGCTTGCGTATTTCGGTTTGCTGGTTGGTATGTTCTGGGTGAACGAAAATCAATCAATTAACTAATATTTCTAAAGACTATATAGGCATCCCCGGTAGTTTGCAGTATGGTTTCCACCGCAATTGCTGCATTTCGTTTCAGTTGAGGAATTCTTTGGTTTTGGTCAACTTTTGGTTTGGTGTAGCTCCCCGCATACGACGCACACTTATATCAACTTGCCATATTTCCTTGAGTGACCATATTCTTGGCAGTTTAAGCTCTGAAATAAGTGGAATTCGCATTTTGAATTTTCGTTGGTCGATAAAATGAACAAATTTAATACAGCTTTCAACCTTAACTTGAAGGATCGCTGGTTGCGTGCCCTGCTTTAAATTTATATTGCACGTTGCCCTGCACCCAATATGAGTTATTGCGTTCAAGTAAGCTGGAGTGCCATCATGTGTGAACTACACTCTTTTTCTAATCAAAACAGGTACATCGTCTAGCTGTAGATCATCTTCAAGAAAATTCTACTTGATGCATCGTCAAGCCTCGCAGGAAGAAACATAGGACCACTTAAATAAATATCAATAATTTCCATCCACATGTAGCGAAAATTTATGCTGGAAGTTATTTTGCTTTATTTCATGAGGGTTTTCCATACGCCAAATATGACGTTTGTGGAAATTCAGATAAATTCCGGATATTTTAAAATTTTTTTATAAATTCATTAACAAAAAATTAAACGTTTCCGAAAATCACGTGGCAATAGTTCCTGTACACGTCGGGTTAAATTATCCTTCCAAAAAAAATGTTCAATGGTAAGTTTCTTGTTGAGAGTTCGGGAAAATAGTACAAATTGAAATACACATAGGTACAGTTATTGCGTAGGTGCAGTGAAATATATTTACTAAATGTTTTTTGGCGAGACGATACACATATTAAAGGAAACACCTTTAATAATTCTAGGTTAGCGCTGAACGAAGTATTTCGGCGGTCTTCTATAACAAGCTCGACTTGGTGGTATCCCTGTTTCAAATCAAGGGTTTTAAAATATGTTGATTTACCTAGCTGTTCTAAAATTTCATTGGGATTAGGAAGAGAGAAAACTTTACCCACATTTAAGTCATTAAATTTTATAAAATCATTATTTAAGCGCCATTTCTTCTCTTCGTTATCTGATTGTTTAGGAACGAAAGCAGGAAAATTTCAAGGTTGTAGCTCTACTATACCTAGAATGACTTTCGAAAGTAGCTAAGGCCCATTAATAAAATTATATTTTTAAATCTCATGGAACACCATGTCAGACCCATTAGAAAATCATATAACTTGCTTGGGACACTCTTTTGGATTTAAACAGTCTACCAATATAACTAAAATGCATGCTAGATGCTTAGAAAATACTTAGAATGACTTTTGGAATGTACCTAAGGCCCATTAAAAATCGCATATCCTCTAAATTATACAATATAAATTCGCCTGAATGTTTACTTAGACCAATACTAGTAAAATAAGTTCATTGAATTTCTGGAGTAGTTTGGATAAATTTCACTAGGGTGGTTTATGATCCATTGATTGGATGGAACCTTCCAGCAATCTTCTATAGAATCTATGAAAATTCAAAATGTATAAGTGCACGTTTTAAAAGTGTAAACCGGATCTTATGGATGTTTAAGAGCTATTAACACTTAACTCTAGAGATCGATCCACAAATCTGAGTGTACCGGTATTTCGGGGATATACTTTCGAGAATTTTTGGTTATAAGCGGAATACCACGGCGAACTTCGAGGAAGTTTTTTTATCTAGTGTAAATGGAAATAATAATGCGAAAATTGTACGCCAGGTCTTGTGGATGTTTAGGGTGTACCGGCATTTCGGCGATACTTTTGCAAATTTTTGATGATATGCGGCATATCGATGTGATCTTCGATGGGATCTTGTGGATGTTTGATGACTATAATAATAAGTAAATTGGTAGAAATAAATATGTCATGTTGGTAGATAAAAAATTATTGTTAGTATTTAGATTTTGTATACAACTATGTGTATTAAGTTATTCTTTGGAGTAAATTAAAACTTTCGAATTTATTTTGATTGTTGTATTGATTTACATTGGGAAACCTATAATGAGTCGTGATATTCGACATTTTATTTTTTGGCAAACCGAGAATAAGACGGTGTATTATAGAACCTGTAAATTAAATAATACAAGTCAGTTTGTTAATCTGGAATCATCGATAGTGTTTTGTTCGTTATTTCAATTTATTCAATTTCATCATCAATTTCTTGACCACAGTTATCAATCATTTTACCTTCTCATCAAATTACATTAACTTCCATCATCATTTTTCTGCTGTATTTCGTGTATTGCTGCAATTCTATCAACAACAGCTGGCAGTTTTTATCAACATTTTTTCTTCTGATTAAGTTACCACCGGCTCATCACAGGTCTAAACAAACATTTTTTGGTGCCGAAACCCGGGATGCAAATATTCAGCTAAGCAAATTTTTGTATATATCTTATTACTGTCTCATTTGTTTGGCTGATTTTGATTATTATTTATTGGATTTTAGTTTAGAGTTATCGGGGTTTATCAGATGTACATTATTAATACTATTATTCATTGCAGTTCCTGATTAAGCTAATTTATTTGGTTCTAATGAGGTTTTTTGATTACAGAATGTCTTTGAAGCTGTACTACTTTTTCATTAAAAATTAATTGGCTGTAATTAGTAGTAATAGTTCCTTTTATTCTTTTAACTAGTTGATAATTACTATTCAAATTATTGATTTAGTTTATTTGGGAATTTATTATATTAATACTATCCTTTATAGTTGGTTTCTTTTATAATTTCCTGATTGGAGAGTTAAAAATACTGAGTTTTATTTAATTTAATATAATTTAATTGTATATTTAGGATTTAATTCGTTTCACGTCAATGGGTTTATAAAACTATTTTAATTGATCAACGAATATGATTGTATGGAAAATTGAGGTATCGGAGGAGGGAAATTTATAAAGTTGCATAACAGCGGTGTTGCCTGATTCCTGTTTATATTAAATTTTAGTTCTAATTAATATTTTTTAGGAAGCATGCAATTTTCATGACTTTTGTGGAAGAAGTCAAGGTAGGCATCACTCGCTATAACCGGGTTTGCTAATGAATTTGATATTTCAGTGGTTGTTGAATTTTTTGAAATTATAAATGGCTTGGAGACTACAGAATAAAATTTAAATGCAGACAAATATTGCTGTATTTAGATAGTTTTTGTATTTTCGGGGTTCATGGCACTTCTTTAATTGAATTATTTTCTAGGTTGAACGGGAGACTGTAAATTGGTAAATGTTTTGGTTAGCTTGTTCTAAGTTGGATAAAAAGTTATTGCTGGTTATCAATTATATGGGTGGAGGAAATGGTTAATCACTCATAATAATGAAGTTTTATATCAGGAAATTTACCAACTAAAATTTTTTAGGATCTTGATTGCTGATTATTTATATTCAGGAAACAAAAATTATCGTGTCGTCTTGTGCTTGTGCTTTACTAACTATTGACTACTTAGGTGTCTGTAACCGGGTCTCGTCTATCATATCTAATAACCTTTTCTATCTCTCCGTATTGTTATATGTGTAAGGGGTGTACGGTAGGCCCGGCGTATCCGGGGTCCTTGCTTAGTCTTGGCTGTACATCCTAATCAATCAATCAATAAATTTAAAATTCACCTACAATTTTGATAGCATATTTACTATCGCAAAATGTTCAAATACCTAACAGTAGGAATTAGATAATTATTAAATAGATTTTCTTAATTTTTTCGGATATCGTATGAGTTGCACTTAGATAGGTTGTTGTTTTGTACTCTTAATCTTATTTAAATGAAAAAGAAAAATTTGTTCATTGCTTATTCCGGAGCAAATAGTTAATCTAATTTATGATTGGTGCTGATTAATGACTAATATTCGGGTGTGATAATATTTTAAAAATGGATTGGAATAATAAAATTAATTTAATCTGGATTAAGGAAAGGATTCCGGAAT
Organism: Nephrotoma guestfalica; assembly: GCA_963691935.1. Lineage (NCBI taxonomy): Eukaryota > Metazoa > Arthropoda > Insecta > Diptera > Tipulidae > Nephrotoma > Nephrotoma guestfalica. Next base: position 210,449,775 of record OY829915.1, read on the forward strand.
TAATAGTGTCTATGCATCTCAATTTAATAACCAATTTAATTTCTTGGACATTGGTGTTTGGGAAGCAGTTTTGTTGGTTAAACTTTCGAATATTGGAAAGTGAAGTGGTAGTCATTAATCTTAAGTTAATCTACAGGAAATATTTTGGATGGCGACCCAGTTATTAACTATTTAAATTTAGTATTTAGTTATAATATGTTATTATAAGTTAAACAGTTTACTTATTCTTGGTAAAGCAGTTAATCTATTTTAAGAGTGGTGCTGGTTAGATACGGATACTCCGAGTGTTAGTGTTTAAAACTGGTTTATAATAATAAAATTTAAATTAAATATTGGCTGTTAGGGAAAGAATTCCGGATCCAATAGCACTTATCAGCAAATAATTCAAATTCTAACAATATATTGACTCCAGGAGTTAAGCATTCTGGAAGCGGTTTTGATGGCTATACTTAACTAAAGTATTTCAAAATAATAATTAATTTCAGATGCGGTTCAAAGGGAAGCTGACACAATTTGAAAGAGTCTGTAACCGGGCCAGGTCTGTCACATCTACTGTTGGTTGTGCATTCAAATCAAATCAAAATTTATTAATCCTATTTAATTAATGATGAATTTACATTTCAGCTTTAGAGGCAGATGAATAATATAATTTTTAATGTAGGTTTATTTTAGGTGCTGTTTCCAAGAAGCAATTGTTGATGGTCATTAAAACTTTTATCCCTTGTATTGTCTTGTGTTGTACGATCAAGGTTCTTGTAACCGGGTCGCTCTGCCAAAACAAAAAAAAAACCTTTCCTATCCTTACCATTGCCTACCTTATCGGCTATTTCTAGGTGTCTGTAACCGGGCTGATTCAGTCCCATCCAATTAACCTGTCTAATCCCTCGGTTTTGTTATATGTAAAAGGAGTGTACGGTGGGCCCGGCGTCTCCCGGAAGATCTTGTCTAAGAACTTGGTCGTGCATTCAAAATCAATCAATCAATATCTTATTACTGTCTCATTTGCAAATAATAAAAACCGAGATAAATTTGATTATCGAAATCTCCATTGCGTGACAATTATTTTACACATCCTCGTTGTCATAATATTGGGTGAAGTGATACTTTTAATTAGAGTGAAGTGGCCGACAAATTAATGAAGTTGCGTGATCGAGCGCACACATCAATGAACAATATTTTAAAATTTGCTGAAGGAATAGCTGAGACTACAACTTTTGAAAATTTAAATGAGCTTGAATATCAGTTATTCGATTATCCAGCATATGCTTGGTGTAGTGGAAGAAACGTATTTTAAAACACGAGAGTTACTAACCTGTGCTTGTAATAGACTTGGGCGTAGTGAATCGAATAATGCACATGATTTGAATGCCACCCTTGAGCAATTTTTGAACCAGCAGAAAACTTTCTATGAGAGAGTGAATACGTTGCAACACGCCCGTTTGTGAAAAATTAATATAGTGCCATTCTCGAGTGACTATAAACATCAGGCCTCCTCCAATGACTTGTTTAAGACTACAGTGCATGACAATCAAAAAATTAGCAAGGTGCATAAATTACAAATATTAAAGGGCTTATTAAAAGACGAAGCTGCTTCCTTAATCAGGCATAAAATAAATGTAACTAGTAAATTATGTAACCGATGTAAACAAATGACACCCATTGTTTCTTCGTTAATCCAAACCTTTTTTGATCAAAGGCTATGTGGTTCTGCCAACGGGAAAGAGTTGCGACGAATTTGTGAAACAGCTAATATAATATTCCTCAGGCTACGAGCGTTGATCCATGGCTTATTCATATTTTGTTAGGGAAAATGATTCGATTGGTAGAGACTATCCAACATTCAATAGTTTTATTGAGTTTTTGAATAAGAGGTGTAACGCGTTAGAAATTTGCGATGCATTAAGTAAGAAGGTTGCATCGAAACCTAATACCAAAACCTTTATAGCTTCTAATGCTAACACTATATATGACTACTTATAGTCTGTAGACAAGATCACTCGCTGTTCAAATGTCCAGAATTCAAAAACAAAATCATTGAAACAAGAACAAAACTAACGATAGAAAGAGACTTATATGTCGTAATTGCTTCAATAAAGGTTATGCAAGTGCTAAATGTTTCAGCAAAGCTTCATGTCTTATTTGTAAAAATCGCCCTCATACATTACTCCATAAAGATTCAAACGAAAATCTCCATGGACAAGGATCCAGTCACTCAGGTGGTGACTGTCAGCTGGACAAACCAAAGGCAAAATTAATATGACCATCTATTCAAGCTTAGAACCAAACTTTAAGCAAACCGTTACGGCTCATAGATAAATAAAATTACCAACGAAGCCAATCAAGCTTCCCACACAAATTCGTGGATTGGAATTAACTGATTCACAATACTTCCAACCAAATAAAATTGATGTTCTTCACGGATCTTCTCCTCGATTAAATCCCGAAATTATAATAGTAAAGGAATTTTCAATTTTGCAATCATCAACATTTGGCTGGTTAGTTGCGGGCAACTTCCCTGACCAATTACCATCAAAATGCACACTACGTCGTAGTCAATAGTTAATTCAGCATATGACGACCTACACCATGAGTTGAAGAAATTTTGGGAAAATGAAAAAACGATACCCACAACTAATCCAAATTTATGTATGAATGAATGATATACTCGTATTTTATGAACAGACAACCAGGAAAGATAGCGGCGGTTAGTTTATTGTCAAAGTACCTTTAAAAAAACAGCGACAATTAGTATAGTTCGCTTCAAACAGCAACTTCTATTCGCTATGGAAAACAAATTTTCAAAGTCACCAGAATTCCATGAAGCAAATAAATCATTCATCAATGCATCGAGCTAGGACATATGACGTATACACCAGCTAATATGATACCCACAGAAAACGATGAGAAGTACTACCTACCACACCACGCTATCTTCAAGTTAAGTAGTAGTACTACTAAATTGCGAGTAGTACTCGATGCGTTATATAAAACTAGCACTCAAGAATCACTGAACGATGTTTTACAAGTTGGCCCAAATATACAAATCGATCGTTCCACAATAGTGTTAAGATTTAGAAAACATGCAATTGCTCTAGTTGCTGACATAGAGAAAATGTATCGGCATTTTGTAAAGGAACTGTCGTGAGGTCGTTCACAAATTTTGAGAGCGTTCTTTCTAATTGGTGGAAAATGTTTACATCAGCACGAGGTCTACCATCCAGTGAGTGGAAAATTATTGAGGAGTTGAATAGTTTAGTGAACAATTTGCGCTTACGCCAATATTTAATATTGATCTGGTTCAACGTTTCGACAATTTTATAATTCATTCGGTCGGAGATAGGTTAGGTAAAGGATTAAGTAAAGAGGAATTTAGTTTTTGCGGCACGACAATTTCTGACTCTGATCTATCCATGGAGTGGGATTCGTTTATGCAGTATTCGGTGGATTTTCTCTCCCAACAGCCGAGTTTCCCGAATATAATTTACAGCGAGGACACACAATCTCATCTACTTTGGGTAATCCACACTTTTTGCAAAATTGATGTAATAAAGTTCCAAAGGGACATTTGAAAAGTAATGTCCTTGGGAAGCACAATTCCAGCAGTACATACATATAGTAGTTTTAGGTATATTCATGTTAGGTGAAAACAGTATGGATTGGGGATTGGTTTTTTGATAGTACTTTTGAAATACAGCAGCAATATTTGAGGTGGATTTATATGTTGGTTCAGCGGAACTATTCGGGTCTGGAAAGTTCGAATGATACATGGTCGGAAAAGGTGGTAATTTTTCATTAGATAAATGAACTTGTGGACGATTTGAAAAAGTCTGAGATGCGGTATCCTGAGTATGCTTAATCTCGTGTACCTCAGATTTTCGTGTATCTCATCGTACCGATTGTCTATGTAAATCGGGTTCTGGGACAAATCCCTCCTCATTCCATAGTTCTTCGAGAGATCGACATCTTGCAATTATCTGGTCTATTGGCATGAAAGTTTCACTGTTTGTAAAAATTTTGAGACCAGGGCGCATGTTTCTGCGAACAATTCGAACAAACTCAGGGTCCGAGTATGGGATGTGTAATGAACTAGATAACAAATACATATCACTAAAATAAGATATGAATGACTCGTTGGTTTCACAGTGCTGTAGGCCACGAGTCAGTTCTCGAGTCTTGAAAGTATCGCTGCATCTCATTTCTCAGGTGATGTCATGTAATCACTACATTAAAATTTTTTGCGAACGAAAGCCCAGTACTATTTAGCAGCTTCTTTTTCAAGGATAAATCCAAGTTCTTTAACCAAACGATACTGTGGTATATTGAAGTTATTAGATAGATATTCAACCTGGAAAAGGAATTTGTCTACACTTCTATCTTTCCTATCGCCATTATATTTCAGATTCCAATGCTCCAGAAACATTGGCTGTGATTATCGAGTCCGTATGATGGATTCGAATTAGGAACATCGGGATTTGACATAGCAGGAGCAGTGGAGTTGGAATTTTGAAACTCGATGGACTTTGTTGGAAATGTGGATTATAAAATTCTACATTATGTTCTACATCTACATTATGATTAGGAACTGATACTTCTGAAATTGGTGGGTGATCGTTAGTAACATTATGTTGCGAAATTGCATAGTGAAATTTATTTCCTTCTAATTTTTGGGTTAATGCTTTAATTTGATTAGTTATTCGTTGAGAATTACTTGCAATACTATCCACTGATTGTTGAGATGTATTTGGTAAGCAAGAATTTGTGGTGCGTGCTTCTGAATGATTTGACTTTACCGAGTCATCAAAATGAACCTTTTTCGTTGGTTTAATTCCCATTGCTATTAATTTCTGTAGCATTGTTTCCATATTCGCTGATTCTTGATTCAAATGCTGTGTAGCCAACCTATCGGCCTTTAAAAGCATGTCAGTTTGGTTCGCTAAGTTCAAAGTGCTAGGTTGTACATCCATACATGGATTACTAGCTGAGCTTGAAGTATTAAAGTTCCTTGAAACATAAGGAACGTCAGAAATATTTCCTACTTCAGAAGACTTTATTTGGGCCGGAGACACATTTGATTCAACCTCGTCGTTATCGGAATCGTCAGGTAAATCATCAGGTAAAAACGTATTCATGAAACTCTGAGCATCGATTCGTTTCAATATCCAAGTTTGCCCAAACGACACTAATTATCAACTGATTCGTGACAGTCCAAACCAAGACATCAAAACCTACAAACTAATCACTGCGACATATGGCACAGCTTGTGCGCCTTACTTAGCAATTAAAACCCTAAAGAAATCTGCAGAAAATTATCTTCAGACTTGTCCAAAGGCTGCGTATGTTATAATGACTTTTAACGACTTTTATATAGACGATATGTTGACTGGTAGTGACAGTGTTCAAGAAGCGGTAGAGCTGAAAGGGCAATTAATTGAAATCTTAAGACAAAGCGGATTTAATGTACGCAAATGGAAATCTAATGATAATAAATTTCTACAGTTATTTTCAAAGCAAGAGATACAAAATACTTCAAAGCTTATTGAAGATGACATATCTAAAAAAAACTCTGGGAAGCATCTGGAATGCAGAAGCAGACGAGTTTTCCTTTAAAGTCCAACGAGAGAATGATTCTATAGTATGGACTAAGCGAAAAATACTTTCAGCTGCATCCAAGACGTACGATCCATGGCTTTTGAAAACTGAATGGGACTCTATTTTACCCAATAACATCGTGCAATCATGGAAAAGTATCTATAATTCATTACCAGAACTTGAAATTATTCATATTCCAAGATGATTAACATCATTAAATAGCCGTAAGCAGTTGCAATTACATTCGTTTTGTGACGCCTCCGAAGCGGCATATAGTTGTGCCATTTACATGCGAGCTATCAATGATATAGGCGAAATAACCGAAAGCATCATTACCGCTAAGAGTAAGGTAGCACCAACTAAACAAATTTCACTACCATGGTTGGAATTGTGCGGAGCTACACTTTTGTGCAAACTAGTAAAATTCTGCATGGAATCATTCACTTGCGATCAATTAGATATTGTTGCCTGGACGGATTCCATGGTCGTACTTCACTGGCTAACTAATGTTCTACGAAGGTGGAAGTCATATGTTGGAAACAGAACGGCAGCGATTCTTGAAACAATCCCGCGAAATTAGTGGCAACATGTTGACTCAAAATATAACCCAGCAGACGTGATCAAAATCGGATCAGTGGTGGCATGAACAACGATGGTTAAGGGAACTAGAACACAACTGGTCAAAATCGAAGTGTACAAAAAACTCGGATAACATAAAGAAAATTCAAAAGTATTTCAATCGAACAAGCTGAAATGCATGAGGCAGAAATTGTGTTACTGCGTAACGTCCAACAAAGAATATTTTCGATCGAGTTTTCAATTTTACGCAACAAATCACATTCACCAATAAAACATCAACTATCTTCACTAGGCGTAGGCGGGCGATTTAACATATTGGGCTAAACTTTCAACTATTTTGCCGAAAAATCATCTAGTTTGCAATCTCATAGTACGAGACGTACATATAATTCACATGCTTGCAGACAACTCACTAACTATGAGTATCCTACGAAATAAGTACTGGATAGTAGGAGCGAGGTAGATCATCAAGCGCTACATAAAGTAATACACGGTACGCATTCGATACCGGTTCCACAAAAACGACCAAAAGATGGCTGATTTACCAGCAGTACGATATCAGCAGAGTCGACCATTTTTGAAAAATGGCCTAGATTATGCTGAATTAATGGTCCTTCAATTCTGTTGATCAAGAAATCGATTGTTTCATTATTTGTAGCGCCGCCCTGTTAAGAGTCACAAGTCGTTTATATTCATATAAAGGAATATTAGACTTAAAATTCGCCATGTGGCCAATGTGGGCAAGTTTAGTTGTTGAGAACGTCATGAAATCGAGAGGTTGCAACATTTTGATTGAACGACCTGAATGAGCGCGTGTTTCTGTCGGTATGTTTACTACGGAACCAGTGGGCACAAACTTCTACTCTATTGAAAAAAAAATCTTATTGGGATACCCCGTACAATCGCATGCAAATGAATATATTTTATGTTACGAGAGTGTGATAATCCAGGTTAAGCGTTTCGTTTTTGACCTTTTCTATATATAATGACATAGCAGCTATAAAGCGCTTAGAAGCAATTTAAATTTTATATGCTCAATTGAATATTAGCAAAACAACATTTGCAACGACCGTTGGTAATTCTATATTATACGAATTTTCTCGACTCAGTTGGAAAATGCAAATTAAGTTATTTTTCAAATATTATTATTTTTTGTACAAATTACAGTGATTTATATTCCTTAAAGTGTTCTATTTATCTATTATTTATATTTATGTTCGAGTATACGAACCAACTTACATATTCATAGATGGAAAACTTTCGAAAACAGTACCATTGGAAGGCGTGGGTGAATTTTGTATATAATTCACTGTTAAGTTCAAATGCTGGTTGAAAATCAATGTCTTCCATAATTTATTTGAATACATTTATATAAAATGAGCGTTTCCGGGTACCAGAAGTTCATTATGTATTGATAAAATATCGTTCCTATTAAAATCGACTTTCTGTTCATAAATTGAAATAGAAAAGTGTTATGCTATATACAAAGGGTTCTACACCGTGTAAATTCACTCCCGTGTAAATTGCTCTTCCTTTAGCTATTTATCACATCTCATAAATTACTTCCATTGTTAATTTTATTGTGTGATTACAGTTGCATTATCATAATTACACAACTCTTCTACTTTTTGTTCAAATCTCGATGTACTCTAAGTATCCGTACATATAGCTTTGAACATTACAAACTTTTCAATTTTACCATTATAAAAGTTCAACTTTTAATTTTGTAGTAAAAAAACATAAAATTTTCACAACAAAATTAAAAATTATAAAAGCTACAAAAAGCTTGGAGAAATATAAACTAAATGGACACTATAATGGATTGAGCTTTATAACTGCTACGAAAATTTTAATTTAAATTGGATTAGTTTCCAAAAAAAAATTTATAGTAGCTACATAACAGAAAGTTAAGTCGTGCAATATACAAATAGCCTTTCGACTTGAATATAGTATATACAGATTAAAATAGTTAGATAGAGACGAAATAATATTTAACAAACTATGTTCGCCTCAGTAAATTGTAATAAATCTCAATCTATTATTGAAAAAATGTTTTAGTTCATTACTTTCGAAATTATACTTTGAACTGTTTATAGTTCTGCTCCTCCACGCCGGTACAACCCGCAAACGGTTAATCCTACTATGCTCAAAACCAACAAGTGTAGAACCTGTGTCCTACGTTTGCCTGGTTGCTGTTTGTTCAGGCAGAAATGTAAAGTAGACAGAACTACGGTTGAGAAACGAACCTGGTAGTAAAAAACTGGAAAAAACTCTTTAAGGAGTTGTTCAAGAAGATCATGGTGGTGATTGTAATCGACAGGACTCAGGAAGATATAGGTACGGTGCCGCTAAATTGGAGTAAGTTTTGAAAAGCTCTAGTCACCGCATTTCCCGGATCAGCCCTATCCTGCTGGAGTTTGGTATGGCTGCAAAATCACCCCAAGCTTGCAGGTATGTGTCTAACAAATATTGCTGTCCCGTTTACAAAATGGCTGTAGAAAATCTAGTGGTTTGGTCTGAGCCGCTGTCTGCACCGATGAATACCAATACCTCAACCAACTCCAGGGCAATGAAGTTATGTAGTGTACTTCAGGATTATTCTTGTCATGTGAAAGTTTTGATATAACTTTGAACCCTTTGTCTAAATGTTTAAGTTCTTTAAAAGCTCACATGTAAAGAAAATAGCTATGAGTCATTCAAGCATTCTTGTAAATACAGATTGAAAAATTTTCCTCCAAAATTACAGCAAAGTTACCTTAACAAAGGCTTAGTTAAAGTCATAATGGAAAGCGTTACGTGTTCACATCACAATTTACAGATGATGGATTATCAATCTTTTGAAATGCAAAACTGGTTTTAAGCCGACGTATGTTGAACAGTAGGTAAGAAATTTTAAAAACTATTAATCTCTTTGATTTTATAAATTGTAGAGTAAAAACGGAATGTTCCCCAACGATAATCACAGGCATTTCTAATGTGAAAAGGACAATTTTAGAAACAGAAGCAAAACCAACTGGAATAATTTCAGAAATATTCTATAGAATTTGGCGATATTGGCTTAAAATTCCATGTATCAATATAGGCGTTTTATGACCTCGTACATTTCCTTAGTATAGATCAAGCATAACGAAAGAAAGTTTAGCTTGTGACCTTGTTATTCTTGAAATTGTAGCACGCAAAATTACATTTTCTTGTGGTTTGTCAACAGAGTGCAGACGATCTACTCTGGTTTGGAACTGAGATTAACTTCATTTTACCAGTCGTTTACTTATCTAGGAGTAAATTGTGAATGCTCCGCTAAAGTTATATAGTGCTAATCCGATATCAGGCTGATGCAACGATGTTGGTTGCTCGCTGGAGGATACGAGCTGTTTGTTTAAGGCTGACGAGAAATAATTTTGCCCCACTGTTATTCCTGAGATTGATATTTTTTTGTAACTCTCCAGATTCATGACGAAAATCTCTGTACTACGTAGATGGAAACGGTAGTGATTTCTTTTATTGAACGTTATCTGTCTTAAAACGTAATCATAAAGTAATCGATTTTGAAATTTTTGTAAGTTTACCTTTCGTTATACCGCCGAAATCGAAAATTGTGGTTTTAAAGGTGATGTCTCTCTATGACAGTCTGGGTGTCTGTCTCTACAGCCCAGGCGGATTGACTAATTTCGATAAAACTTCATATTCCGCATTTTTGGGAGACCCCAGTGATTTCACCGGAATTGAAAGCATCCATTGAAAGGTTTTTCATTTTTTTGCTTTTGGTATATATTTTCTGAGGTATAGCATATGCTAAAAATCGATCAAGAATAAGGTGTTTATAAACATTTACTGAACTGGTTCTGTTATTCTTCGAAAATTAAAGCAGAAATTACAATTTTTGATAAAAACGATTTTTTAACCAAAATTTTGTTTAATTTTAGGACAATTTGTTTTGGAAACCAACTTTTTTGTTTTCTGTTATTTAAGATAAAAGCCGACAATTGCCCATATTTTGGGATTATGGAGCTAACACGCACAGGCACACAACATGACAAATTGTTTTTTGGAATGGACTAACCGGAAGATGCTATAGGTTTAACTTATTTTTAGCTGAAAAGATCACCGATATATCAAAAATATGAAGTACTTAAGCCAAGTGTGTTTGCTATTCATGGTAGAAGAAAGTCGGGGGTTGGCCGCACCGCTCCATATACACATGTTCATTTTTTTGGGTTTTGCAAGCCAATATCCAACTATTTGATTTATTGAACGTTAACTTTTTATCGCGATTATAAGTTCTAACGTACCACGTGTAATTTTTTACAAATTTTTAGATGAAACGTATTTTTCAGAAAACTATCAAAACCTTCAATTCTAATTAATAGTTTTTGCTTAAGGGTAAATATTATGCTCAATGGAAGAAAGAAAAATGAGTCATCGGTCACCATTAAAGCAGTTAATTGGATGCTTAAATATTTGGCAGTGTACTTAAAATCATACAATTGTGGAGTAACGTTAAATTCATTTTGGTCCAACTGAGAGGAATGATTCGCAATTTCCTAACCATAGCTACTACATGATAATAATGACTAAGTTCATGATTAGGAATTTTAGATTTTTATATAAAAGAGCCAACGTGTGCACAAGGAATGCATACGTTGATGAAATAAACTAAATAAATACGAATTGAATATAAATTGGAAACGAATTGAATACGAATTGAATATGAATTAAATATGAATTGAATATGAATTGAATGTGAATTGAATATGAATTGAATATGAATTGAATACGAATTGAATACGAATTAAATATGAATTGAATATGAATTGAATATGAATTGAATATAAATTGAATAAGAATTGAATATGAATTGAATATGAATTGAATATGAATTGAATATGAATTGAGTACGAATTGAATATGAATTGAATATGAATTGAATATGAATTGAATGTGAATTGATAATGAATTCAATATGAATTGCATATGAATTGCATATGAATTGAATATGAATTGAATATGAATTGAATATGAATTGAATATGAATTGAATATGAATTGAATATAAATTGAATATAAATTGATTATGAATTGAATCCGAATTAAATATAAATTGAATATGAATTGAATATGAATTAAATATGAATTGAGTATGAATTGATTATGAATTGAATATGAATTGCATATGAATTGCATATTATGAATTGCATATGAATTGCATATGAATTGAATATGAATTGAATATAAATTGAATATAAATTGATTATGAATTGAATCCGAATTGAATATGAATTGAATATGAATTGAATATGAATTGAATATGAATTGAATATGAATTGAGTATGAATTGAATATAAATTGAATATGAATTGAATATGAATTGAACATGAATTGAATATGAATTGAATACGAATTGAATATGAATTGAATACGAATTGAATATGAATTGAATGTGAATTGATAATGAATTCAATATGAATTGCATATGAATTGCATATGAATTGAATATGAATTGAATATGAATTGAATATGAATTGAATATAAATTGAATATAAATTGATTATGAATTGAATCCGAATTGAATATGAATTGAATATGAATTGAATATGAATTGAATATGAATTGAATATGAATTGAATATAAATTGAATATGAATTGAATATGAATTGAACATGAATTGAATATGAATTGAATACGAATTGAATATGAATTGAATACGAATTGAATATGAATTGAATGTGAATTGATAATGAATTCAATATGAATTGCATATGAATTGCATATGAATTGAATATGAATTGAATATGAATTGAATATGAATTGAATATGAATTGAATATGAATTGAATATAAATTTAATATAAATTGATTATGAATTGAATCCGAATTGAATATGAATTGAATATGAATTGAATATGAATTGAATATGAATTGAGTATGAATTGATTATGAATTGAATATGAATTGCATATGAATTGCATATTATGAATTGCATATGAATTGCATATGAATTGAATATGAATTGAATATAAATTGAATATAAATTGATTATGAATTGAATCCGAATTGAATATGAATTGAATATGAATTGAATATGAATTGAATATGAATTGAGTATGAATTGAATATGAATTAAATATGAATTAAATATTCGTGTATGAAATGAATATTAAATGAATATGAATTAAATATGAGTTGAATATGAGCTGAATATGAATTGAATGCGAATTGAAAATGAATTGAATATAAATTGAATATGAATTGGATATAATTTAAATATGAATTGAATATGAATTGAATATGAATTGAACATGAATTGAATATGAATTGAATATGAATTGAATATGAATTGAATATGAATTGAATATAAATTGAATATGAATTGAATATGAATTGAACATGAATTGAATATGAATTGAATATGAATTGAATATGAATTGAATATGAATTAAATATGAATTGAATATGAATTGAATATGAATTGAATATGAATTGAATATGAATTGAATATGAATTGAATATGAATTGAATATGGATTGAATATGAATTGAATATGAATTGAATATGAATTGAATATGAATTGAATATGAATTGAATATGAATTAAATATGAATTGAATATGAATTGAATATGAATTGAATATGAATTGAATATAAATTGAATATAAATTGATTATGAATTGAATCCGAATTGAATATGAATTGAATATGAATTGAATATTAATTGAGTATGAATTGATTATGAATTAAATATGAATTGCATATGAATTGCATATTATGAATTGCATATGAATTGCATATGAATTGAATATGAATTGAATATAAATTGAATATAAATTGATTATGAATTGAATCCGAATTGAATATGAATTAAATATGAATTGAATATGAATTGAATATGAATTGAATATGAATTGAGTATGAATTGAATATGAATTAAATATGAATTAAATATTCGTGTATGAAATGAATATTAAATGAAGTGAATTAAATATGAGTTGAATATGAGCTGAATATGAATTGAATACGAATTGAAAATGAATTGAATATAAATTGAATATGAATTGGATATAATTTAAATATGAATTGAATATGAATTGAACATGAATTGAATATGAATTGAATATGAATTGAATATGAATTGAATATGAATTGAATATAAATTGAATATGAATTGAATATGAATTGAACATGAATTGAATATGAATTGAATATGAATTGAATATGAATTGAATATGAATTAAATATGAATTGAATATGAATTGAATATGAATTGAATATGAATTGAATATGAATTGAATATGAATTGAATATGAATTGAATATGGATTGAATATGAATTGAATATGAATTGAATATGAATTGAATATGAATTGAATATGAATTGAATATGAATTAAATATGAATTGAATATGAATTGAATAAGAATTGAATATGAATTGAATATGAATTGAATATGAATTGAATATGAATTGAATATGAATTGAATATGAATTGAATATGAATTGAATATGAATTGAATATGAATTGAATATGAATTGAATATGAATTGAATATGAATTGAATATGAATTGAATATGAATTGAAAATGAATAAAATATGGATTGAATATGAATTGAATATGAATTGAATATGAATTGAATATGAATTGAATATAAATTGAATATGAATTGAATATGAATTGAACATGAATTGAATATGAATTGAATATGAATTGAATATGAATTAAATATGAATTGAATATGAATTGAATATGAATTGAATATGAATTGAATATGAATTGAATATGAATTGAATATGAATTGAATATGAATTGAATATGGATTGAATATGAATTGAATATTAATTGAATATGAATTAAATATGTATTGAATATGAATTGAATTTGAATTAAATATGAATTGAATATGAATTGAATATGAATTGAATATGAATTGAATATGAAATGAATATGAATTGAATATGAATTGAATATGAATTGATTATGAATTGAATATGAATTAAATATGAATTGAATATGAATTGAATATGAATTGAATATGCATTGAATATGCATTGAATAAGAATTGAATATGAATTGAATACGAATTGAATATGAATTGAATATGAATTGAATATGAATTGAATATGAATTGAATATGAATTGAATATGAATTGAATATGAATTGAATATGAATTGAATATGAATTGAATATGAATTGAATATGAACTGAATATGAATTGAATATGAATTGAATATGAATTGAATATGAATTGAATATGAATTGAATATGAATTGAATATGAATTCAATATTAATTGAATATGAATTGAATATGAATTGAATATGAATTGAATATGAATTGAATATGAATTGAATATGAATTCAATATTAATTGAATATGAATTGAATATGGATTTTAATCTGAATTGAATATAAATTGAATATGCATTGAATTCGAATTGAATATGAATTAAATATGAATTGAATATGAATTGAATATGAATCGAATATGAATTTAATATAAATTGAATATGAATTCAATATGAATTGAATATGAATTGAATATGAATTGAATATGAATTTTAATCTGAATTGATTGTGAATTGAATATGCATTGAATTCGAATCTAATATGAATTTAATATGAATTGAATAAGAATTGAATATGAATTAAATATGAAATAAATATGAATTGATTATTAATTGAATATGAATTGAATACGAATTGAATATGAATTGAATATGAATTGAATATGAATTGAATATGAATTGAATATGAATTGAATATGAATTGAATATGAATTGAATATGAATTGAATATGAATTGAATATAAATTGAATATGAATTGAATATGAACTGAATATGAATTGAATATGAATTGAATATGAATTGAATATGAATTGAATATGAATTGAATATGAATTGAATATGAATTGAATATGAATTGAATATGAATTGAATATGAATTGAATATGAATTGAATATAACTTGAATATGAATTGAATATGAATTGATTATGAATTGAATACGAATTGAATATGAAAAGAATATGAATTGAATATGAATTGATTATGAATTGAAAATGAATTGAATATGAATTGAATATGAATTGAATATGAATTGAATATGAATTGAACATGAGTTGAATATAGGTGGTGCTTTAATAGTGGTGACCCCAACACCGGTTTTTACCGAGCGAGAACGTTAATAAAATAATAAATTTAAACTGTGCGGAAAATGTGTGGTGTAAAAGTTTATAAGCGAGCGCAACTAAGATGCCTCATCATTTTAAAAATGTACGTGCAAGCTGAAAATTTAAACCGCCTCACCAACGAGGGTGATAAGTTTAAGACGAGCACATTAAAGCCGCCACACCAGTTTTGAGCCTACATTTGCTCGTACAATGGCGACGGCAGTTAGATCAGCCGATGTCACCACTACAGAGAGACAACATCATTGGTTAATGCTCTTTCATCAAGTTTCTAATATTACCATACAGAACATATATTGTAACAGCCAAGATTCTTAAAATAGAATAGAAATGCTGAACTTTTATCAACTTTCATGAATAATAAAAGAAAAACTTAAATTATCAACAATCATGCAACAGACAACAAGACATAATAAATATATTTAACTTATATAAACAAACTTAACATAAGAAAAGGAGGAATTTTTATATTAGATATTGTACTATTAACATCAAATCTGTAACTAAAATATATTAAAATAAACTGATCTATAACGTATATTCTTCATAGATAAATAAATATAAATTTTGTCTACCGTTAAAACGTAACTCAGCGCCCCACGATGGAGCTGGATAACCTTAAAAAACAGTAACACCTACTGGATCAGCATACGTGGCAGCAACAGCGGCAAGAACCAACAATGATCGCTAGAATAACAACAACAACAACAGTATATCATGTAGCAACGGTATCGTTAACAGCGGTTACAACCACAACAACATCGCATACAGCAGCAGAGGCGGCGACAGCAGCGCAACACGAATGCGACTATTTTAATTTGTTATTTTATAATGTTTTGGCTGAAAATAACATAAATTTGTTTAGTTGTTTTATTCACATTGGGTCTTGCAAATTCCGCAGCAGCATGCACATTCTGTCTGTGAACAACACCAATTTGTTCATATTCGTTTTCGTCTAGCGCCGCCATCGATCATGCAATTATCATGATCCAGCGGCGCACATGGTGGAGTGAACACTACCACCATGTCTCCTTTCGTTTTCTTGCATCGATCAAGCAACAGCCATGATCCATGAATTAGCCAAAAAAAATCCACCTACCCCCACAATGACCCCAACCTCCATATCAATTTTGATTTCCCCACACCAGTTACTTGACTCGCACATCTTGCGGTCATTCTCGATTGACTGGCTACATAATCATTTACGCAAGCGACGGATATCCTTCGGTATCTCAACAACTAGCAACGATCGACACTTTAACAATTAAAATAGGGAAAACTAATTCACTCACGATCGGCAAAATCTCGTATACTCCGAAAATTACATTTTTAGATTCGGATTACTGGTCAATTTAACGACCATTTAGGCACAGTTCGCAGCTACGCACTGAGCTTCTGCAACTCTTGAGCTCACCTTGCATACGAACTATTGGCTAACACCAACAAGCAATCTTTTGGTATATCAACCAACAAATTTATATTTATTATTTAAACAACGATACTAAAAGATAAGTTATGACATCAACAACGGGTAGACGCCCAATCTTTACCGTGTTGGGCACATCGACAGGTATCCTTTGTTATCATATCATATTAGAAAACCAGCGAAATCTGGTTCCTACTATTTTAATTATAAAAAACAGTTTAGTATTGTTCTTATGGCTATTGTCAATGCCGATAGCGAATTTATAATGATTGATGTAGGAGCAAATGGTAGGATATCAGACGGTGGTGTATTTAATAATACAAAATTTTACCAAAAATTACTAAACCAAGAATTAAATATTCCTGAACCTGAAACTGTGGATTCTACGGGCCGGAAGTTACCTTACGTTCTAATAGGCGATGATGCCTTTGCCCTGGGAGAGAACTTACTGAAACCATTCAGTGGTAATCATCTGATAAAAGAACAGGAACTTTTTAGCAAAAAATTGAGTTCTGCGAGAGTAAAAGTAGAGAATGCATTTGGCATTTTGGCTGCTAGATTTAGAGTTCTTTTAACAACTAGGTTACGAAGATTGTGATAGCTTGTTGCTATTTACAATTTTTTTTAAAAAAGAGTAGAGTCGTTTTATACTCTAGAAATGAATCGGGAGGAACGTTTCGGCTTTCAGAAACATTATTGCAAATGCAACCAGCAGCATCAAGAAACTCATCATCACAAGCTAAGCTCGTGAGAAACGATTTCTGCAAAGTTGTCAATCGTTTGCATAGCACCGAATAAATGTTTGTAATTATTAGTACTTTTTTTATATTCATAAAAATAAACAGTTTTAAACATAGAAAAAGCTTGCTACCATTGGTATTGGTTGTCATTAAAAACATCATTAAAATTTATATGATTTGGATTTTGTGATGACCTAGAAATATTAAAATTAACAGGAATAATTTCCTCATCAACTATGTGATTTGATGTATAAGGTTTTACACATCTAGAGTCATCAGCTCGTGAAGAATTACTGGTACTTGGTAGTGGGTTTGATGCATAAATTGTTGAGCATCTAGGATCAGCATGCGAAAAACTACTGGTACTAGGCAATTGATTTGATGTGTAAGGTGTTGAGCATCTAAAATCAGCGCGTTACGAACTACTGGGACTGGGCAATGGAGAAACTGTGTTAAGTGTCAGCTCGTTTAATTGTCCCATTATTAAAATTTCATCTATGGCTTTTTTGGCATACAGTTTCTGTCTATCACTCAGTTTTTTAAAAGATGTTGCCCCAAATATTTCTGACTCATCTTTTTTAGTTTTTTAGTCGAACTAAATGATCGACAGCTGTTTCCAAAAATTCGTCCCGAATATTTTTATTTCGACATATTTTTTGGAAACTGGGAGGGTTGTTTCAAGCTAAAATAGAAATTTAACAGTAAAGTGAAATATCTTTAAAATGTATAACTAACTTCAATTTCCTCTACATGATCATCGGTATCCACACTAGAAATTCCAGCAGTTGGGATTTCATTCTCCCTTAGGAAATATAAAATTTCAAAATACCACAATGATGGGACGTATACATCATCCTCACCAGCTCCAGATTTCTCACTTTTTATAACCTTACTAAGTTCGCGGCGATAGCAGCTTCTTATGTTGTTTATTTTATTCTTTAAACTTGAAATTGTAGCCTCACTATCTAAGTTTTTATATATGGTTAACAATTTCTCCCATGCTTTTTGCTTTTTATCTTTATTTTTGTGCACAGAACTTTTAGCTTTCCATAATTCTGGACATTTTTCGAATTCTTGGAAAAAGTCTCTCCACATCTGATTATTAACTACAGCCATTTCAATTAAAGAAACTTATTCTTTTTTAATAAAATATTTAGCTCGTCAATAACGGTATTAAAATTCCCAATAAACATAAAATGTCATTTAAGTTGTACAACTTGTCCACACACATTGCAACTTGGTCGTACAACCACTGACTCCGCCTATAAAAATCAAAATTTGTTGCTTTTCTTGCAACCTAGCTTCGAACCTTCAAAATGGTTGTACAACTGCCCTACAAACGATACAATTTGACTAGTCTGCAGACCAGTTGTACAACCAAGTTGCACCGTGTATGGGCAACTTAAAATAAATTTCTCGTTCGAATCAGTTCGTCTCCAACCAGCCGCCCAAGCAAGTCGTGCAACATAAATTGCACTCACCTCCACACCATGCCGCACTAACGCCATCCGTCATTGTACAAGGCGGATATTTAATACAAAATAACGAATTTAATTAATAACATAAATTCAGAATTAAATTAAATTAATAATAGTAATTTAAAAATAAATAATTATTAAATAAAAGAAAATTATAATAAAATAATTTAACTTTTATAGTTTTCCATATAAATTGAATATGAATTGAATTGAACTCAATTTAAAGTAAAATTTTGTTGATATTGATCAAATGTGTAGTACCAAAAAATATTGTTGAAAATTTAAAATTAATTTTTTGAGGATATTTTGATTTAACGATAAGAATTATTGTTGAATGTTATGGAGTTCGTCGCTAAATGTGCCAACCAGAATTGTTGAACTCTACTTCCTCAAAACATAAGCTTAGGTACGATTGTTTCACAAACAAAATTAACCGTAATTCGGCAATACTTAAAGGTGATAAAATAACAAAAAAAGTTTTACAATACAATGACACAAAATGAATGAAAACATGGGTGGAAATCGTCGGTCAAGCGCGCTATCACTTCACATAATTAGTATTCACTTGGACGTGTTGGGATCTAGACTAACTGTTGCTTACAAATTATTTTACCATTTTGTTTTGCCTGCATTGATTTATACCAAGTCCTACATATGTGTAATTTTCCTCAAGCTCGCGTTTCATAACAGCACCAATAAAATACAGTTAGAGGACCGTTAAAAGCTCGTTCCAAAACCGTATAACGTTTGTGCTCGATAAGAATTGTGTTTCGATTAAAAATTCAAATTTATTTGTTTATACACCTTACGATGTTGCCTTCATTGAAAAGTTTTCCGCTTTAAATTTATGAGGGTGAATATATTTTCGATTTCCCTCGTCATATTATGTTATAATAATGTCGAACAGTAAATTGATTTTGGTATATGCCTCAACTCTCAGCATATAGTTAAGCAACATAAAATATTTAAAAATAAACATTTAAATAAAGATACGGAGATTGAATTGAACTCGAGTGTTTAGTTGATTTTCCTCGTTCTCGTATTTGTGCGTCTTATTCGATTTTCCTTTAAAGTGATGAAAGTGAGTGATGATGATGGCGCACGCACACAAGGTTATATATAGAATAATATTGGAAATTGAATATTTGATTGAATAAAATGTAATTTTTTCGACACATAATACACATGAAAAATTTAATTTTGTTGGAAGCTTTTTGGTGTTTCAAAATGTTTATATTTTAGGTAAATTAAATTAGCAGAACATATCTTCAAGCTTCTTTTAATATGTGTCTGTGTGTGTATTATTATCGTAAGCTGATTATATCCGATTCGTTCAATATAAAAACCATCAATGATACTTGAGGAATCCTAATAAAAAAAAGGAACCGGATATTACAGCTTATGAATTTTTCGGTGTATGCTTTCAAGAGGATAATAACACAACAACAACGGCATAATATTATTACGTAAATAAAATGAGATAATCAAGAGGATATCTGCTAAGTCATTTTCACAAGCACGATGGGTTTTATTACATTTAGTATCGTACATGATTAAAACCTTGACCGTAATATGTTATTTTATTTTCATGACCATCTTCTACCAAATTATTTACGGTTTTATTAGTATGTATCGCCATCAGAATGATGTTTGTTGTTAGCAGACGATGAAATTGATTGTTTGCTCTGCAGAAGTGATTAATTGATTTGCTGCGGACAGCATTGTAGATAAAGTAACAAATGAAAAATCAAAGTTGTCGTCTGTAATACAACATCCGGCGTATTAAAATATTACACTGTTAAATTAGTTATTTTTCTTGGATTTTGTTTTCAAAACAAAATTATAAAATTGGACACGATTCTAAATGTTGTGGCGTAATCTAGAAAAATATATGTACCGATCATAGCTATTTACGTGAAATATGTCCTAATCTGTCCTAAAATACAACAACAAACATTTAGGACAATTTTAGGAAAAACTTCACATCTCTATATATCAGTATGAAGTTTTTCCTAATACCTAAATATGTTTGAAAGTATTAGTGAAAATAATAAATAAAATATAGTTTAAACTCAATTTGCCGGAATGTTGGCTATTTTGAAATAACGGGTGTTTTTTTAGGAGGTTTGTTTTTCCGATAGATGTCGTTTTATTTTATGACAGTTGTTTTGACAGCTCAAAGTGGCATTTCTACTCAGTATTGTTTGGCAAATCATTATGAATAGGTTAACTCCAGAACAACGTTTTCAAATCGTGGAAATTTATTTTCAAAATCAGTGTTCAATTAAAAATGTTTATAGAGCACTTCGTGAATTTTATGGTGCACATAATCGTCCGTCAGAGACCACCATAAAGAACGTAATTACCAAATTTCGGTCTACATTCACTCTTTTGGATGCCAAGCCACCGACAAGAATGAGAAGAGTTCGTACAGAAGAAAATATTGCTGTCGTTGAGGCCAGTTTCGAAGAAAACGACAATTTATCGATTCGTCGTCGTGCTCAGCAAATTGGACTTTGTCCATCGACTTTATGGAAAATTTTACGTAAAGATTTGGGTTTGGTGCCATACAAAATTCAATTGGTGCAAGAATTAAAGCCACACGACCATCGTTTGCGCCGTGAATTCAGTGATTGGTCGTTAAATCAATTGAACGAAGATCCATTTTTTTACCGTAAAATTCTCTTCAGTGATGAGGCGCATTTTTGGTTAAATGGATACGTCAACAAACAAAATTGTCGCATTTGGAGCAAAGATAATCCACACGCCGTTCTAGAATTACCAATGCATCCTGATAAATGTACTGTTTGGTGCGGTCTATGGGCTGGTGGGATCATCGGTCCATATTTCTTTAAAAATGAGGAAGGACGACGCGTTACCGTGAATGGAAATCGATACAGAACCATGTTAAATGAGTTTTTGTTGTCAAATCTTGAAGATATGGATATGAATGAAATGTGGTTTCAACAAGATGGTGCCACTTGCCATACAGCACGTGAAACAATCGACTTATTGAAAGAAACTTTCAACGACAACATTATTTCGAGAAATGGTCCGGTGAATTGGCCTCCGCGTTCGTGCGATTTGACGCCACTCGATTACTTTTTGTGGGGATACGTGAAGTCATTGGTTTATGTGGATAAACCTCAATCGATTGACGCTTTGGAAACCAATATTCAACGTGTCATTGCTGACATACGCCCTCAAATGCTTGAAAAAGTGCTGGAAAATTGGACCTCCAGAATGACATTTGTGAAAAATAGTCGTGGTAGCCATATGCCAGAAATTGTGTTTAAATGTTAAATGCCAAAAAATTATCTACCAAATAAAAAAAAATTTTGGTCATTTCATAATTTTATATGTGTTTTATTCAAAAGAAAAATCGGCAACCTCTTAAAAAAACACCCTTTATAAACATATGCCAATACTATGGCAAAATAAATTTAAACTGCCAAGCAAATTATTAATGTATACCCTCATTTTTTATCAATGGACCAGAAATGAACTACACCGCTTTTAAATGACAAAACAATATGTATATTTCTTTAAATTTTTAATGAAATTGTACACTCGATGTTTATCACTCTTCCCCGAAAAAAGTGTTATGTGCAGGTATGTTGTAACAACATCCCTTATCTCATCCCTATCTCCATCGTTTAATTTATCAGAGTTTAATTTATCAGAGACGAATCAAATGCTCCATTAAACAATTTTGGGTTCCACTCATTATTGACCAAACGTCAGGTCATTTAATCTAAAGCAAGCAGTAACCAAATCGAAAATCGAACCAAAAACGAAAGTTTGGTCAATAACAATTGGAGTCCAAAATTTTTGAATGGGGCGTTTGATTAGACCATAATGGGTCGTTTTGGGTTTTAATTTCGGTTTAGGTCCGATTTTCGATTTGGGTTCTGCTAGCTTTACATTGGTCAAAAAGGAGTAGAGCCCAATATTTTTTAATTGGGTATTTGATTAGACCGCAATGAGCCTAAAATTATTTGTATGTTAAATCATCTTGTTTTGGGTTCTAGTTTCGGTTTTGGTCCGATATTCGATTTGGGTTCTGCTAGTTTTATAATAAATCACTTGAAGTTTGGTCTATAACAAAAGAAGATCTCATGATAGTCACTGCTCCATATCATGACCATAAAGCGTAATGTTATAACCCATTCCAAGAGAAATTTTCAAAATAATGAATATTTCGAACTACAGTGGATTCTTAAATTAGCTTGTGCTTATACTAGAAATATCTATGTGTAGTGGCATATACGGCCGGATAAACCTTGATCATACCAAGATCTCATGATAACCACTGCTCCATATCATGACCATAAAGCGTAATGTTATAACCCATTCTTAAATTAGCTTCTCTTTTCTGATTAATACTCGTAAATTAGTTTAACAGAATAACTTGCTGTTTAATTTTAAAAAAATGACGATATCATATTAAGGATATTTTTAAACAAAAATGAGTGTTTTGAGGTAGGTTAGGTTCAGTACAACTATTTTAGCAACGGTATTTTACTGTAATACAGCAAATACGAATTACACAATTAAAAACTTCGCAGAATAGTAATGCTGCGTACATGACATCGGAAGTGTTAGATAGGAAATCACGATGTGTTTTGGGTTTGGTGTGGGAATTTGGGATTTGTTGGATGAGGCTTTATGTGGGTGATGTGTGTGTGGGAGTGGGTATGGAGGTGTTTTAGGATGTTGATATGGGTGGTGCCGTATAGAGTGGTGTGGGTGAGATGGGTTTTGGGGGTTTGAATTGGATGGGTAGGAGTAGTAATAATATTTAAGTGTGGTGATTTGCGGTTTGTCGGTTGGGCTGGGTGTAGATGGGGTTAGGAGGGTGTGAGTTTGGGTTGATGTAGATGGATGTGGGTCGGTGTGGGTGCTTATGCGTGGGTGTTGGTGGGTTTGCGTGCTTGTGGGTAGATGCGGGTAGAGTAGGTGGAGGGATTGAGGTAGGTGTATGAGTGGCGTAGGTGGGGTGTGGTAAGTAAAGTAGAATGGAATGGGACGGACATAATTTATTCTCTTTCATTTTCCGGACTTTATTAATAGTGTACCTAATGACATACTACTCGTTGTATAGCTATTAGTATGATTTACACATCTAGAAGACAATGCATAGCCAACCAAATGGTTTTCTTAAATTATTATTTAAAAAAAAATCCAAAACATAAACTTTCTATTGTTTACCCGCGGCAATAGTAGTATTCTTATGATGATTTTGTCACGTAGATGTGGTAGCCATCTGCGTTTATTCAAATAAAATCCATCAAAATTCCGGTGTCAATCGTAGTCACTTTGTCAATCAAAAACATTGAATACTAACCCCCTCCTTGTCTAGATTTTTCAAAGAACCGTTATTTTTCGAGTAACTGGGCCTTCATACTATAAGAAAATTTCATTTCCAGGTGTGGTAGCCATCTGCGTTTATTCAAATAAAATTCATCAACATTCCGGTTTCAATCGTAGTCACTTTGTCAATCAAAAACATTGAATACTAACCCCCTCCTTGTCTCGATTTTTCAAAGAACCGTTATTTTTCGATTAACTGGGCTTTCCTATAAGAAAATTTTATTTCCAGGTGTGGTAGCCATCTGCGTTTATTCAAATAAAATCCATCAAAATTCCGGTTTCAATCGTAGTCACTTTGTCAATCAAAAACATTGAATACTAACCCCCTCCTTGTCTAGATTTTTCAAAGAACCGTTATTTTTCGAGTAACTGGGCCTTCCTACTATAAGAAAATTTCATTTCCAGGTGTGGTAGCCATCTGCGTTTATTCAAATAAAATCCATCAAAATTCCGGTTTCAATCGTAGTCACTTTGTCAATCAAAAACATTAAATACTAACCCCCTTCTTCTCTAGATTTTTCAAAGAACCGTTATTTTTCGAGTAACTGGGCCTTCCTACTATAAGAAAATTTTATTTCCAGGTGTGGTAGCCATCTGCGTTTATTCAAATAAAATCCATCAAAATTCCGGTTTCAATCGTAGTCACTTTGTCAATCAAAAACATTGAATACTAACCCCCTCCTTCTCTAGATTTTTCAAAGAACCGTTATTTTTCGAGTAACTGGGCCTTCTTACTATAAGAAAATTTTATTTCCAGGTGTGGTAGCAATCTTCGTTTATTCAAATAAAATCCATCAAAATTCCGGTTTCAATCGTAGTCACTTTGTCAATCAAAAACATTGAATACTAACCCCCTCCTTCTCTAGATTTTTCAAAGAACCGTTATTTTTCGAGTAACTGGGCCTTCTTACTATAAGAAAATTTTATTTCCAGGTGTGGTAGCCATCTTCGTTTATTCAAATAAAATCCATCAAAATTCCGGTTTCAATCGTAGTCACTTTGTCAATCAAAAACATTGAATACTAACCCCCTCCTTGTCTAGATTTTTCAAAGAACCGTTATTTTTCGAGTAACTGGGCCTTCCTATAAGAAAATTTTATTTCCAGGTGTGGTAGCCATCTGCGTTTATTCAAATAAAATCCATCAAAATTCCGGTTTCAATCGTAGTCACTTTGTCAATCAAAAACATTGAATACTAACCCCCTCCTTGTCTAGATTTTTCAAAGAACCGTTATTTTTCGAGTAACTGGGGCGCACTTGAATTAACAATATTTTATTATATAAAATATAACACAATACAAATCTCTTAGAATTAAATTTTGTTCTTAATAATGCATTTTATTGCATATCGGTCGAACGTAATCCAATTTTCTATGTCGCCTAAATGTACAGTTTTATTTATTTTATTACATTTACTAATACATTCTCACTATAAATGTTTTTGTTGTTGGTTTAGGAAAGTTAGGACAAACTTCCATTCCGTTCATAGCTGACATTTTTAGAAAGGTGCAGACTACAGCATAGACCTAAGGTCTAACTAAAGTATATTTTTGAGAATATTTCTATTAAAAATTTATAAATTGAACATTTTTGATGGGTTTCCTAATATCCCAGCCGATCCTGGAGCTGTCCACGGGGTTTCTACAACTTTTCAATTAAATCAATCATCTAGTCTACAAAATCATCTAATCTACTGTAGCGAATGGGATATAATTATGAAGAAGTTTACTATGTTTTATAGATGTTAGAAACTTTAAATATATTCACCGGGCCGATCAATGTGACCTATACGGCACCCTGAACAAAATATTTGCTAAACTTGTATAGGTAAATACAAACCGGATTTTATTCCGAATGAACTTTGCTGTAAAATACATAATTTGAAACAATAAACGGAATTTAATTGTTTTCTAAAAATTTTCTCGTCAATCCTGAATATGTTCACAAGTTGTGGCCTATAATTCCAATCGCGTAACGAGTACTCTAAAATTGTGTTAAACGTTACTCGATTCTGATAAACCTATCGGTGGTTAATAAAATTTAAAAAATTTTAACAAATTTATTTTTTTATACCCCCGAAAATAGAGATGCTCAAACGTTCTCATCCTCTTTTTCGAACTGATTACTAAATATTCTTCCGTTATAGTGATTGTCATCTAATTTTAATGAACTTTGCTATGTCTATAACAGTCTTCCGTTACAAAAGTTGTTCACGGAATCCAGTCAACATTTGTCGACAGCTTCTTATACTTTCTATATAATGTAGCGAATATACATAAGTCAATTGTAATGAGTCTTGCAATGGATTTCAGGATTTTGAAGTTTTATGTTTTAAGAAAAATTATTTCCTGCTACAGGATTTTAATAATTTCACAAATTGGATATGGGTTGGAGCTAAGTTCTCAACTACACCTTTATTTAAATACAATAATCATCTGCCTTTTAGATAAAATTTTTGCAAAAATAGAGCAAACGCAACAACAAATTGTGCAAAACTAGAATTTGACCAAAAGGTTCATGACAATATGAAAATAATTTTGGGCTCGGTTCAAATTCTTGATCCTATTGGTCCCTTGCTTAATTGAACTCCAAAAGATTGAGTTAACCATACTTAACTACACCTACAATATTTTTCCTTTCCAGGATGAACTACAAAATTATATGGAACTTAACCCAAAAAAAAAGAAATAAACCTGACGGTGTTCTGGCAATTGTACTTGTGCTACAGCTCAAGACAATTATATTTCAAAACTGCAAATATTTAATCGGTTTCATAAAAATGTTCTTCTTCAACAAATATACCGCTCAAATTTCTATCTTGTAGACTGTCTAGAGGCGCAAGCTCATAGCTAACCGCTCTCCGGTTAGCTAACTTATATTATACGCATTGCTGGAAGCGATGAACTAAAGATTTTGGAAAATCTTTCCGTATCTTGGAATATTTTAAAAGAATTTGATATATTTTTGCATGTTTAATAAGAAAACTTCATTTATTGAATCTATATGCCTCTGCATTGAATAGCAAATTATTTATCAAACTGAACAATTCTGGTTGTTTTGGTTGGATTTATATCAAGCTTGCATGAAACAAACGCAGGTATGCCACCAGCATCGGTCTTGTCTCTAGGCCGTTCCTGATTTACATTAATCACCTAATGACCTCAAAAGCGACAAAACGCTGTTGGCTTCTATTGAAATTGTCAACCTAATAGTAAGTAATGCCTGTACAGAAAGTTCACGAGAAGGAAGGAACGCATTTATCTGTTCAAATATTTAATTAGTTGTAGAATAGAGAAGCAATATCTAATCAGCCTCAAACCAAATAAGTTAATTTGTCTGGGGGTGAGGCTCCTAAATCACATTTGGAATGTTTTGATATAATTTCGAGTACAGTCGTCCGTATGACAAAAGATGTGCCCTTTACATATCTTCACGATACTTTACTGTAAAATTACGATGAAGTAATATTGATGATCCAACTGTATTTAACAAATTTATTATGGTTGATGTTCTTCCGTATCTATAGTCCTTTAAGAATACTTTTTATGTTAGACAAAAAATCAAAAATTTGAGAAATTGTGAAGTTACTTTAAGCGTGTGGTAGTTTTAGAACTTCGTTAAAATAATCACGCTTCCTAAAACTGATTTTAGAATTTTGTTTAAATAATCGAGATCGACTCCGGAAGTTGAACTACCGCAAATGTTTCAAAAACTCATAAATAAATCATGACCACATTGTAAAATGTCAATTTGAAAGTAAATGTTTCAAACGCCTTCTACAATGCAAATTTGTCCAAGATCAGTTTGGAAATGGAAAATTCAGCATGATCATGTTTTAGAACTACGCACCGAATTTAGCAATGGTACATTAAGAATTAAGCAAGTTCTTATAATAATTTGTATGGTCAAACCTAAAATATCGTTCAACATTCGAGTTGGATACAAAAGGTAGGCAATTGGTTAAGGAATAGAGCAGAGTTCCACTAAAAAAATTAAAACAAATTCAAAAGAACATGGTTCCTAATTTAAATCCCAATTTAATCCTAAAATTTGAATCTAAGCACGGCAAACAAAATATGACGTCTAAGATAGGTAATCCCAGTTACTCCATACAATCCGAGATTTGTTATGCATAGCCATATTTTAGAAATTCACGCGGAACGCGAATTAAAACCCCAATCCTGCACTCAACACTGAAGTGGATCATGGTCGGTAAGAGATAGTCCATCAAAAATTTCCATCAAAAATTTCCAAAGTCCTATCGACATGGACAGATTCGTGACCATTATGCCTAATTAATGATAAACTTTAATTTTGTTTAGAGACCGAATTTGAACATAGCATGTTAAAAATTGGCAAGTTCCATTCAATGTGGTAAAACTTAGGGCCCCGTTATCTACGTTAACTGCAGACGGAAATGTATGTGACAAAAAAGTAAATCAGTTTCACTTTCAGAGAATAAACCGTGGTCTGTGCATAATAAATTTTACTACAATGTAAAATTTCTATGGTATTGATGATTCTGCCACAGATTTTGTAACAAAATTGTTGTCCAAAAGCTTGTCCAAAATTGTTGATAGAATCCCAACTCCATGCTAACGTTTGCCCCTAATTGGTTATTAGTAATTAATTTATTAGTAATTATATATTAACCCTAAGTGGTTAAGACACAGAATTATGCGTAATCAAGAAGTTTTTTGTAGCATAGGTTTCTGGATCTGTTGTAGAGATACTCGATTGACCGAAAAGTGGGATGCTTGACTGAGTAAATGTAACTGTTCGCGTAAAAAATAACGAAAATGAAATTGTCTTAAAAGGGGAGCCACTTTCCCAATCGACCCTCGATCCGTAGTAAATTTTCTTCGATTTTGTTACCAATAAATGATAAAGAAAATATTTTAATTTGCTTCTGAACGGTATGCTAGGTAGAATAAAATATAATAGATTTCAGGTCATTTTTGAATTATTGCTATTCGGATTGCTGAAGTACAATGCCTACAGTAAGATCTTGCTCAGATAGTAATGAAATTTGTATCGAAAAGCGAAATTCGCTCGTCAATCAAATTCATGGAATGGTGAGCGGGAGTAATTGCTGAAGGGATGACCAGTAGTACTGATCCATGGTTAACCACTACGGCCAATAACTGTTGCCATTGGCGTCAACGAAATTTGATCTGGATTTAACACATTCCCACACCCGCACTACGGACGAGCAATCCTCTACTAAAGTGCAATTCATCTAAGCAGATTTATTTTCAGCTGGGACAAATAGCGTTTCTCTCAATGGATTACTTAATTTGATAAGTAATACTGCTCCACAGTTCGCAAGCCTAGGTAATGAAAGCGATTTGACATTCGCAACCTTGAATTTTGCAGTAACTGTAGTAACATATAAGTAGTTCCTGTTTCGGTGGTTCGATGGTATACGGCTGCCGTAAAGGCTTATTCACTGGAATTAGGGACTTAATGAAGAATCATCTCGAGTTCACTAGTTTTAAGCCAGCGAGGAACAGAAATAGATTGCAGGTGGAAAAAATTTTCTCTGATTTAATGGTTAGTGCATTTTAAGGTAACTTCTTTTAATGAGGATAAAAACATCAATTTCGTTGAAATACGAGTTCCATGGCTTACAAATAATTTAAATCACTTTGATCCACATTGAGAACATTGATCAAATTTCCTTTAGCTTTTATACCGCGTAACAGTGTGGAAGTTACTGAAACAATTGAAGCAACGGTTTTTGGGTTTATTTAAATTTTGTCGTTCTTAAACGAAATAAAAAATTTGGCCTTCTTTACAAGGAGTTACCCGTACAATGCAATAACATAATGGTTGCTACTCGGAGAAAATATTTTCCACCAGATTCTCTTTAAATTTAACGTATCGAAGGAGGTGGTAGTCATTGCATTTGGGTATAGAACTTAATAATGTGGTAGTAACGAGCGTATTGGTCAAATTTTGGTTATAATTTTGAGTTTATGATGGTGTTGTGCTCTGAAACTTTACAGCTCTCAACTTCAAAAATTATAGAAATTTATCAAATTTAATCAAATAATTTACTGTGGTTTGTCGCGTCAGATCGTGGTGATGCCAGCCACGAATTCATTGTTTCCAATTTAGGCCAATGACTCTCAAACCGTGTTTAATCATATCGCCAATAAACCATAATTTTTGAAAGCTAAATAAACGCGGTTTGCCCTTTCGAATGGCTGGTAGAAATTTCGATGAAATTACTATCATTACATTTCTTTCGAACATGATTTCCTAAACTCCTCTACAAAACATCGAGGTAATTCGATGATATTTCCACATGGTATATTTTCACAGGGTTCAACGATGGTTTCGTGTACCATCTATGGTAGAAACAAATAATGAAAACGTTGATAATAGTAACATTACTACGCTATAAGTTGTCGGTACAGTTTCCAGCAATCAAAGATTTCACAACTGCAGTTTCTGACAAAATTAAAAAATTACAAAATATGGCGGACTACAAAATTTGTCGAAATAACAAAAATGCACGTGCATTAATAAAGCTGCTGACAAAAGCAATGTTTGGCTTATTTAAGGCAAATTCAGGCAATTAGTAAACTATAGCAACTTTGGCAATGGCAATTACAAATAAAAATTATCCCAATTTTAATACGACGATGTTGACCCATTTGTTATTGACCCCAAGTTGATCAATTTTTGAAAAATTAAAATAAATGAAACTTAGACATTCAGTGTATCGCAGATTGATCAGTTCACAGATATTTTAACTTTGAGGTTTTAGTTTTGGGAAAATTGATTAACTTCGGTGTCAATAACTAGTAATTCTACATCATCGTATTAAAAAGCGGATAATTTTTATTTGTTAAGGATTTCTTAAGTTATTTACTCATATAAGTTGACACATTCAAAAGTTCGGTTCCCACATAATACAAGCTTGACTAATTCTAATTATTCGATCGTAAAATGGCCCCTGTGGACCCAAACCACAAACCTCCTCTGACACATAACAGATATCGTAACCAAAGAGAATCAAAGACATGGCTAGCCTGACAGATCTCGACAAAATACCGGATATATGTAGTTAAGTGCATACGAGAATTCTCAGGGCAACCTGGGAAATTCAGTTCGTCAAAAAAGAGTGCAGATAGAGTTCTATGTTAAAAAAATAAAATAATAGGTCAGGCTAATGCGGCCTTAGAATCCTGCAATTGGTCCATCCAATTGGCAAAAAATCGCCAAATGCCTAACTTTGCACTATGCAGACAAGCGCGATTTGGGTACCCTCGAGTACCAAATGATGACGCTTATCCAAAGCAACCAGGCAATACAAGAGTTTTACCAAAGGGTCTATCATTACCTGTCCCTGATATTAAAGAAACTTTTGTCCATGGACATAGGTCAAGAATCAATGGATAACTTAACCGGAAACTATCGAGAAAAAGCACTCAATACCTTACCTCGACTTACCTCAAGCGCTACAGTTATGCTTAATCACCGCGCTTGAAATACACAGCGTACACCAGCAGTTCCACCACCGTCGAAGGAACCAAATGTCTATGGGTTTCAACGGATCACAACTTTTTTTACGCAGCTTCTGTACAACCCACAAAACTCGTTCGAGAAAACGAATATATTCCAACCTAGCCAACCGCAATCTTGGTATTAGACTCACCAATTCCAATACTAACGGAACATCCCTTTAGACCGTAATACGGTTACCCAAGTTACCTACCAGGGTATCCACCCAAATCTATGCCAAAGGCAACTCCAATGTCAATAGACGGTAGCGGCCAATCCAAACTATATGAACCGCCCACGAAATAACCAATTCCCTGAAAAACAACCAATCAATTCATCTCAGCAAAATCATCACCCGAACAAAGCGCAAAGATCTGCAACCATATCAAGACGAAGTAGCAAACGACGACCCAAAATATGAACAAACGCTCGTAGAATTTACTAATACAGAAAATATACCAGACTTAACAGACGAAGACAATATAGACGACATCAATTTTTTAGACTAAAAAGCTGCACGCTTCCTTACTTCAGGCGAAGAAATAGTCAATTTTTTAATAGACACAGGGTTAAATAAAAATTACATCCAACCCCAATATGTTATAGTAACCCCATACTAAATGAAAAAGCATTCATAGCGAACTCAGTGGCAGGGAGTGTAAAAATCACTCACCATGCTATGATAGACTTGTTCGGTCCAGACAGAAAGCTTAAGTTTTTTATTCTACCCAGTTTCAAATCATTTGGAGGGATAATCAGCAATGTCCAGCATTAATCCATTTCAATATAAGTATCCCACTAAAATAACATATTTCTGACTTTGTTAATAATATTAATCTAATGGTTTCACACCTCAACCCAATGCACAAAAAAACATTAGACAAAATAATTAGCTACAATCCTAATTTATTCGCTGACTCAGTTTACTCCCGACCCTATCCTTACCCTATATCGCTTAAGGAAGTAGTAGAAAAACAAATTCATCAGCTACTAACGAATAAAATAATTAAGCCGTCCAAATCACCATACAACTCCCCAGTTTGGGCCGTACGTAAAGAGCGGATTTCATTAAATTCCACTTAGAGGAACGGGTATCGAGAAAACAGCTTTCTCAGTAAACTACGGAAAGCATGAGTTTACCAACCTTCCACTTGGCCTGAAAAATTCGCCATTTATCTTTCAACGTGCATTCGATGACATTCTACGCGACGATATCGGGAAACGTTGTTATGTCTACATCCATAACAGGGAAACACGAAAAAGATCCCTTTCAAAACTTGGGAACTATCTTCAAGGTTCTGGATAAAGCGAATATTTAAATACAGCTTGATAAATGCGAATTCCTAAAAGAGGAAGTCGAATTTCTAGGTGTCAGCTGGTTAATTTTATTTTCCCAAATTTCCAAATCGATTTCCAATTGACCACGGATGCCTCAAACTTCGCACAAGGTGCAGTCCTTTCACAAAATG
The DNA here is from genome assembly GCA_963691935.1 of Nephrotoma guestfalica. NCBI lineage: Eukaryota > Metazoa > Arthropoda > Insecta > Diptera > Tipulidae > Nephrotoma > Nephrotoma guestfalica. Next base: position 210,483,115 of record OY829915.1, read on the forward strand.
GAAGACCAATTTTCCTACACGGAAGCCAGAAAGTACAAATAGTTGCAGATCACTAACCCCTTACATTCGCTTTTAGTGATAAAAATAACAACTCTAAAATGAAGAGGTGGAAGGCTATACACGAAGAGTACAATTACGAACTGCAGTATAAGCCAGGAAGAACGAATGTAGTAGCAGACGTGCTCCCACGAATAACAATGCACCTTGCAGTAAACGTAAGGACTTCAACCCAGCACAGCGACGATAGTTCGATAGTTCAATTGAAGCTCTCATCAACGCCTTCCGAAATCAGCTAATACTGTAAACAGGTAACGAGGACTCTTACCAGATACAAACACCTCTTCAAAATTGCGTAAGCCAAACAATATTCAAACCGAATTTCACTCACCACGAACGACGAAGAACAGGATGAAGTGAAATTAACAACTCATAGAAGATCTCACCGTAACGCCGAAAAGAACAGGGAGCAAATTATCCAACAGTACTACTTCCCAAGGATGAGTAGGAAAATTAAGTTCCTTGTAAAGAAGTCAGTTAGTCGTTACTGCCATACATAAATTGACTAAATTCGCTATAGTCAAACCAATCAAGTCTAGAGCAATCCTCTATTGCTCCTTAACAAGGTACCGCTCAGAGATATCCTATTATCTTTCAATATACCCGAAGTGGTTGTAATCGACAACGAACCGTCACTTTGCTCAAATTCAATAGTATCGATGATGGAAGACTACTTAAAGATTAAATCGAAAGATTATAGTTCACTCTTCTACTCGATTCACTCTACTACAAAGAGGAAACCTACTTAGAGTTATTTTGCGAACAGAGCCCAAACATCTCCTCAGAAGAATTCGAGCAATCGAACCTTAACGGCATAGAACGGCATAGAAAGTGCATAAACAAGAATGCAATATGCCATATCATAACAAAAAAGGAAACCCATAAAAACCTATCAACCAGGACAAAATATCTATGTGAGAAAGAACATTAGACTATAGACTCAAAATTAACAGCCAGATACAAGCGCGAAAAAATTAGAGAGAATCGTAACACGACCGTAGTAACCGAATCAGGGAGAATAATACACAAGAGTAACATTAAGTCATAACGATGTTTCAATTACAGATTCACGGCGAGCGTTACTCTCGCGGAAATCCAAATGTTGGATTCGAACTCCCAAATAATTTCCTATAATAGCGGGAAAGGTAAAATGCAAGACGAAAACTTGCCATATTTGGCGCCAGAAGGAGCTTTAGACTTCGCAAATATCAAAATTATTAGCAATAAATTATGTCTTTTGTATATCATCTACATTCCTTTAACAAGGCTATTAAAGCCAGTCAAATAGAATGATAGAAACTGAATATGAACATATAACAAGATAACAAGCATAACAAACACATACCCTCCGTCGAAGAGGTATCCGAAGGTCTCGTACTATCAAATAAACACACAAAAATTGAACGATACCTACTTAATAAAACTTTCCAATTCAAGCCGCACCATCGGTAGCATGAAATATATTGCACGTGAAAAATCAACAATTCAGGTGTTCCCGCAATACTACAACCTACACCGGAAGAAGAGACGAAAACAGAGAAGTATTGTTAATTCAATTATTGAAAGATTTATGCATGAACAACCCAAGAACAATTAGCCTGCTTCAACGAGATACATTCGCGCAACAATCAATTCGATTGGGACTTCTCTCTATATGCATTGTGACCACCATAATTATCATTTCCGTTATATTAAATGAAAGAAGAACATTACGCATTAATAATTCAATCACCACGAATTCCTCAGCCAACGTACAGCTTAAATAACCAAGGAAGCAGATGTGGTTCCTCCCAGAAGGAATTTCTACGACACTTAATTTTTCTAAAAGCATCAGATGGAACATTTGAACCTAAGAGGGGAAGAGTTAACGCATTCAGCAGGTCGGTCCCCGCATTATAGTGAGGAATCATATTCCCTGAAAAATGAGTAATGCACATTCTTTAGCGTCTAACCTTTTGGCTTGCAATTCAATTAGTTACAGTTGTTAATTGTAATCCTAAAGTAAAAGTTATCAAAGTAAAATTGTTAAAGTGTATTAAAATACAATTTTAATAAATAAATGCGAGTGTTAAGAAATTACCATGTTCAATGGAAATTTCTGTGAGCTGGTCAATCTTCGATAGAGTGAACGCTGAAATTCTATTTATTTTAGTTTGCAAAAATTGCTCAAGTTTGGGGCCATCATCGTATTAAAATTAAGAAAATTTTTATTTATTTGAACATTTCGAATCAAGCAGTTGCTTTCCATAACAACCTCTTGATTCAAAGCCTAACTTTGCTTTTGTCAACTGTTTTACTAATCCAGATGCATTTTTGTTATTTCGACAAATTTTGTAGCCCGCCATGTTTTGTTATTTTTTAATTTTGTCGGAAACTTTTCAGTCTTAGTTTTTCCTTTCACTTTACAAACTTTGCAAATCCATTTGTTAAATTTTTTAAACAATTTTCAGCCATTTTGATAGGTAATTGAATTTTCGAATTTGGTAATATAAATTTTTGAAAATTTTTCACAATAATCTATGTCACAGCACTTTTGATATTAAAATGAAACCATGAGAAATAAAATTTCTGTTTTTTAATACAGCACACAACAGAGCGATTGCTCTTACAAAAATTTCCTTTACACTAAAAACTTGCATCCTTAATTACAATATCTGCTTACTAACCGTGAACAATCTAGCAGATAAAAGCTTT